>OX327017.1:5115000-5715000 GCA_946800695.1 Geum urbanum
GTACCAAAATAACTGGCCATATACTGTATTGAAGACTTATGTTGCCAAAAGGGTTGAATCCGTCAGATGAGAGCCCTAGCCAAACATTTCGGACCTCTGCTACAACGGAGTCTGTTGCAATGCAATCAGGTTGTTGTACTTGTCCATACCGCTTGTGTTGGCATGACCTCCAGGTAATGGTTCGACTGGCTCGATATGGGGGAAACCCTCAACGACGGGAGGGACATTTGGTGCTTCATCAGCAAATACACCGCTCTCATGAGGAAACATATCATTGATTAACATCGATGTTGGATCATAGGATGAACTGCCCCTCTCAGCAAAATCTCCATAATCATAGCATGGACTGGCCCTCTCACCAAATTGTCCATGATCATGCGGACCCGCTACCGATGTTTCACCGTGATAAATCCAAAAAGTGTACTTATCCCAAAACCCGTATTTACTCAGGTGCCTCTGCACTTTATCAATGGGAAATCGAAATCGATCGCTGAAACACTTACATTCTTTACACGGGCAATAATGAAGTGTAGTGTCTCCACAATTAGCCTTCACAAAATCCACAAAACTCCTAATTCCCTCGTGATATCTGACATCCCATCTTTCGAGGCTCATCCAACTCTTGTCCATCCTGAAAATTCTAACAATTTTACGTATTAATTATATATATATACACACATTCACTACTAATAATCGACGTGATCTCTCAATTCAACTCTAATTAAATCAACACATGCATGCATATGTATATATATCGATCTAATCTCTGAATTCGATTCAGTACTCGATGATAGTATTCTCCTTTTTTCAATTCAAAACGTATTTGACTGGGTATATAGGAGGAGGCTCTGTTAAGCCTGGCTCCGATAACAATACGATAATACCAGTCATTGATTCAGACACAAGATTAACTACAAGCTGTTTTCTCGTTTCGGTGACCGTACATCAACAACATTTCATATATATATATATATATATATATATCTCACGAATTGGATTTTATCAACACACACACACACATATATATATACCACATATACGTATATATACACCTACGTACCTATATATATAGCTTCCCGAGTGATCGAGTTTTCGACGCCCGCCTTAATTTTGACAATATACCGAATGATCGATTTCAGAGCGTACGTTTTCCTTCTTTCGATTTCTCTGGATTTTTTTCGCTCAAAATGATTGAATGATCGAGCTGCCCGATCCGGCATCTAATATAAGACACATTGCCGGCGACGGAGTAAGTCGCCGGAAATGAAGACATTTCCGGCGACTTTACGCCGGAATCTCGCCGATAATGTTGCAAAACATTACCGGCGACTCCAACCGTCGCCGGCAATGTCTAGGGAGACATTTCCGGCGAAATTCCCGCCGGAAAATCGCCGGAAATGTCTCCCTAGACATTGCCGGCGACGGTTGGAGTCGCCGGTAATGTTTTGCAACATTACCGGCGAGATTCCGGCGACATTACCGGCGACGGGCTAAGTCGCCGGTAATGTTCAACATTACCGGTGACTTTTCCGGTCGCCGGCCTTGTCTCCGGTGATCTCGCCGGTAATGGGCAAAAATGTTGTAGTGATACATTATTTCCAAGTACTAATTAATGCTACCATAACCCATCCTCATACTTGATGAGTCGTGTCATAATTCGAACATCGTAGTTCATAATTCGTACAAGTCGAAACTTCCATTTTGACTTAACACACGATGAACGATTGAGTCAAACTGTCAAGTCACCTCGATTCCTGTGCATAGCCTAGTTATTACAAAAGTGATCGAACAACCCGAAACTGTCAGTCAAAGCGTAGAGAGGGTCGGGCCAAGAGAGAGAAGATGTTGGGCTTTTCCAACCTTTGGTAAAATATTCAAAAGTTTACTATCTTAAATGAACGGCCCATATCGATTTGACAAAGATTACACAGTTCACAAAGTTTACCCAATGGAAGATTGACAAATTACTCTTAAAACTTCTAAAATTCGCAGAAATTAGTTGGAGTCTCCAAAAAATGCAATAAAGGTATCAACAAACGCGTAGTAATTCCCTTTACAACTTTCGTGAAGAAGGTGAATTCAAAATTATAATTTATAATGCGATAAATGCATCATCTAATAATTAGCTTGATAATTAACTCGACTAATCGAGATTATGATGCTAATTTAGATTTAGATCATTACATTACCACTAACTAAGAATCGCTATATATGTTGATATCTCTGGCATCCGATTGGTAAGCCAATTGAAGGCCTATGATGAGAGCCTCATATTCTGCTTTGTTTTTGGAGACTTTGAGATCGAAGCAGAGGGCATACTCAGCATGAACACCACTTCGTCCTGTGATTATAACCCCTGCACCACATGGCATTTGGTTTCTTGATTCATCATGTACAAATTCCATTTAGATTGTTGCTAGGTAGTTGAGATGGAAGTAGGAATGTCGTTGCTAAGTGGAATGGGGGCGGGGATTGAAGGTTCAAGTTTTATGCATTCAGCTCTGAAATCGATGATTGCCTGGCCTTTAAAGGTAGTACAAGGCGTGCACTCGAGGTCAAATTCACTGAGTTCTATTACCCACTTGCTGAGACACCCACTATGATTAGGTGACTGAAAGATTTATCATAGAGGCAGATTTGTAAGGACATTTATGTTATGCACTTGGAAATATAAGGGAGTTGAAGTCTTCTAGCAGACATAACCAAGGCGAGTTCTACCTTTTCCAGAGTGAGGTAACAGGTTTCAGCATCAGTCATGCCCTTGCCTGCATAAAAGACGGGGAGTTCTTTGTTGTTTTCCCGTCGAACCAGGGCGAAGCTTATAGCAGTTGGGAAAGCAGCTAGGTAAAGATACAAAAAATTTCCTTCCAATGGGAGGGATAGAGTAGGAATGGAGGCGAGGTAGTGCTTCAACATACTAAAAGTCGTCTCCAGTTAACTTTAGCTTGTTGGTTAAGCGGAGAACTTTAAAGAATAGTTCACTCTTATCTGAGTACCGAGAAATGAAGCAGTTCAAGGATGCCAAATTGCTTGTAAGACTTTGTCATTCTTCTTGGTAGACGAGGGTTCCATATCCATAATCGCCTTGATTTTGTCAGGGTTGGCATCGATTCTATGATGACTGAATACATAGCCCAAGAATTTACTGGCTACCTAGCTCGAGCGTACATTTTATAGGGTTCAAGCAGATGCCTCGTGCGAGAAGTATTAAGAACACTATACGTAGGTTGTTTACATGACCTTAGGTTGTTTCACTTTTTACCAGAATATTGTCTATATAAACTTCAACGAAGACCCCATTCACCTCCTCCATGATGAAGTTCATAAAATGTTGATATGTAGAACCAGTGTTTTTTCAGACCGAATGACATGACATTGTAGCCATAAAGACCCTTGTCATTTGTGAATATGGTGGCTTCTTGGTCATCTGGGTACATCTTTATCTAGTTATAACCCAAGTATGCATCCATCATAGATAGTAACTCATCTCCAGCCATAACATCTACTAACTGATCAATGCGTGGTAACAGAAAACTATCTTTAGGAAACGCTTTGTTAAGAATAGTGTAGTTTATGCATATTCGCTACCTACTGTTGCTCTTTTTTACCATGACAGTGTTGGAAATCCATTTGGATTAATTTAATGTATAGATGACTCCAATCTTGAGAAGTCATTCCACCTCTCCCTGCATGGTAGCATAACACTCTTCATTATAGGCGCGCCTATTTTACTTCATAGGTCTTACAGTTGGGTTTATGCTGAGTTTGTGGGATATCAGATCCATAGATACTTTAGGCATATCCACGTAAGAATTGGCGAAGACCTCTCAATACTCTATAGGAAGGCGGTGAGATCTTTTGCAATATTTGGACTGAGTTGGGCACCTATTTTGACCTTTCATTCTGAATGATCTAGATCAAGTTGTACTTCGACCAAGGTGCCCTTTTCGTTTACTGGGTGAATGGAGTTGATGTCATTGTGCGGATCATCTTCGACCTTAGTAGCCACATTTTGTTATTTTAAAGACAAGATTTCCTAGTGAACGACCTCTTTGGTGTGAGGGTTAAGCTAGTTCAACAAATTGATGATCTCTAACCGAGCTTGTTCTGAAGTTAGTTGGAAATTGAGGATACAACATGTGCATGGCCAAGATGATTTTGATCTTCATGAGGGTAGGACGCCCTAAAATGATGTTGTATGATGAAGGGAGATCATCGATGACAAAGTCTGTATACACTTCCCTTTGGGGCGTGTCTAGTGCACCAAGACCGAGACACATAAAGTCATGCTACCCAGAGGGTAAACTACATCACTGGAGAAACCCATAAGTGATTCATTGTCTTGTACTAATTTTCTCTGTGGGCACTAGAGTTTCTTGTAAGCGGTGAAGAATATGATATTCGCAGCAGCCCCCGAATCAATTAAGACTCGTTGGACATTAAAGCGATCGACAAGTGCGTCAATAACGAAAGGCATGTTTGTAGGTGGTGTGTTGCGCTCACCCGCCTGTGTAAACGTGATTGGGTCCCATGACCTCTTCTGGCATTTGATGAAATTCTAAAAAGAGAGCCTGAGAATTTGCCCCGGAGCGCTTGCTTTTCGCTTTCCGCAGAAGATTACATTTATTGTTCCTCTAGCTTGTATACGAGAAATTTTGAAAGGACCCGATCCCGATTTAGTGGCCTAAACAGGAATTAAGCCCTAGCGACTCTGCTAACCTCCGTTACTATTCTCTAATTGACAGCCAATGTGGAGATCAAAAATTCACAAGTCACGACATAAGGAAATTTTACACATATAGGCTTCTTACTAAAATTTACAAAATATACAACTATTTTCGACATAAAAGCTGCTAGAAAAATTAAGCTGACATTATAAAGTAAAACACTAACTCGCAGGATCAATCTTGGATCCTACAGTAGATACTGCTATGCCTCGATTTTCGTGCGGGCTCGACCACAGAAGAAACTCTGCAAACTGAGCATTTAAACTGAAAAGCCAGGAAAAATGCACATAAAATAATAAAAACTTTTAGAGTGAGTGGATGAAAATAATATTTCACTTTTTAATTGAAACTGTAAATAAAATACCTTTCATAAATAATGTGTATAAAAAAATGCGAGTCTGAAAATAAACATCCAGGTACTCCTGGGTACTGTAAAATATGTAGAGGCTACGACTCGGGTCATCTGACCACAAGTCAAAATACTGCCCAAGTCAAGTTCCTGGCCTTCCTGGGTGCTCAATACGTCCTCGAGTCAGGTCCCTGGCCATCCCTGAGCATCTCAAGGATCAGTCGAGAGGCAGTGCATCGATGCAACTCTGTGACTATGCTTAGTGTAAACCAAATCATGCATATGCCTCCAAATGAAAATTCATAACTATAAATGCATAACTGTATACAGTATATCTAATACATGCATAACTCCCAATGCATACTAAAGACTCGCAAATAACAATGAAAAGAAAATGTCCACTTATAGTACTAAGCCGTGATTCTCACAATCTGAAGCCTGTCAGTCGGCGTTCAATATGTATGATACGGGCTGCTATCATGTCATCCTGAAACAACGATTAATATTTAATAATTACTAATCAAAAATCCATCTCGAATAGCTAAGCTGGTAACTCACGAGCCATACTGTCGAGAAAATCGCATTCTCCACAAACGCGATTCCCAAAATAACACCAGACTCCCAAAATAAATTCCAATTTCCGATTTCCAATTCCCAATTTTTAAATCTTCTATTTCGTTCGTATCCAATATCTTTAATTGTTACGTGACTCGTGGTCGAATCGATAAATTAATTCGCTGATTAATAAAATTATAAATACATTTATTTAATTTCTGATTAACCACTCGACTTATCCTTTTGCATCCAATTTAATACAATAACTTCATTATTGAAATTGCTGCGCGATTCCGAGTAAAATTCCATAAAAAATACTTCGAAACCAACCTCGCCGGAGCTCCACTGTGAACCACTACCGGAGGCGGCGGCATGGTGGCACCACACCCAGTTTCCGGCGACCCGAACATTATTCCACTCAAAATAGCCCAACAAAAAACTTCCATAACTACACCAAAGTCTAAATTCAACTCTAACTATTCCAATTTCATACAAAACCGAAATCTCACAAAAACTTCAATCCATCGATCCTCCACGCACAAGTGAAATTGACGTGCCATACTTGCATGGTTAGCTTTGGGTGATAAGGGCTTCAAAGCCAAGTGCTTCACGCCAGTTAATTTGGCCTGAAAATGGTCGACTCGACATCCCCAAAATTTTCCAACTTTGGGCTTAAAATTCCTCCCTTTTCTGGCGTCATTTCCGTCGATGATGGCCGGAATCACGTCTAGGACGTCGAGACGAACCCGAAGCTCTATACCCCGAGGCTACAGGTGGCCAGACGGTGACCCACTGTTGGCGAGCCGAGCCACCTCATGGTCGCTCTCCTCTCTCCCCGTGTTGACTCGGTCAACACCCAAGTCAAAGTCTCCCTTTCCCTTTTTGGAAATCTCCCATTTATACTTTCCATTTTTTGTAACTTCGGTATTTATTTTACGACAAACTTCGGTCGATCGTAACTTTCGTGTCGTAACTTCATTTTCAATGATTCTCATGTCTACGAAGTTATCTCGAGAAGTTCATCAATTTCAACCTGAAGCCAACAAACTTTGACAAATCTGATAAAAAGTCAACGATCCAACTCAACACAACATTATCTGATAAAAACAATTCAACACTTCGTAAATAACACGCCGATTATCAGAAAAGTTCCCCAGAAGTTCCTATGCCTTCAAAATTAAATTCTCTATAACATTCATGAAGGGATCATATCCAAATTCATGACTTAGAAAATGGTCAACATAAATCGCGAGAATTTCCGATGAACTTCAAATATCCATAACTTTTTCCTCATAACTCCAATTTTGACGTTTAACGTGGCCACGAACTCATCTTAAAAATATCTATAGCTTCGTGAAGAAACAAAACTTCAAACTTGTAACTTATAAAATGTAAATAATTAGCCCACATCAGATCTCATAAAACGTGCCACGAGAAGCCAAGATCGACAATTAGCTCGGTAATGATGTTTAATACCCAAATTTGGGTTCGGGTCATTACAATCCACCCCCTTATAAAAATTTCGTCCTCAAAATTTACACAAAAACATACTACGAAATAATTCCAAGTTCGGCACATACATACTTAAAAGCTTCTAATAACCATGCCAAAACCAATGGTCAGATTTACCAACATACTCTAACTCTATTGGCCAAACTTACCCAAGAATGCGCAAACCAGGGTCCCACAAAGATAACTCCATGGGTAGTGGTGCGGTTCCAACACAGTAGTGGTATCTAACTCGCCATTAGAACCCTGCACCAAAAACCAACGGAGATGTCCAATCACGGACACTCACCCATAAGGTAGATACTAAAACCACCTAAATCATAAACAAGGAACACAACAAACCGTCTAAAATTGCGACAAACATGGGTAAATGGCCAGTCCTCAATGAACTTTCAACCTTATACGGTTCTCATCTCAAATCTAAATCACTACTCCATAAAAGCCTAATACATGAAGGCATCTTGATTCAAACTCTGTAACATAAATACCATAAAACATTAAGTACCCATGCCAACCCTGGTGGCAAATTCTACTAATGTAAGTAAGCCTATCCGGTTAGTCTAGTCTGGAATCCCCCAATTTGCAATCCTGATAAGATACATTATGATTGGTTGTACAACTTTAACTTCTTTGTGGGCTCTTTCATCATCACCAGAACCCAGCACCAACTTAACAGAGGTGTCCCTCCGCGGACACGCACAAAAAGTGATCCTCCAAGCCACAAAGATAACCAGCCAAGGACACAGACTAACCATTCCAAAATAGGAACACATGTAGGGCCTCCGCCCAAACAAAGGGAATGTATCAGCCCTACAAGTATCGTATGGTTAAAAGTTCTACGAAAAATTGGGCATAGTTTTCCCTAAAACTAATTAACCCAAAAACCTGCACGAAGGAAACACTTTCAATAACAAATCCCACAAACAAACCGTGGGCACCGTACGTATCCCATCTGGATTTCTCATTATCAATATACACAAGACTATAGACATAAACCACATATACATATCTGAAATCATGATCTACTAGGACCGCAATACTAGAAATATCTATGCTTTAAACAATCCTAGTTCGTTACACTATAACAATTAACCTGAATATCAATAACTATAATATAAGAAGACTTAATTTTTTTTTGCCTAGAACTGACTTCTGATACCCTCATAATTATAGGCGGACTGCACAGAGTCGTATGAACTCATTTCATGGACAAATCTGGAGATATGAACTCAGTATCCCATCTCAGGTCTGAGTAATGCTCACAAGCTATGCATCGGTCTGCAATGAATAAGTTGAGTCCCAAAACTCACAGTCCGGTAACGATAATCATAAGGTGACAAGGAAAATATATTTCAAAACTCGGCTACATGTTACAAAAGATATCATTATAGAACGAAGTGTTGTGACGACCCGGACCAGAATCAGCAGTATGATCAGCTTGATTGATGAGTTACTGCGTAGTCGCAGTTGTTCGACAGTTATTTGAATCGCCAAGCTCGTTAACGACTAAATTATTGGCCGAGAATTAGACCTGAGTCTCTTCTCGAGAGTTGTTGTACGTGTGATTACGAGTTCGTGGGCGGTTCCGGATCATTATTTGGACGACCGAGGAATTAGTTATGAATATTTGAAGTTTCGACGGAAATGAATTTAAATGGCAGGTTTGTTCGCGACTAAGTTATCGGACGAGAATTTGGCTTCGGATCCTTCAAGGAAGTTGTTTAGAATTTAATTTTGAGTTCGTAGGAACTTTCGGAGCATGATTTTGAGTTACGGAGTTTAAGTTGTGATTATTTCCGTTTGTTGATCAATTAGTCGATTTAAATGTGTATTTGGTTGAACAGTTGACTTTTTATCCGTTTGGCCGATGTGTTTGACTTCGGGTAATATTGGAAGAGTACGTCGAGACGAGTTTGTGACCACGAGAATTATCGGAATCGGAGTTACGACGCGAGAGTTATGGATATTTGAAGTTTGACGTAATTAATTGGGAAAGTTTCCCTTTTTGGCAGGTATATAAATAGAAGGTTACTAAAAAGGGAAAGTCAAAAGGATGTATTGTTGAGTTGACTCGGTCAACTTGGTTTGACCGAGCTGTGGAAGTGGAGGCCGACGCCGTACGGTGCTCACCGGCGGTGGGATTTTTCCGGCCACCCCACAGCATGTCTCCGGTCCCATTCGAAGCGCCTTGATGTCCTCGACCCGTGCCGGCCTCCTCTCGTGGTGGAGCTCACGGTGGAGAGAGAAATTTGGAACCAAAGTTTGGGATTTTTGGGTTTAATGGTGGTTTGTGATTTTGGCCGAATTGAGCTACATCAAGCACTGGGTTTTGTAGCCCTCATCTCCATGATTCTAACCATATAGGTATGGAGTTCTAATTTTGATTGTGGAAGGAGAATTTTGGATTTGAAATTTGTGTTTCAATTCGGGTTTTCATGAAATTGAGCTAGTTAGAATGAGAATTGGACTTCGGTGCAGTTGACAAAGTTGCTCAGTGCAGGATTTTGAGTGGAATAGGTGCAGCTCCGCCGTGAAATTTCACGTCCGGCAGCGGCGTCGCCGTGGACGGCGGTCAACGGCGGCGGTCAACGGTCAAAGTTTGACTTTTTGGATTTTCGGCAAGTTGCATGTCATTTGACTCGAAATCGCGCTCCGATCGCAGTGAAGAGGTTCGTTTTTCGAGTTGAGTGTCCGAACGTAAAGCAAGGTATTGTGGTGTACATATGCGGATCTTCGACGATTCGTCGACTTTGAGTTATGTGTTTCCGGGAACGGTGGTTTCTCGTGATTTGTCTTGCATTGTCGAGATATGATTTTGAGATATGGATTTTGTGAATATTCAGGTGTTCGTGATCGTTCGTTTGGCGAGGGACTTTCCGCCGGATCACGGGTTAACGCGTATCGCGTTACTCCAGTCTGTGAGTGGACAATTTATTTTCACGGATTGATTGCGAGTCTTTTATTTATGATTTATGAACTTGAGCATGCAGCATGATTATGGTTTTACGAGCATGAGATTTCATACGAGATTATGTTTATTATGAGCATGTGTTTTACGATCATACGAATATACTTATACAAATATATGTATACGAGTATACATATACTTATATGTTGTTTCATGCATTTGCATCACACTGTTTATGATTTGATTTACATAGAGTACAGTCTCAGTTACGATGTTGTATCGATACACTTGCCTCTCGGCTGATCCCCGATGGTAGGCCACCAGGAGGGGCAGTACCCCTACCTGACCGGCGAGGGGCAGTACCCCGGGACCGAGGCCTTTCTGGCTATGGATCACGTGGTAGTCAAGGACTCCGTGATTCCGACTGTACTAGCACGGATGTGTCCATGAGTGACCCCATGAGATTTTCCTTGCATGCTCTGTACGTGAGTGGTAGTCAGCGTCTCCTCACGTACTATTTAATTTTCATGTATTTGACTCGCATATGATTTTATATGTATATATTATCTGGTGAAAGACATTTATTTTCGTGCACTCACTCTAACGTGTTATCGTCTTTCCCCTGGGCTTTTCGGTTTCTGTGCCCAGTTTGCAGTTCAGGCTCTGGTGTCGCACGTCGTGGTCGGAGGCATAGTGCTCGAGCTACCTTATTTCTTCCAGTAGGTTTATTGTTCTACCTACTGTGGTATACTTATATGTTTATACGATAGAGGTCGCTCTGAGAAATCTGTTGTTATGTTATACGATTTTACTCCGGATTTCAGTAAAGTATGTATATATTTATTGTTTTACTTTACTGTTGAGATATTGAGAAATCCGGATGGGATTGGTGCCCACGGTTTGATTTTTGTGGCATAGGATGAAGTGTATTTTCCGCGTGCAGGTAATGGTAATTCCACGCTAGTAACGAAACTCTGCCCAAATTTCGAAAAGTTTTTGTTGGTTCGTGTTTTCGGAAGGGTTTGATTCCGATTTAGGAAGCTAAATCGGGGTTGGGTCCTTTCAGTGTGTTCAAGACAGAGAATGAACACGACCTGATCAAGAAGAGATTGGTGTCAAGACACTTAAGATTAATCTTGATTAATCAAAATAAATTAGTAGAATCACAAGACAACGAATATATATCCACTGCTGACGTCAATTAGAAACTCTCCACATGTCAAGATGACTAGTGGGGACTTAGTCAAATTCCATGCAGTCTGAGGAAATAATCTACCTCGAGCACTACAAATTTGTTCCATGAAAAAGCAATAAACAAGAAAATCAAATGTCTAAAAAGAATATATATATACGCGTTCAAACGATATTGTCTGGCTAAAATCATTGCGGAATGCAATGCAGATGTGAAATTACAGAACAGTAACATTCCCAGAACATTTCCACGTACAAACTAGCCAAGGCATAAGGTAGTTACTCCTTACCTCCGATGTCAACTATGACACGAAGCACATTTCCAAACCAAGTGATAAAGTTACATGGAGAGAAAACTATTTGATTTGCATACACTGGTACACGTAGGTACCCAGCCCAACAAAGATTGAATCAAGTAAAGGAAACCTTAGAACGAAATTTGATAATCATACAAAGGTTGACTGGAAAAGATGACGAAAGATATGATACTTAAGTCGATTCGTGCCAGAGAGTAAAAATAGGGTTAGATAAAACTTACTCTCGATATAATTCACAGGATGAAATTTATACTTAGTCACATTTGTCACGTATTCGACGACGTTCAACATCGTGAGTATTTGATGGGGATCCACTGCAGTCGAGCCATCACTCTAGAAGTGTTGAGCATAATCGAAAAGCTACAAAAGAAACCAAGTATAGTCTACAGAACAATTAACCTAATGCTCTGATACCAATTGAAAGGACCCGATCCCCATTTAGTTTCCTAAACCAAAATTAAGCCCTAACGACTCTGCTAACCTACTATTCTCTAATTGACAGCCAATGTGAAGATCCAAAATTCAAAAGTCACGAAATAAGGAAATTTCGTACATATAGGTTTCATACTAAAATTTACAAAATATACAACTATTTTCGACATCAGAGCTGCTAGACAAATAAAGCTGACGTTGTAAAGTAAAATACTAACTCGCGTGATCAACCTTGGATCATACGGTAGATACTACTATGTCTCAATTTACGTGTGTGCTCGACCACAGAAGAAACTCTGCAAATTGGCATTTAAACCGAAAAGCCCAGGAAAAAGGCACATAAAATAATAAAAATTGTTAGAGTGAGTGGATGAAAATAATATTTCACTTTTTAACTGAATTGTAAATAAAATGCATTTTATAAATAATGTATATAAAAATAATGCGAGTCTGAAAATAAACATCCAGGTACTCCTGGGTACTGTAAAATATATGGAGGCTACGACTTGGGTCATCTGACCACAAGTCCTAATACTTCTCAAGTCAGATTCCTGACCCTCCTGGGTGCTCAATAAATCTTCGAGTCAGGTCTCTGGCCCTCCTGGAGCATCTCGGGGATCAGCCGTGAGGCAGTTCATTGATGCAACTTTATGACTATGCTTAATGTAAACCAAATCATGCATATGCCTCCTAATAAAAATTCATAAATATAAATGCAATACTGTATATTGTATATCTGATACATGCATAACTACCAATGCATACTAAAAACTCACAAATAACAGTGAAAATAAAATGTCCATTCACAGTACTGTGTCGTGATTTGCACCAGCTGAAGCGTGTTAGTCGGCATTAAATATGTATGATACAAGCTGCTATCATGTCGTCCTGAAACGACGATTAATATTAAATAATTACTCGTCAAAAATAATCTCGAATATCTAAGCTCGTAACTCACGAGCAATACCGTCGAGAAAATCACATTCTCGATAAACGTGCTTCCCAAAATAATACCGGACTCCCAAAATAAATTTCGATTTCCAATTCGCAATTTTGAAATCTTCTAGCTACTTAGTTTGTATCCAATATCCTTAATCATTACGTGACTAGTGGTCGAATCGATAAATTAATCCGCCGATTAATAAAATTATAAATACGTTTATTTAATTTCCGATTTACCACTCGACTTATCCTATTGCATCCAATTCAATACAATAACTTCATTATTGAAATCAGTGCGCGATTACGAGTAAAATGACATAAAAATTACGTCGAAACTAACCTCGCCAGAGCTCCGTCGTGAACCACCGCCAATTTCCGGCGACACGAACATCATTCCACTCGAAATAACCCAACAAACAACTTCCATAACTACACTAAAGTCCAAAATCAACTCTAACTAGTCCAATTTCATGCAAAACTGAAATCTCACAAAAACTTCAATCCATTGATTCTCCACGCACAAGTGTAATTGAAGTGCCATACTTGCATGGTTAGCTTCGTGGTGATGAGGGCTTTCAAAGCCCAGTGCTTCACGCCAGTCAATTCGGCCAGAAAATGGTCGACTCGAAACCCCCAAATTTTTTCAACTTTGGGCTTAAAATTCCTCCCTTTTACGGCGTCCTTTCCGTCGATGATGGGCGGAATCTCATCTACGACATCGAGACGAGCCGGAAGCTCTATACCCTAAGGCCGGAGGTAGCCGGACGGCGACCCACCTCCGGCGAGCCGAGCCACCTCGTCGTCGCTCTCCTCTCTCCCTATGTTGACTCGATCAACACTCAAGTCAAAGTCTCCCTTTCCCTTTTTGGAAATCTGCTATTTATACTTTCCATTTTCGGTAACTTCGGTATTTATTTTACAACAAACTTTGGTCGATCGTAATTTTCGTGTCGTAACTCCGTTTTCAACGATTCTCTCGTCTAGGAACTTATCTCGACAAGTTCATCAATTTCAACCCAATGTCAACCAACTTTGATAAATTTGATAAAAAGTCAACGGTCCAACTCAACACAACATTATCCGATAAAAACAATTCAACACTTCGTAAATAACACGCCGATTATCAAAAAAGTTCCCCAGAAGTTCCTATGCCTTCGAAATTAAATTCTCTATAACATTCGTAAAGGGAATGTATCCAAATTCACGAATTAGAAAATGGTCAACATAAATCACGAGAATTTTCAATGAACTTCAAACATCCATAACTTTTTCCTCGTAACTCAAATTTTGACGTTTAACGTGGCCATAAACTCATCTCAACAAAATCTATAGCTTCATGAAGAATCATAACTCCAAAATAGTAACTTATAAAATGTCAATAATTAGCCCGCATCAGATCTCGAAAAATGTGCCACGAGAAGCCAAGATCGACAATTAGCTTAGTAATGATGTTTAATACCCAAATTTAGGTTCGGGTCATTACAAATTTGGTGGGGTGGGCCACCTGCTTTATATTGATCTAGCTTGTCTTCAATGTCATGCACTCCTTAGTATTGTGTGATTCATTAGAATGATACTCGCACCATTTTCCTATATTGCGGACTAGGGTGGCATGACGCCAAGGGGCTAGAATAAGCACCTTGTTATTGGCTAACATCTTAGTGTAGGTGGCGTTCGCAACTGTGAATACCATTTGGGCGGCAGGTGCATGTAAGTGTTCTTGCCAATTGCTTCAAGTAATTGAGTTTTGCCTGTGATGAGGATTTTCGTGATGGGTGGGTTGGTTGTCACGGTGCTCATTATTGTGGAACTTCTGCCACTTTAACTGAAAATGCTGTTGGGTTTTACTTTGCTAAGCGGAAGTGTTAACATTGTGTGTATGTTGCAGGCAGGAGCATCTACCGTACACAAACTTGTGAATCTGCGGTTTCTTCACTACCATGTCTATGATTTCCTCGTAAAACAAGGAGTGTTGCCGTTTAACGATTTTTTCTTTGGATGGGTTTGGTGCTAGCCCCTAAATCAGTTTGGCGATAGTGTTCCTTTTGCCCAGATGGTGGCAGTGTTGTGCGGCTATATGGAATCTGTCGATGAAAATAGATAAGGGCTCGTGCTATGTCTGGTGAACTGCAAATAGTGTGTCGGTGGTGTCATAGCTACTTAAGGAAGGCGTCGCCAAAGGAATTGATCAAATCTTCTTGCAACTCAAAGAACCATTTTAGTGATTCGCCTATTAAGGTTTCATTAAACATATCACATAAAGTTGCATCATTGACGCCCGGCTGTGGCTAATAAACAGACATCCATGTGGACACTTGGATTGTCGTGTCAAGAATACTAAGAATCTTTATGAGCCTTTGCATAGGGATCCCGCCTGACTCATGTGATGGAGGTAGAAAAAGGAGTGGTGCGGGCTGTGTAGGTTGCGTATACTCCTTATTGATTGCCAAGCGCCTCTGTCAGACCTCGGCTTCCAACTTGTTCAAGCGAGAGAGAATATGGGCATTTGCATCATGTGTGGTAGGCTCTAGAGGAAGAGGGGGTCCAGGAAAGAGCGGGTTGTAAAGTAGGGTTGTTATCTGGATGATTGGGGTCCTTGGAGTTTTGGGCATGATGCTCTGCTGATCCTTGCTCGGAGAAATATCGGAGTAGAGAATTTAGGGTGTTTTAAAGCGCTCACCTGGCAAAGCATTCTGTATCATGCTCATGACGAAGAAGCTCAACCGCTCTAAATATACGGACAGAGCTATCTTCGCTTCCCTTCTCAGGGGCAACTGGAGTAGGTAAGGATGAACTAGACGGTATGTCACTGTTTAGGCCCCCTAGGCGTTAAGCGACGGAAGTTTTGAAGATGAGATCATTTGTCAATTCCATAGCTGTGGAGAGTAGACAGACCTTTGTTGATGCAGGGGAGAAAGAACTCCTAGACGGCATCAAATGTTTCGATCGAAATTTGGGCGGGATATCGATGAAACGAGAGACGATATGAGTCACTTAGAACTAAGTAAGTTCTTCGCTTGCTCCAGTTCTGACTGCTAAGAAGGAAAGTAAGGCGTTAGAGTGAAGATGGGATGGCCCGTCTAACACACTTAGATACTAAGTAAGTATGTACTTTGAGTGTAAACGAACGAAAGGGAATGCTGAATGAGATTTAGACAAGAGATGTTACTTAATTTTAGTTAATAATAATTAACTACCTTTATACTTACTCTTACCGACATTCCCTGCTTATCTTTTGATGTGGGACTCGATGCCTTTAGGTTGGAAACTCTTCTGCGCACTTCCTTGTAGTCAAGTGTGTACGGAGTAATAAGCTCCAATACTTTTGCTAACAACTGGGGTTAGTACCTTGTTGCATTCTTCACGTATTCGACTACATTCAACACCTTGAGTATTCGATGAGGATCCGCTGGAGTCGAGCCATCCTCAGAAGATGTTGAACGTAATCGAACACGAAAACAAAAGCAACTTAGTACAGCCTACAGAACCTATAATCTAATGCTTTGATACCAACTAAAAGGACCCGACCCCAATTTAGTTGCCTAAACCAAGATTAGGCCCTAATGACCCTTAATGCCTACAAATTCTAAACCAAAGATCTAAATGAAAATCAATAATCAAAAGATCATAACTTAAACAAACAATTTTTTAATACAGAATACACAAACTCTTTTACACATCAGAGAAGCTACAGATACTAAACTAGCTATACTAAATAAACTACTAGTTCATAGGATCATCATCGGATCTTACAGCGGTTAGCGTTATGCCTTGATCTGCGTGCATATCCGACCTCCACGAAAAATCTGTAAAGCTAAGCATTCAAAACTGAAGGGGCTAAGGAAAGACATATAAACGTAAAAATAATTAAACTGAGTGGACGAAAATAATAATCAAGTATGCGTAAAAAGAAGAAGATAATCTATGTCTTTCCACTGATACTAAAAATAATATAAAAACTAACTGAGTCAAAGATAAATCTTCGAAGTGTAAGTAAAGTGGAGGCATCATTTAGGGACCTCTGATCTGAGACAATAACGGTATCTGCATGTCACCTAGAGCCTTTGACTCATACAAAGTGTGCCAAATTAGGACCTCTGACCCATCCAGGAGCCCTCGGGGATCAGCCGTATAGCTAATACATTGATGAAATAATGTAAATCGAAGATCATAATTGTACTCAATGGCCGTAAGCCAAATCGAAGATCTCAATCAATTAATAGAAGTTTCATCGTGCGACTAAAGTGGATAAAGTAATCTGAGATGGAATGTCAATCGGAACTTACATTTATTTTGAATATTCTTGAATCACAATCCTACTCGCCCTTGTAATCGACAAAAAAATACCACGGTCACATTCTCCGTGTCATACTACTCGACACACACAATTGACCGCATTGAATGTATCGAGTCGCCTCGAATCCTAGAAAATAGCTGAAACATTATCACAAATATGCCAAGATATATGTAAGTATACAAAAATAACTATAAATCAATTTAGCCAAATCCCAAATGAAAAATTGTCATTCTGGTCGCCAGAGCTCCGCCACGCACGATAGCGCTTGGGGAGCTAGGCGACGGCAGGGATCAAAGTTCTCTAATGTGCCAAATCTTCATACCAATAGAAAGTTCACAAGAAGCCCAACACAAACCTCAACTAGAGCAAGGCGAGAAACTGATAAGAAACAGACGAAATTGTACCTCGAAATTCAGAGAACTCGCTGAATTTTGACGTCGAGTGTACGACGTCCATCCCTAGGCCGAGATGCACGACATGGTTGATGCGGCTCGACTCCTGGCATGAAGGGCTCTCCAAAACCTGAGTAGTCTTATGGTTAGAGTCAGCTGCAGCTCTCGCCGGCGGCGAAGGCTGAACGGAGAAATCCCTAGGATTTTTCTCCATTCAATTCTCCCCCCCCCCCCCCACATTCAATGCATGATGATATTGAGGACATGGAGAGGTAGAGGATGAAAAGGGGAATCAATTATGACCAGACCGATGGTCAAAGGTGGTCGGGCGGAGAAATTAAGGTCAGGTAACGATTGGGGTTGAAAACCGGATCGAGTTAGTTCTCTGGGTTAGTATTCGAGTTGTGGGAGTGGGTTCTACCCATCCGGGTAGAAATTTCAAAGTTTATACCTTAAAGTTAAAATTAATTGAAGGCCCAGATCATATCTCTTATTGATCATACGGTTCAAATAATTTGGCCAATGGTAGCTTTTCTAATTCAATTTGTTTCTACTAAAAACTTCCAAAATTCAAAACAATTAACTTGGGTCTCCGAAAAATCCAATAAAAATATGCCCAAACTCGCAATAATTTCCTCTACAACTTCCGTGACGAAAGTAAATCTAAAATCATAACTTATTAAATAGTCTATTTTTAATCGCGACGAATCTCAATAAAAGTGAAGTGAGATAGTTAGCTCATTAATCCACATGACTAACGATGATTAACCTGCTAATCAAGGTTCGAGTTGTTACAGTAGTAGGTCGGACAAACACCATCATATCCTTGGTTTCGTTAGTAAGACTCATTTCAAACCTGCGACACCTGTCAATTTTAATTTAGTAGCTACTAGAGATGGCGCATATCGAGACAAACTCAAGAAATTGCTCTTCATATTGCTACACTTTTATATTTCCCATTTTCAAGTCCTGAAGCTCTTCATACTTCTGATCCTGTATAGCCAAAGTAAAGTATCGAGCTAGAAATAACTCAGTGAACTCACCCCAAGTAACATCTTTCAGACGCCTCTGGATTGTCTTACCCATCATATGGTCCCTTATTCAGGAACTCGATAGATGGTTGCACCTTTTCATTCTCGGGACAATCCATCCTTTCAAATACCCTTTCCATGCCTTTCAAGTAGTTATGAGCATCTGTAGGGTCGTCAGCTCTAGTGAAGTACACAACATCGTGCTTCTGCTCATGTACCACGGTAACAAGCTTATGTGCTATTGTTTAAATCCATATAGTGAACATCTTATGTATATCTCTGAATCTAGGTTTCCATAGAGATATGATGTAACCACATCCATAAGCTGCATGCTCAATTTTTTGGACACTACCAAACTAACAAGGTATAGGAAAGTAATGATGTCCATGACCGGAGAGTATGTCTCCTCATAATCAATGTCAAGGTGTTGAGAGAATCCTTATGCCACAAGTCTAGCTTTATACCGCATGATTTCATTCTTCTCACTATGCTTACAAACAAAGACTCATTTATGTCCTACCGGCTTAACATTGGGTGGGCATAGCACTACCAGACCGAAAATTTATTTTTTCGTCAGAGAGTTTAGTTCAGCCTGTATTGCTTCATTCCATTTTGGTCAATCCATTCTTCGCTGACATTTAGCAACTGAGCTAATTTAATTTCACTTCATCATTGTCAATAATCTTCTGAGTGACGGAATAAGCAAAAGCATTATCAACTACCTTGGATGATTTATCCATAACAATGAGTGCATCATTGTTAGTGAGTGAAATTTCACCATTCTCTAACATCACATATGGGTTTGAAGCGTCCTCCAAATTTTCCCATTTATGATTCTAGGACAAACTGTAGTTAAGAACAATCTCACGTGAAGGATTCACAATGTTGATGATGAAATGATCATTCTTTGCCTAAATACTTGCCTTTTCACTAGCAGCTCATTTGTGAATTTTCTTGGTCTTCCCCTCTTCCGTGTAGGAATCGAGGCCGACAATACTCCTTCTTTAGGGCGGGAGGAACATTTCCCTGCCTTGGAGTGGCATTAATCTTCTCATTCTTGGGGAATTCCAACCTTGCAGGAATATTTTAAGCAGGTATGTATGATCTCGTCACTTAGGTAATACCAGTAAAGGAGTCAGGCATTGAGTCTGCTACCTTATGAAGATCAAGGATACGTCACAATTCAAGCTCACTTTGAAATGTGCATGAATCTTCTTATAACATAGTGGGAGTATACCACGTCAATTCCTGACGTTCAATTAGAATGGAGGCATTCTTATCTCCCCCTAACATCGAGAAGTATGTTTCATCAAAGCGACAATCTACAAATCATGCAGTAAACAGATCTCTTATCAAAGGTTCTAAGTAATGGACAATCCATTCGTAACTAAAATAGATGCCTAAACAACGTTGATGACCTATTTTAGTATGATGTAGAGGCATGATAGGCATATATACCGTACAACCAAAGATACATAGATGTGAAATGTCAGACTCATACCCAATTACCAACTGGTACGCACTGAATGGTTGGCGTGTTACATGTCTCAAGCGAATAAGTATTGATAAATTTAATAATGCATATCCTCAAGTAGATATCGACAAATTTGTATGCATTACCATTGCTCTGGAAACAAGCTATAACCGCTTGATTTGTGCCTCTACTAAACCATTCTGTGAATGAACAAGATGGACGAGATGTTTAACTTCAATCCTAACTAACATGCAGTAATCATCAAAAGTTTTCGATGTAAACCCTATTGCATTATCCAATCTAATAGACCTGATTGGATTGTTCGGGTAATGAGCTCATAGCTTAAAAATCTGTGTTAGGAATTTTGCAAATGCAGCATTTCTTATGGATAATAAAGCAATGTGTGACCAGCTCATTGATGCATCTACCAAAATCATAAATTATTTAAATGGTCCGCATTTTGGTTTGATAAGTCCAAAAATATCACCATGGATTCTCTGTAAGAATGGTATATTTTCAATGTTATCAACCGCAAAAGAAGGTATAGCCTATAACTTTGCTAATGAACAAACTTTGCAAAATGAACAATGAGCATCAGAGATTGCCACAAAGGAATATTGTGGACCAACACTAGGTGTCTTACTCGTCGTAGAGACCGAGACCGTATGAAGATTGTTAATCTCATCCACCCCTTCAAAATTGATGGGTATTTCCACATGCTTCTTTGCTCTAAAAAATGGATGACCATGAAAGTTTTTCAATATTTTAATCATCATATCACCACCAGGATGTCCCAGTGTACAATGCCAAAGTTGATAAGGGGTCGAGTCACATGTAGTAGTGAGGGTGACAACATTAGATTTAATGATCTGAACTGTAGTAAGATATAAATCACTACGAATAGTCACTAACTTCTCTAAGATGCGCTTTCTACCACACCTCTCAAAGAATATACATAAGAATTCTTTATCATTCTCACAATAAATTTTCAAGTGCAAACCGTTGTCTCTAATGTCTTTAAAATTTAGCAAGGTTCGATAGGCCTAAGGCGCGTATAATGCATCAGTGATATAAATTTGTGTACCATGTGGTAGCAAAACATATGTTGAACCACGCCCTCTTATAACCGGCATTGAACCAATCATGCTTGTCATTAATGAAGTGTATGGCACAAGATCCATAAATAATTGTCTATTCTGCAGTATAGTATGGGTAGTGCCACTATCTTCTAGACACTCAATCTCGCCTTCAAACATATACAAAAGAATGTGAGTTAATTAGTCTTTGATCTAAAAACATGGCGAACAGTTTAAGTAAAGACTTCAAAAAATTCCAAAGGCTTGTGACCCTTATAGAGTATTGATATGACATGTTAAAACTGATGTAAAACACATCAAAAACACCAAATCTGGGTAAGAACCACAACGGGTCAAGATGAACATCTCGATGGGTCGAAAACCAGGGGAAACATGTCAAGAACAATCTTTTCGACTGGCCTAGAATATGGCTCTACAGGTCGAAGAAAAACCTAAAACAGATATGATTTTCCGTTATCTTTTTTGATAGGTCAAAAATTGGACAAAATCAAGACAGTAGCTATCCTTCGACCCGTTAAAGCTCCTTCGACATGTTAAGATGAAGCTTCAACGGGTCGAAGGTGCAATTTTAGTGAACGAAGGAAAAAATTCAAATGGTCGAATGAATACCAGGATAAATTTTTGATAGGTCAAAAAAGTACAAAAGCTGATCCAGAAGGGTGTCTTCGACGGGTCAAGAGAGAATCTCGACTGGTCGAAAATTTCCTGAGATAAAACATCCTCTAATTTTGTCATTTTTATGGTTTCTTAGTGTCATAATGTCATAAAATATTGTATATTTCAAACCATTCAAGCAATATATATTAAAATAAGTGTTCTTAACACTTTAATATACCGAAATGAAGAAATTTTTGTTACTTTGCCAACAACAAAACTTACATCAAAGATTACTTTTGTGTCATCTGCTACAATAAGATTGGCTTCATCGCTATCTTCCATCTCATAGTCATAAGCATAATTGGTCTCATGTGCCAAGTACTTTTTACACCTTTTGTAGGCATTCTGAATATCTTTGGGTGCACGACATTGTTTGTACATATGCTTGGTAGAACCACACCTATAGCAAGGTAATAAGCAAGAAGTAGAGGCAAAATTTGAAGAATTTCAACCATTAGTACAACTAGAATTCGATTGATCTTGTTGGAGTTTTTTTTTGCCTATTATCTTGGCGAGTCCAAGTCAGATTCCGACTTTGTCCTCCTCTACCACGACCTCTGCCACGTCTTCCTCTACCACCACGAGTACTGTAAGGCTCAGAACAACCTCTCTTCTTATCCTTACGTGCCTTCCCACTAGTATTATATGTCTCATGAAATTTCTTAGCTAGTACTAGCTGGCCTAACATTGTTGTTCAGAAGTATCTCTCGATACCTCTCTTTCTTGGCTAGAATGTTCATGAGATCACTAAATGATCTTATTCTTCCTTGCTCATAATTTGTTTGGTATTGATGAGTGAGCGTATCCATGGAAGTAGAAAAGGTACTTAAAGACTTCTCAATCATAGCTTGATTAGTCTTTTCCATGCCACAAATGGCCAACTCAAATTGAAGCTCTAGCATAGCTTGATTAAAATCATTAATCTTTTGATAGTCTAACAACCGGATTAAATCCTATCTTTCTTGTAGTTCTTGAAGTTGTGCATCATGCATATCATTGAACCGTTCTTTTAAAGTCGTCCACAGATATGTTTGATCATTCTTTCACAAGTACTGCTTCTTTAGAACTGGATGAATATGTTGCCTCAAAATATGAGGGCTTGTGCTTTGCGACTCAAAAGGAGCTTAAGTTGATCTGGAGTTGGTGGCACAACATTTTCACTAGGTGGTGGTGTTGATTGGATAGTATCAGTAAGATTTTTACCGAGAAGAGTATTCTCAACATCTGATACCCAACAATGGTAATTTCCTCCTTGTGGATCAATGATGTTAAACTCAGGCTTAGCCGGCTTTGTTGATGTCATCTACAAAAGAGACAAGAAATGTAATTAGTACCGATCGAAAAACCCCTATATATCACTAATACCAAGTTTAGGAAATAAGAACCGTGATCAATGTTATTTGGTCACAAAAATCGATGCAGAACTGGTGGCTTCTTACCAAACCCAGAAACTGTGACTTCCACAATTAGTTACAAATATTGAATTTTTTTTTTCAATGTGAAATCACAAGTGACTGTGATATTCACTAGTAATCGTGAATCCATCAGGACCGCCACTAATATCTAACTTTTTATAAACATGTATTAATCCATATAAACTATGGCTTAAAAAGTAAATCACGGTATAATAAACCTATATCTAGACCTAGATCCAGGATATTGCGGTAATTAAGTTTGGAAACCTAATTTCTAAATGGAAGATAGTCATAAAATTTACCTCTAGGATGTTATGCTCGGTATGAAAAACTTGTAAAAACAAGGAAGAAATGACCACAAAAGATGGTGGTTGGCGGTGATGAAGAACTCTGGCGGTTGGTGCTCCGATGGTGATGGTGAAGGTTAGGTGTGTAGGGGTTTTGGGTGATGGCTATTAACTCAAAAGCTGTTGATAACGTGTTGAAAGAGCAAAGTAAATAGATACACAATAGACTGAAAATTGTACTTTAATCATTGATAGATGACATTAAATAGACATTACAATCTATTACAATCATTATCCCTATAAATCAAGGATTAAGAAAATATCTACTTCTACTCTAATTATTGTTGTTGTTGATTGAAGAAGTACTTCAACGATATATGTTTTTTATGATCACCCTTGATGTATCCCAACTTCATTCGTTCAATTTACTAGGATACTAGGGACATTATTCCCTTAAACACATTCAAGATTTCTCTCAATACCATTATATTATAACAAATATAGATATTTCAGTTTAATACCAGTAAACAACACTAGATTTGTGTTAATTCAGGCACTAATGTTGGTAGAAGATCATCTATGGATGTGGTAAAGTACGTTGTTCGAGTTTCTCGAGCACATTCAGGTGTTCATACTTTGAATTCGGACACACCGTGACAAATGCGATTTGGATTTCCACCCCAGAATCTCTGTATCCTTTTCGTTAACATCAAATTAAGACTTTACGTATGATATCTTTGGGGTATGGCAGCAGCACATCTCTTTGAAATATTTTCGTATGATATCTCCTTGGTTATGGACTTATGGGATAACCATTAACAAAAAACAATACAACTTTATCTTTTATAGAAAAACATTCACTTCACAAAAATGGCCACCAGGCTCTTGGCATATATGTTACGAATGTTGCAAATTAAATACAACACCTCAGATACAAATGAGCTTAATAAAGAGATACACTTGCAGAGAAGACACTCATTCACTATTATAGAATTATGAGTAGCTAGCTACGGGAAACATTCCATTACGTTTCTGAGCTCAACAAAGCTAAACTCAGTAGGCTTAATACCCGAACTCCGCATCCCACAATAATGCTCAACAATCTTCTTCTCCCGACCCTGGCAACCTGACTTGGCAAGATCCTAAACCAACGATGTATGGGACATCAAGTTGGGGCGCGAGATGCTCCAAAAACGCTGTGAACTTTGTGAACGAGCTAGATGAGATCGAGTATTCTAAGATCGGTGTCACCACGGAGCTTCAAAATTGAACACGAGTTAGTGGAAAATTTTCTTGTTCAAAATTTTCGGAATATTTTCCTAGAGAAAATAAAGGGTTGAATTTTGCTTTGTGAAAGACAACTTGGTCGATATATGAATAAAGCAACTTTTCATCAATATCTTGTTCAAGACATTATAAGTGAACCGCTCTCTAATGTACTTACATAGGCATACTTCATGAGTCCACTGTTTTTAACAAATGATTTCGGTATGAAGTTTACGTTTTAGTTTATTCCTAATATTACCTTGGTGGTTCAAGTTTCGAGCTTTGTGTATGGAAAAATCAACGGTGAGAGAGGGATTAGTCCTTGCCTACGGGGATACCTTGAGAAACCAAAAAATAATAATATTACTCAGTTATGTGAGACCATCTCCAACAGCTTCCCCAAAAATTTCTCCAAAATGGGGAAGCAAAAGCCATATTCTCCAAATTATTTTTGCTCCAACTCCAACAGCTTCCCCATTTTGAAGAATCTTGCATTTATTTTTGCTTCTCCAAAAATTTGCCGAATGCTGCAAATAAGGGGAAGCCTCCCTTTTTTTTCTCCTCCTTCCCTATTTTGGGGAATGAGATGGGGAATCTGTTGGACCAAAAAAAAGCCTAAAATTCTCCAAAAGTGAGAATACCAATAAAATGGGGAACCTGTTGGAGATGCTCTGATTGGTCATTATTGTTGTATTGATAAACTACGACGTATCAACGACTAATTTGAATGAATAGCAAATTCTTCGAGTATTAGACCCAAAATTAGTCTTTTTTGGTCATATTGCATGGGTGTATTTGTCTATTTGATCTTGTTTAAACTCGAAATGTTGCATTAATTTAAGCGAGCTGCTAACCGAGTTCTGCAATCCCTTCATCTACTTCCATAGAGTGTCATGTTCAATTATTCACACAAGGGGACGGGAGTAGGATAATTTAAAGGAAAAAAAAATGATGATGACACCTAACTTTGACCATAAAATGAATATTAATAAAGTCCAATTTGCAGTAGCAGTTGCTCAACGTATCAGCCGAATATCTTGGGCTCTGACGCCGACGATTCTCTCCGATTCGGACCATCACCCCAAACTGGATTCCCAACCATTTTATAATTCCACATAATCAAATGCTTCGATCGCATTTTCTTCATCATATATATATAAGCTCCCAACCACTGTCAAACTTCATCATACCCATCGATCACTGCCATTTCCTCTGAGACTCGCCCGGCCCCTTCTTCTCGTCATCGTCGTTGTTTGCTGAAGTATCATTCTTGATCGGAGTCGGTTAGTTGTAGGAAAAATTGAGGTGACGTGTTCAAATCTAATCAGATACTAAAATAGTCTCGTTGTTCAGCAGAGACGTGGTCGTAGGTTTGGATTCGAGTTCATGTTCATCAGTATTACATATTGTCATGGGGAAGTGTAAGAGCTTGGGATCTGTTGTGGTGCTGGCGAGTGTAGCGGCTTTTATGGTGTTCCTGCCGTTAACGCTGCCTCCACTGCCTCCTCCGCCGCTGATGGTCTTGTTCTTTCCTGTCGGGATAATGGCTGCCCTCATGGTTCTAGCTTTCTCTTCTGCTGAAAATGCTGTCGTAGTTGCATATTCTGTGTGATGAGATTTGTTGTTTAGACTCAGACACTAGTACTAGAATTGTTTCGTTACTGATTAAGCAAGAAATATAACCAAGAACGTTTTCTTTTCCTAGCCTGTTTGTAACTCAGCATGAATGTAATGACATTTAGCCTAGTGAGTGGCGGTTTTCTTTTGAATTCTTTGTTCAATGTCATAGTAGGGCTGAAAAATTTACTCGATGGGAATCTCTGCATATTCTTGATTTACTAGTCTTGTTTTTATGGTCTTTTAAGTAAAAGAAGAGAGATTCAACATCATTATATCAGCAAAAAGATCGAGCAAGGAGGTTTGTACTGAAAAATGGGTGTAGATATCATTATCTTCATCATTATGCATTTAATTTCAACGATTTAAAACTATTGATGTTTTAGACACTATTAATTGGGGAAGCGATTCGAGGCGACGAAGAATCATGGTCGCCTCGGATCATTTTCTCGTCGCCTCGATTTTTTGTCACCAAAACTTCGTCGCCTCGATACGTCGCTTGAGATTGATCCCTTCACCATTGGGGCGACGTAGATTGCAAAACTTCGTCGCTTCATTTTCATTGAAGCGACGAAAAAAAATTACGTCGCTTCAATTTTTCGCAGCGAAGATCTAAACCTTGTCGCTTCAATATAAAACTGAGCGACGAAGGTTGGTCAATCTTCGTCGCTCCGTTTTATATTGAAGCGACGAAGATTGAGGAATATTGGTCGCCTCACTATATTTTATTTTTATATTTTTTTTCTTTTCACCCAATGAGGCGACGAAGATTGTTCAATATTTGTCGCTTCAACGTAAATGGAGCGACGAAGATGGGTCAATCTTCGTCGCTTCGATATATTTAATTTTTTTTTTTCAGTAAATGAGGCGACGTAGATTGGTCAATCTTCGTCGCTTCAATGTATTTAATTTTTATTTTTTGTTCTTTTTCACTAAACGAGGCGACATAGATTGACCAATCTTCGTCGCCTCGTTGAGTGAAAAAGAAAAAGAATAAAAATTAAATATTATTGTACCAAGTCACGACCTATCGCAATTTAAAAACACAAAAACTCATTCATCAAATCAAGTTATATAGAAAAATATTCCACAGCTCAAAACGTTATACAAAGCCTTGATACAAAGCGACATATCACACAGTAGACTAATGCTAGGGGACGGCAATGCAGCTCGATTACGAGCCAGGAGGTGGTGGAGGAGCTTGAGGTTGTTGACTCCCAGACTGGAATGATCGCATTAGGGCCTCCATTTGTTGGACCCGTTGGGCGAGCTTATTGTAATCTTCTCTGGCCTTCTGCGCCACCTCGCTCGATCTGCGCGCCTCCTCGCCCGAGATGCGCACCGCCTCGCTCGATCTGGCGGCTCCTCTCTGGCTTCAGCCACCTCCCTTTTCAGGGCTTCGGTTTCCTGTACTCGGGCCCCTCCTCTCGGTTTGGGGTCGCATGTGAGAGCGCGCCCCACCCCTGTCACGTCGAACAAGAACAAATATTAGTAATGGAATAGTAAACAAAAATAAAGCAAAACGTAAATCGAGATGAACGATGGTGGTTTAGGAGATTTATTACCTCTTATAGAGGTCCCGGGCCTTGAACCCACCTCTTCCTCTATGATATTTATTTGTGTATTAAGAGGAAGAGGATGGGGTTGGGAAACCGCATCGCCGTCTGTGTCACCCGCAACACTATCTTGTTGCGACAAGACTTCATCGAGTCTTCGCTTCACTGCCGCCTGCTCAATTAAAATATATTAAATAAATAATATTACAATATGGTAAACAAAAATAATTGAAATAACGTAACGTGAACCTATTTTCGCTTACCACTTTCTCAGCCGCATTCTTGTCCGGCTGGTATACGTTAATCTGCGTCTGGACGGCGGGCGCTCTATGACCCTCCTTCTCCAACACCTCGCTTCGGTACGAGAGGGCGAGAGATCCCGAATGGTGGTTGAGCTGCTGCTCCTTGTTCTTGTTTCGGTTTCCTCGATTCTGTTCGCACAATCGCTGCCACACACACACAAGAGTCATTTTAAAATAAGAATAGATAAACATGTATATTTTTAAATTGTTGGCTACCAAAACTGTGCGGATAGTTTATGAAGCTCACCAAGTAAGCAGGGTCTTCGAAGTGGGTTTTTAACCACGCCCATTGGTCTTCCCTCCCGAGAAACTCGGCCAGAGTCTCCTGGCTGATGTGGAGATAATGTTGATGACAATCGTACTTCCAATCCTTGTAGATTGTTTGCGCCGTCGCATCAATGAAGTTCCATATCTCCACGTCAGTCACCGGGATGTCGTAGTTCGTCTAGCAGAAGACATTTAAATTCCGTTATGTAAAAGTTATATTTACATAAACCGTAAAGTAACAAAGTAAGCTAAGGGCAGTAAGTATACCTCAATATTTGTATTGACGATATCGCGATGCAAATCGCTAAGTCCCAAAAAGCTAGGTGCGAGCATTGGAACTTTTCCGCGGATGATGCTACCGATGTCTCTGGACATCAGACTCCTGAATTCCCTCGTAGCAGGCCCCCGATGCCTCGTAGAGTAAGCTACTTGTAGTAGCCTATTGTTGTTCATCCGGACGAGGTACTCCGTCTTCGTCCCGACAACGACTCCGCGCTGTTGCGTCGTCGGATCTCCGGTTGCCATGTCCACCATGTCGGGGAGTTTGGTCTTCTTGCACCGGATGCTGAGGGCGGGAGGGTGCTGTGACGCCGTAGTGGCGTCGCTGTCATCCACTTGAGGAATCGCATCCTCAAGGTTTGGGGCGGGCGTTAAAACCCCTATTGCTGGAATCGTCGGGGTCGCAGATTGTCCCGTGGGGCAACCCGACCCGGAAGCCCCATCTCTGCTGAATGGTCGCCACGCCGCCTCCACAGCCTCCGCAGCTACCACCGCCGCCGCTTCACGACGCTGGATCGCCGCTTTCTTCCTTTGGTGACTTGTATTTCCGGGAACCATTCTGTTAAAACTAATAATCTATTAAAATTCAAATATTAAAAGAAAAACTTATAGCGAGATGTGGGAGCCATCCTCAAGAAAAACTTATTCTCAAACCATAACCTTGATTAAGAAAGACAATAGCTTTATATGTCAACATACTACATATTTATGACACACGCCAGCATATATAACGCATCAATTATGTATGTATACTAATATAAGCCCTAAGTTGCTTTTTGATTGATAATAAACCATATAACAGTAATAGGCACATCTTAAATAGAAACAGTAAATTCATACTATCAACAACATATAACGTGACCAATGGATTCGTATATACTACATCTTAAATGATTTAAACTAGCTAAACTGTTATGTATTAATTAGATGATTTAAACTAACTAGTTTATACAGTCCACCTAAAGCATCATTACTTGATATAAGATGATTTATTACGTGATTGAAACCAAGGTTCTAAAAAACGCTAGGCGACTCTAGACGGTGAACATACTTTCGAGCGCCTAGACGGCTAGACGTGGATTAATCGGAATTAGATGTTTTCTAGGCGACTTAAAGGCAGTATTAATTCAATACATATATGTGTGAAATAATGAATATTTAAAACACTTATATAATAAAATTAGCAATAAATATAGTTTTAATTGTCATAATCTCCATACAAAAATATATAATATAGAGTAATAATCTCAAATCTGAAATTATTTGAGTTTTAAATTATTATTATTTTCACGCCCAGCATCGCCTAGGCTCGCCCAGGAGCGCCTGAGAGCGCCTAGCTCGTCCAGGAGCGCCTGAGAGCGCCTAACCCGCCCAGAGAGCTTATTCCCTCATTTAGCTTCACCTATCGCCTAGGCATCGCCTAGGCGGTCGCCTAGGTCGCCTTTTAGAATAGTGATTGAAACTAACTAGTCTATGTAATTCATACGAAACCAACCTATAGACAACCATACTTAAAAATGAGCAAATGAACAATTAATATACAAATGAATATTTTGTATAGTGTAAGAGATCGACCAAGAACAGCAAGAATTAGCAACTTCAATCACTCAGATGCTTCATGACAGTAAGTATTGCAGAGAAACATTGAAACACAAAAACTGGAATGCTATCCCGTCCATTTCATTATTGCAATATCAACCACTCACACTCATGTTTTACAGCAATGCAACTTACAAGTTCAATTACATCAAGAGCAATAGCAAGATGAAAGGCTGATACACGACTTTGCAACCATTAAATTAACACTTAACAATCAACAAAAACGCATAAACAATTAAAACCCTTGGTGTAGATGTAGCATTGGTAAATAGGGTATCGTTCTTAACCGGGGATTGAGGGTGCATGCATATTTACGCTATGGTTCAAAAAAAGGGGGTTGGAAAAAGGTTGTTTTGTACTCTACGAAAATAAACACTAAAACATGGCATAGCAAACACATCGAGAAATCCTAGGTTCTAACATGCTTCACTCATAGACAAGTAGAAAACAATTAAGAACAAAGAATCCTAAACATGCTTACTAGACCAAAAATAAACCTAAGCTATTATTTACATGTGATTGACTCATCTAAACTTACCATTACTCCTTCGTAACCTGCAATCAAACAATGTCAATCGAAATCCTAACTTCTTAATTTCACATAACACATGTTTACACTTAATTCTCGTGCTCGGGATTGCCCTATACACATACCATTGATCTAGACTCGGGATTGCCCTATATCTAAGCCAAAGCATTACGATTAGATAAACATGCATCATAGAACTTTAAGAAACTAGAACACATGGAAGACAATTGAAATCAAAACAAGTGCAGAAAACCGAAATACTAAAGACCAATCCTTAAACAGAAGAGTTCATACAAAAATGGGTTACAATGTAAAGAGAAATCGAGTTACACTTTTAATTCCTCGGGATTTCCCTATGGAGCTTGAGGTGTAGCCGACTCTACTTTGGTGGAGGAGACACTCGGGATTGCCCTATATGTCGATGGAGGCAGTTTGGGGGCGGTAGGATGGTGTAACCTTCTTCTTATATGGCGTCTTGAGTCTTTGGAGAGGGAGTAGTGTTTAGGCTGAGCTTAGGCGTCTAGAATGAGTGATGATTGAGAATGAAGCCTAGCTCTTGTATTTATAGGTGAAGAATTCCAACTTTCCTCTCCGAACTAGGTTTTCCTAGTGTACCCGGGTAGAATTGCCAGCTTGTGACAGCCTGTCTTGAAACGTCTTTTCCGGGAGTTCTAGAGCTCAGAAAATTATGATTTTGGATTCGTTGGAAATATCAGCTCGAGAACTTGAAGAAGACATATATGATCACTATATTTGGAGTTGAATTGCAGATTCTGTGATACGTTGAAGATTGATGAGCTGGCAGGCATATCTTCCTCTTCCTACTAGGAGTAGGGAAATCTTGATCTTTCCATATCTTGTATTTCTTGAGCTCCAAGTCATTTTGGCCGAACCTACCATATATTGTAGGATATTTTGATCTTCAAATAAGGTATTTTTGAGATATACTTGATGATTTTGATCCTCCATCTATTCGGTAATATCTCCTTGCTTGATTTTGCCCAAAATGCTTGCAGATTTTCGATCCACCATTTGAAATGTCTTCATTTTGCCTTGCATCATTTTAGTAACTTGAGAAGACCATTTCGGATCCATATTTTGCTACGTCATTCCTAGTTGATTTAGGACACTTCTCCACTTAGCTCATTTTATGCTCCAAATCACCTCCTTTATTGTACTCCTTTATTCAAAATCTAAAAACTACAAAGTAAGTAAGAAATGATAGTACTAAGGTCAAAACAAAGCTAAATGTAAAGAGAAAGACGTTAAGAATCAAGCATAAAATGCGTAGATCAAATTCCTCCACACTTAGACTTTGCTAGTCCCTAGCAGAAACTAAATAAAAGAAAGACTAAAAATATAAACCAACGTTAGAGCTAGCCTCCACGTTGAACAAATCCCATGGACTCAAATAAATAAAAACAACTCCTAAGCCCTTAGCACAATTTGTCTCAGAAATTTTCTTACGTATATGGCGATGGAGTCACAAGATTCCATAGTGAAAAGTTCAAAAATTTTCGAGAGATAAGAGAAATATGATCATGTCATGAACAAGTAGGACTTGGAGTAAACGATGGTGAAGTTAAAGCTATGCATATTTCGAAAAAGTTTAAATCAATCTCACATGGATGCTCTCATCATATTTTCACTCATGAAAAGAGGTTCACTCAATATGTATATGTTTTGTATCAAAATACCTCATAATTACTTGCACAAATGAACCAAACCATATGCTTACTCATGTAACTTACTCAACCAATTGAAGGCTACTCATCTTAAGGATCATAAAGGACTTTAGAAAGGTTGTAATGAGGCTAAGGCTAAGGCATTTGAAATTTACATAAGTGGTGGTGTAAAAACGTTCCAAAGACTTAGTTTAGCACTTAGAATTCTTCAAATTCGTGGCTCATCCTTTCTACACTTCTTCTTGTGTCAAACTTCAAGATTGGGGGCCAATTTTCATCTTTTTGGGCCCTAACTTCATTCTAAACTTCACTTGCCCAAATTTTTACACTTAGAACTTTTGCCGGAGAGCTTTTACACACATTTTTTCCTTTTCTTTTCTTTTGCTCTCGATTTTTTTTTTATTTTTTTTTATTTCGGCAATCAACTCTTTTGGACAAGTCTTCCCTTCTTTGTATTCTTTCATCACTTTTTTCGCCACTTCTTTTATGCTAGCTTCGAAACCTCTTCACCAAGTCTTTGAACAAGGTTTGGAAATTCTACACTAGGCTAAGTGTTTAGATATGTACGTGGTAAATGAAAGAAAAGGCTTAACGTAGGCACAAAAGGGGTAATCTAAGGGTGTCGCAACTCGTGCGCACAATGGGACACAAGGCCATTTGGTTTAAGTGGTGGTAACCTAATTTGCCTTTAATCATATCCAAAATCAGAGCATATATCAACTTAAAAGCTTTGCAAATCTACATGAGTAAGTTCTAGTATTCTCTAGTTCATTAAAATCTATGGCAAGCAATTAGATGAAGCATGTTTTGTTTTTGAAAACCATATGCACGAAATTCACTCTCAAATGAAGTAATGTAGGCTCAAAAACTCACTTTTAGGTTTGTATGATTTAAAACTTATTCTAACATGCGAGATCTGTACCACGTTTAATCAAACCATATCCACTACATGTTATGACAATCAAAATATCTCACTTATCACAAGAAATCAGTTTAGTGCTTGTTCACCGCCATATGTATTTTTTTCCGTCCATTTTCATCATAGACTAACTAAGGGCATCCTAAAAATGAAAAAGACTCTTTAAAAATCCTAAGTTAAATAGAAAGACATAAAATAATTTTTTTTTTAAGGGCATCATCCGCCGGAAAGTTCCATTGTCCGCCCGGTTTTAACAATTTATGACTTCAAATAAGGTTGTAAACCCCTCCCCCACACTTAAACTCTACATTGTCCTCAATGTATTTAAGGGAATCATAGAATTTCGTATGAAGGGAGAGACCCACGAAAATTTTAGCTAAGGAAAGTAAATAAACAACGAAATTAAAAAGATAAGGGAGGAGAGAACAAAGCCTTGGCGATTTCCTCCATTGGGTTGCCTCCCAACAAGCGCTTGTTTTTTAACGTCTTACAGCCTAGACGTGATAGTTCTTCATGTGTATGAGATGGCTGGAATTGGGTCCTCAAACCGTGAATCTTCAATGATGTCTTCCTTGATTTCTTCTTCCTTGATGTTCGAATGATATGGCTTTAAACGGTGGCCATTAACTTTAAACTCATTGCCGGATATTGGGCTTTTGATCAAGACAGCTCCATGGGAAAATGTTTCAATGACAATGAATGGTCCAATCCATCTAGAGCGTAGCTTGCCCGGAAAAACTTTTAGGCAAGAGTTGAAGAGTAACACTTCTTGGCCGATGATAAACTCTTTGCGTCGGATCATCTTGTCATGAAGAGTCTTCGTTTTTTCCTTGTAGATCCAAGCATTGTCGAATGCATCATTCCTGATTTCCTCGAGTTCACAAAGTTGGAGCTTTCGATGCAGACCAGCCTCGTCGCGATCCATATTGAATTTCTTGACAGCCCACCATGCCCTGTGTTCAAGTTCTACCGGAAGATGACAGGCTTTCCCGTACACAAGTCGATAAGGGGACATGCCTATGGGAGTCTTGTATGCCGTCCTATAGGCCCATAATGCATCATCCAAACATTGGCTCCAATCCTTGCGATTTGGCTTGACAGTTCTCTCCAAAATCTTCTTGATTTCGCGATTGGATACTTCTGCCAATCCATTGGTTTGTGGATGATATGGTGTAGAGACCTTGTGGGTGATGCCGTACTTCTTCATCAATGCTGCTACTGTCTTGTTGCAAAAGTGACTTCCCCCATCGCTTATTAGAATGCGAGGCATTCCATGTCGTGTGAAAATCTGTGCTTTAAGGAAATCTGCAACAACTCGCGAATCATTAGTACGGGTGGCTTTTGCTTCCACCCATTTCGACACATAATCAACAGCGAGTAAGATGTAAGTATAACCGTTAGACATGGGAAATGGTCCCATAAAATCAATGCCCCAAACATCAAAGATTTCGACATTAAGGATAAACTTTTGTGGCATTTCATCCCGGCGGCCTATATTACCGAATCGTTGGCACCTGTCACACTTGGCACAAAATTCATGAGAGTCACGAAATATATTAGGCCAAAAGAATCCACAATCTAATACTTTCAAGGCTGTTTTCCTAGAACCAAAATGACCTCCACATGCATTGTTATGACAAAACTTAAGAATAGACTCAAATTCGCAATCGGGGACACACCTCCTAATTACTAAGTCAGAACATTGTTTCCATAAGTAAGGCTCATCCCAAATGAAATGTTTAGCATTTAGTCTAAGTTTATGGCGTTGGACACTATGCATGTGAGGTGGAAATTTATCGGTAACTAAATAATTAACAATATCCGCATACCAAGGAGTTTCCGAGGTACTTACCTGAAGTCCGAAGAGTTGTTCATCCGGAAATGTTTCCTCTATTGCCACCGTCTCCTTGTCATGTAGTATTCGAGATAAGTGGTCTGCCACGACGTTTTCTACTCCCTTCTTATCTTTCACTTCTATGTCGAATTCTTGGAGTAGAAGTATCCAACGAATCAGTCGCGGTTTGGCATCCTTTTTCGCCATGAGATACTTCAATGCGGCGTGGTCCGTATAGACAATCACCTTGCTTTGCAACAAGTATGATCGAAACTTGTCAAGTGCAAACACCACAGCGAGCATCTCCTTCTCGGTTGTTGTATAGTTGCTCTGAGCATCGTCCAATGTTCGAGAAGCATAGTAAATGGCGTAGGGCTTTTTGTCCTTCCTTTGCCCTAAAACAGCTCTGACGGCGTAGTCGGATGCATCGCACATCAACTCAAAAGGTAGTGACCAATCCGGCACACATAAGATAGGAGCACTCGTGAGAAGCTCCTTCAACTTGTCAAATGCAGCTCGGCATTCATCATCAAACTCAAAGGGAGTTTCTTTTTGTAGAAGCTTGCACAAGGGACGAGAAATTTGGGAAAAGTCCTTGATAAATCTCCTGTAAAAACCTGCATGGCCAAGAAAAGAACGTATCTCTCTAACCGAAGTTGGAGAGGGTAAGTACCGTACAAGATCTACTTTTGCTTTATCAACTTCTTTTCCCCTTTTCAAAACTATGTGACCTAAAACTATCCCTTGAGTAACCATAAAATGGCATTACTCCCAATTAAGCACTAGGTTCGTTTCAACGCATCTTTGTAAAATTAGTTCTAAATTATCTAAACATGCATCGAAATTTTTCCCAAACACACTGAAATCATCCATGAAAACTTCTATTATTTTCTCTATGTAGTCGGAAAAAATTGAAAGCATGCAACGTTGAAAGGTACCTGGTGCATTGCAAAGTCCAAATGGCATCCGTCGATATGCAAACGTTCCAAAGGGGCACGTGAACGTTGTTTTCTCTTGATCTTCCTCGGCGATGCTGATTTGGTTGTAACCAGAATATCCATCTAGGAAGCAATAATATTCATGTCCCGCCAACCTCTCAAGCATTTGATCAATGAATGGCAAGGGGAAGTGGTCTTTGCGAGTGGTGGCATTGAGCTTCCGATAGTCGATACAAACTCTATGGCCGGTTACAGTTCTTTGTGGCACTAATTCGTTTTCCGCATTCTTCACCACGGTGATTCCGGACTTTTTAGGAACAACTTGCACGGGTGAGACCCATCAGCTGTCCGAAATCGGATAAATGACGCCACAATCCAAGAGCTTGATAACTTCCTTCTTCACAACTTCCATCATCGGTGGATGGAGTCTTCTTTGAGCTTCTCTCGAAGGTTTAGCCCCATCTTCGAGTAGAATTCGATGCACGCAAGTGGCCGGATTGATGCCTTTGATGTCGGCAAGGGTCCATCCAATTGCTGTTTTATGACGTTTGAGCATGTTGATGAGTTTGCCCTCTTGTTCTTCCTCCAATGATGATGAAATGATAACCGGCAAAGTGTCATTCTCTCCCAAGTAAGCATACTTCAAATGAGCCGGTAACACTTTGAGTTCTAACTCCGGTGCCTTAATCACGGATGGAACAAGCTTGTTTTCTCCATAGGCCAACGGAATTGGAGGTGGCCTATTTGCAATCCCTGGAGCCTCATTGAGTGCCATAGCCATCTCGAGAATTCTAGGCTCCAAAATCTCGATAAGTGCATCAAAAAGGGCTTCATCTCCAAGTCGAGTCAGCCCCGCTCCTTCTTGTATGGCAATGTCGAGCACATCATCTCCAATGGTGTCTAAGTGTTGTTGAGCTGCCTCTTCCACCATATCCATCGAAAATATGGCATTGACACCTGCCGTGGGAACCTTCATGGCATCTAATATGTTGAATTCAATCTTTTCTCCGTCAATCTCCATGGAAAACGTTCCCTCAAAAACATCAATCTTCGTTCTTGCAGTCCTCATGAAAGGTCGTCCAAGAAGCAATGGCGTGGTATTCAAAGGACTCTCCTCCATGTCAACAATGTAAAAATCCGCTGGAAAAATCAGGTTGTTGACTTGCACAAGAACATCTTCAACGTATCCCCTAGGATACTTATGCGAACGGTCGGCTAGCTGAATGATGACGTTGTCTTGTTTGAGCTCGCCTAGATCCATAGATGCATATAAGTAATAAGGCATTACATTAATGGATGTACCAAGGTCTAGCATAACATCTTCGAATTTGTTGTCACCAATCACGCAAGGAACAGAAAAGCTCCCCGGATCCTTCAATTTGGGGGGTAACCGACGCTGTAAAACCGCTGAAACGGTTGCATTCACCTTCACAACCTCCTTCGCTCTCGTTTGCCTCCTTTGGGTGCATAACTCTTTGATAAATTTCGCATATATAGGCACTTGCTTTATGCACTCGATCAAGGGCAGATTTACTTGCACCTTCCGAAAGATGTCCAAGATGTCTTCGTATTGATCATCTTTCTTAGATTTCGTCAACCTATGGGGGAATGGTGCACGAGCAAATGAAGCATTAGTATTAACCAAACTTGAAGGGATAAAGTTAATACCATTGTTTGGGGCAGATTGTGATGATGAGGGTTGTGCCTTAGTGGCGTGAGGAGCCACATTCTTCTCGGCTTCTTTAGTAGCCGGATCTTCTTCTAAGTCTTCCTCCTCAGAAATGGTGTGAGTAGGTGCCGAGCTTGTCTTTGGCAAAGGAGGTGCCAAAGTTCTTCCACTCCTCGTAATAATTGCACTCACATTCCGATTTGGTGGTTGTGGTTGAGGTGGAAGGTGGCCGGAATCTCGAAATTGGCCCATGAAGTCCACGATTTGGCCCATTTGCTTTTTGATTTCGGTGATGTCTCGGCCATGTGTTTCCAACGTCTCCTTTTGCTTTGCTTGTCCCTCCAAGAGAACTTGTGTTGAAGTGGACAATTGAGTGAACATCTTGTCATAGTCCGGATTTGTAAATTGTTGGACCGGAGGAGATTGTTGCATAGGTTGCATCGTTGGAATGGGAGCTTGATGCATTGGCTGCCTTGGTTGGAAGGGAGCACGTTGGTAGCCTTGTTGAGGTGCCGGAGGGTTTAAACATCCCTCATTGCTACTCCACTTGAAACCTGGATGATCTCGGTTGCCAAAATTGTTGTTGTTATAGTTGTTGTAGCGTTGGCCACCTTGATATCTTCCAATTGAATTAACTTGCTCCGGATCTCCATTTTGTTCCACCATATTAGGGCATTGATCATTGTAGTGCCCTCGTAGTTGACATACTCCACACGTTGGTCCTTGAGCTGCCTTGGCTCTCTTTGTCTCGAGCTCAAGCACTTGTTCTAGCATAGATGCTAGTTTGTCAAACTTCTCGTCCTTCACATGCGTTGAGCTAGCTTCATTCACTTGTTTCCGTGGAGCCATCACATATTGAGCATCATTATTGGCTCGGTTTTCCAACAAAGTTCGAGCTTCAATCTCATCTAAATCCATGAATGCTCCGGTTGCAGCGGCATCAAGAAGCTCTCTATCAATCGGTTTTAAACAATCATAGAAGTAGTTCATGAGGTTTGTCTCGGAAAAACCATGGGAAGGGCAGGTGGTACATAGAACCTTGAAACGATCATAATATTGGCCAAATGACTCATCCGATGCTTGTGTTATTCCCGTGATCTTCTTCCTCAAAACAGTGATCTTTGAGGCCGGAAAGTACTTAGCCAAAAACAGGTCCGCTAGTTGCTTCCATGTCGTGATGTGGTTAGGCGGGAGTTCCAAAAGCCAAGTTTGAGCTCTATCAATCAATGTAAAGGGAAATGCTTTGAGCTTGAAGAGTTCTTCATCGGCATCCGTAGGCTTCATACTCATGCAAATGAACTGAAATTGCTTGAGATGCATGTTTGGATCTTCGTTGGACAGCCCATGGAAGATTGGTAAACGGTGTAGGAAGCCACTCTTCAACTCAATGTCCTTCTTATTCTCTTGAGGATCTGGAAATCGAATGCACGAAGGACCGCTACTCCACTCGGTGGAGCAAGTACGTTGGCGAAGTGATCGGCGTTCATTGTTGTTGGCCATCTCTTGCTCTTCTTCTTGTGAGTGCTCGGTGGAGTGATGGGATGAATGTGGAGAGTCTAAAATACTCCTCAATGAGAGGCTGCTCGAAATCTTGGTCCCTTGAAACTGCTTGAGACTTCAAGTGAGCTAAACGGTCTGTGAGTGCTTGAAGATTAATCTTAGGAGTTGGATGGGAGCTGGACATTCAAGGTTAGCTATAGAAAAACTGCTCATCCAACAAAGATCAAGTGTTAGTATCAAAAGAATACACAAGGAATGCAAGATACTAACCAAAATTGTAACATACAAGAAAAACACACAAAATCATAAAACACATAGAAACAAAGTGCATGTTATATAAATATAGGACATAGATTGTATGAAATGGATGTGATGCTTAGATATATAGATATATATATATGCAATGTCTAGAATATACACGAAATGCATGAAATGAACTATAAACACATGTACACACGTTTTCTGCAAAGTTAGACATATATACAATGCAAGACTTATAAACAAGTTAAGACACACTCATATGCACACGGAATTTATGCAAGTATAACATTAATCACGTTGAATGCACTTAGAAGGATTTTAAATGCACACATAAGAGATCCTACGTGAAAAATGGTATGAATGCATAAGAGAAAACGTTAGAAACCTGCAGAAAACACACAAAGTTACGTGCTAAATACATGATGCAACGTGACCATACGTTTGGCCTCATGTCCCTAACTTCACTTAGGTTAGGGTACCCGGTGGTGAAATCCGAGCATCACAAAGCCGCAGGCAGGTTATGCAAGCTAAATGCAACGTGGTTAATTCTTTATAAGTTAGAATGCACGCGAAAGTTACAAGTAATATGCACAAGTATTTTGTTCATTGAGTTTCGCCTTCAATTTAAAGAGAATACGTTCATTTAGCCTTTAGGTCTTTCATTGGATGTGCGACCCGCGCGATAAAATGTACATTCTCAATCAATCGGCCTTGGTTCAATCGAAAAACATGGCCAGTTGGGGATAGAGATAACGCGAGAGGCAGGACTAATTTCGACGATGCATCCCGAGGCTTACCGATCATGGAAAGTAGATTTAGTCATTGTCTTCTTTGGGAAACTTTAATAAGCTTGGCCAGTTGGCAAGAGAGACCACGAGAGGTAGGACCGATTTGAGATCTCGGATCCAAAACCCGTCATAGAAACCGTCACCTTCTAGACACCAAGTTACCAAAGATTTCTTACTCAAAGACAAGTATTCATCCACTTACCGGATCATTGGTATATACTCCATTGATGCAAGTCTTTCTTAGATCCAGAACCTGTCACCAATCATAACCCGTTTCTAGACACCATGTCCGACATTCAGCCAAAATTTCGAGAAAGACATTCCCTCAAGTCCTTAGTAGACTCCGCCCTCAACCTCATGTCCATAACTTCACTTAGGTTATGGTGTGCGGTGATGAAATCCACACATCATGAGGGGTTAAGGAGATAAACAAGAAAAAGAGGCGCCATCTATTCCAATGAGTGAGACTTAATCGCCCAAACTTGCGTACTCAATGTAAATCGAAGACTTCCTTTAATATGTACCTATTTACATGGCTGCAAAAACAAAAAGTTAGAATGGAACGTATTATGAACATGTATGAAAATTTCGACACTTTATATATATATATACACTTATTTACACAATTTCACATATTTACAAGCATAAACACACAATTCTTTACAATCCCCGGCAACGGCGCCAAAATTGATACACGACTTTGCAACCATTAAATTAACACTTAACAATCAACAAAAACGCATAAACAATTAAAACCCTTGGTGTAGATGTAGCATTGGTAAATAGGGTATCGTTCTTAACCGGGGATTGAGGGTGCATGCATATTTACGATATGGTTAAAAAAAGGGGGGTTTGAAAAAGGTTGTTTTGTACTCTACGAAAATAAACACTAAAACATGGCATAGCAAACACATCGAGAAATCCTAGGTTCTAACATGCTTCACTCATAGACAAGTAGAAAACAATTAAGAACAAAGAATCATAAACATGCTTACTAGACCGAAAATAAACCTAAGCTATTATTTACATGTGATCGACTCATTTAAACTTACCCTTACTCCTTCGTAACCTGCAATCAAACAATGTCAGTCGAAATCCTAACTTCTTAATTTCACATAACACATGTTTACACTTAATTCTCGTGCTCGGGATTGCCCTATACACATACCATTGATCTAGACTCGGGATTGCCCTATATCTAAGCCAAAGCATTACGATTAGATAAGCATGCATCATAGAACTTTAAGAAACTAGAACACATGGAAGACAATTGAAATCAAAACAAGTGCAGAAAACCGAAATACTAAAGACCAATCCTTAAACACAAGAGTTCATACAAAAAGGGGTTACAATGTAAAGAGAAATCGAGTTACACTTTTAATACCTCGGGATTGCCCTATGGAGCTTGAGGTGTAGCCGACTCTACTTTGGTGGAGGAGACACTCGGGATTGCCCTATATGTCGATGGAGGCAGTTTGGAGGCGGTAGGATGGTGTAACCTTCTTCTTATATGGCGTCTTGAGTCTTTGGAGAGGGAGTAGTGTTTAGGCTGAGCTTAGGCGTCTAGAATGAGTGATGATTGAGAATGAGGCCTAGCTCTTGTATTTATAGGTGAAGAATTCCAACTTTCCTCTCCAAACTAGGTTTTCCTAGTGTACCCGGGTAGAATTGCCAGCTTGTGACAGCCTGTCTTGAAACGTCTTTTCCGGGAGTTCTAGAGCTCAGAAAATTATGATTTTGGATTCGTTGGAAATATCAGCTCGAGAACTTGAAGAAGACATATATGATCACTATATTTGGAGTTGAATTGCAGATTCTGTGATACGTTGAAGATTGATGAGCTGGCAAGCATATCTTCCTCTTCCTACTAGGAGTAGGGAAATCTTGATCTTTCCATATCTTGTATTTCTTGAGCTCCAAGTCATTTTGGCCGAACCTACCATATATTGTAGGATATTTTGATCTTCAAATAAGGTATTTTTGAGATATACTTGATGATTTTGATCCTCCATCTATTCGGTAATATCTCCTTGCTTGATTTTGCCCAAAATGCTTGCAGATTTTCGATCCACCATTTGAAATGTCTTCATTTTGCCTTGCGTCATTTTAGTTACTTGAGAAGACCATTTCAGATCCATATTTTGCTACGTCATTCCTAGTTGATTTAGGACACTTCTCCACTTAGCTCATTTTATGCTCCAAATCACCTCCTTTATTGTACTCCTTTATTCAAAACCTAAAAACTACAAAGTAAGTAAGAAATGATAGTACTAAGGTCAAAACAAAGCTAAATGTAAAGAGAAAGACGTTAAGAATCAAGCATAAAATGCGTAGATCAAAGGCACCTTGGAACATTATCCAGAATCAGACACGAACTGTTCGGCATAAGAAAGAGATCGTAAGTTGACCCCTTCATTTCATCGAACAGTTGGTGGGCAACATTGTGATGCACAAATTGACAGTGAGTAGCATAACAATGAGTACTACTTCCAATATGAATCCATACACCGGTTACAACACATCTTCGATTACTAAACAAATCACTAATATTGCAACACATCTTCCATACACCGAATCAATTTGAAAAAATTGAAAGAAAAAAATTGAAACATAAAGAAGATGATCGATGCTTACCGAGTTTGTTTTGAAGATGATTAGAGAGCTTTGGAGCTTTGAAGAAGATGATCCGGGAGCTTTGAAGAAGATGAAGAGAGTTGTTGGCTCGTTTAGGGTTCGGCTTCGTCCTTGACGGCGATGTGCAAGGAAAGGAAGAACGAAAGGAAATGAAAAACGAAAGGAATCTGGGTTACGGGAGCTTTGAATCTGGGTTTAGGGATTTGGGGCTCGAAGATGATTAGAGACGAAGAACGAAAGGAAATGAAATGAAAAACTATGACGAACCAAACTGTGAATCTGGAATTATAAAGCCAACGAGGCGACGTATGTTGACATCTTCGTCGCTTCCTTTACATACGAGGCGACGTATATTTCCATATTCGTCGCTTACTCTACATACTAGGCGACGTATATTTCCATCTTTGTCGCTTCCTTTACATACGAAGCGACGTATAATCCTATCTTCATCGCTTCAATTAATTGATGGAAAGGTAATGAACTGAAGATAAAAGCAACGATGAAGTTTGGAATTATAAATTGACGCGACTAAGAATGCAATCTTCGTCGCTTCAATTAATTGAAGCGACAAATAATGGACATTCTTCGTCGCCTCGTCCCTAGTCATTTTGTGTTATTTTTTACAAATTCAAAAGTTATTTAATTTTTTAACGCTTACATAAATTATGCTTTAAAGAAAATACGAATTTAGGTTTCTATGTCATTAATAATATTAGTTTAGTCGTCCTCGTCCTCGTCCTCGTCCTCATCCTCGTCTTCGTCCTCGTCCTCGTCCTCGTCCTCGTCTCCTTCTTCGTCCAAAAGTAGTTGAAAATCTGGGTAAAATTGTATCACCGTCGGAGTGTCCTCTTGGTAAGGCTCGAATATATGATCTCCTGTACGCGATATGTTTTCATCTATGGCAAGTACGTCAGCGCTGTAGACATTGCGGTACGACATTTCTTGTACTACCTTCCAAGCACCACCAGCCTTTGGATCGTCTATGTAGAATACCTGTTTTGCTTTGGTTGCAATTATAAAGGGTGAATCCTCATAGTAACTGTTGTTTGTATTCACTGATATCAGTCCATGATCTTTTATAACGGTGTCAAGATCTTCCTCGTCGTCGGAGTTGTGCCATGTGCACTTAAAAAACACCACTGGCATACGGCCTGCATATAATACTTCGACCACGTAGTTAACATGGCCGTAGAACTTGGATGAACCCATGTCTATCATGACACCGCTGTTTTGAGTCACGGTTCTTTGATCTCTATCAAACGAGGTGAACTTGACACCGTTCACATAACACGACTTATAAACCCGACATTGCTGAGGTCCTTGAGCTAATGACTTTATTCCTGCAACCAAGCTCGGGTCCGAGTTTTTTTCTTTAAGGGACACCTGAGAGATAAGTGTTAAGAGAAGTTAAAGATAAGTGTTATAAACCCTCAAAGAACCTTACAAGAATTAATAGGCATATGTACCCATGTTAAGAACCATCGAAGAAAACTCCTCCTCCGACGAAGCTCGTCGAAATCTTCACCATTTTTAGCCTCGAACCTTCTGAGATGTTCTTCTAGGTAAGGTTTGATTTCGTCTGTTTCCACCAAGACTTGTCAGTGAGCCTCAGCAGTCTCAGCCTCAGTCAACCTGAACTGGCAACGAGTCTCGATAATATCTGGTCTTACTAAGAGTGAAACACAGCTGATATTCCACTCAGGGGAAGTGTCGATATCTTCGTTGTCCATCCGTTTGAGATAAGACTTACAATACATCACTGACTCATGTACGAGATATTGTTCAGTAATACTACCTTCCAGGTAACGTGTATTCCTCATTGACTTTTTATATTTTCCTAATTGCCTGCAAAAACACCCTCAAGATTAGTACAATATTTTCCTAATTGCTGACTAGTTACATAACGAACATAATATTAGCAATGAAAAACATTTTACCTTTCAATTGGATACATCCATGTATAGTGTACTGGACCTGTAAGGAATACTTGTTCGGGCAGATGAACCATGAGATGAACCATATATGTAAAAAAATGTGGAGGAAATATGAGCTCCAAATTGCAGAGAATCATCACTATCTCAGTTTCCATGTCACGCACAACATCCTTCTTAAGCTCCCTACTGCATAGTTGACGAAACCAATTTGACAGTGCTATCAATGGCTTTACAACGTTTTCTGGCAAGAACCCTCTGATAACCACAGGAAGAAGACGTTGAAGCAACACATGGCAATCATGCGTCTTCAATCCATAAAACTGTGACGGGGAACTTACTTTCACCTTACTTCTCAAACTACCTGCATAACCAAGAGGATACTTAACATCCCTGAACCACTGGAACACATCTTCTAGATCATCCTTTTTAACTAAAAAGGGTGCATGATGAACTTTCACCGTACCCTGGTCACCCGCTCTTTGCCACTGGTTTTTTCGCACATTCCTCTTCTTCAAAGCAGCGCGAGCTTTTGGACCATCCTTAGACTTCTTATCAATCGCAAAAATGGTTCCAAGGATGTTGTCACACACATTTTTTTCAATGTGCATGACATCTAAGCAATGTCTGATCTTCAATGATGACCAATACGGCAGCTTCCAAAATATGCATTCGTGTGTCCCACACTGTCTGTTATTCGGATTGTACAGCACCTTCAAGTCGTCATGTTGGCTAAGAATAGGGTAAATGTGTGACCTAACGTCCTCCAAAATTCCATCTCCACTCTTCTGATAGGGTCTTCCGCCAAACTCCACCTTCCCGTTAAATGCCTTGCTCAATCGCCAAGGGTGATCTTGGTGGAGCCATTTTCGATGACCTTCATAAACTATCCTCCCACATATATGCTCTAAAGTTAGCTCATCTAGACAGATTGGACATGCCTTATACGCTTTCACAGTTGACCCCGCAAGCATCCCTAAACCTGGAAAGTCGCTAATAGTCCACATTACCGCTGCCTTCATCAAGAATACCTCATTGTCTACTCGATCAAAAGTATGGACTCCAACGACCCATAAATGTATTAGCTCCTCGATCATCGGCTCAATGAGTACACTAAGACACTTTTCGGGAGATTTAGGGCCTGGAATCAACACTGATAACATGTTATATTCCTTCTTCATGCACATAGACGGTGGTAAATTGTACGGCATCACAACAACAGGCCATGTACTATGCAAAGTTCCCATTGTTCCAAATGGATTGAAACCGTCTGTTGCTACTCCAAGGCGCACATTCCTGCAGTCCCGTGCGAAACCTGGAAAAGTTCTGTCAAAATGTTGAAAGGCTTCTCCATCAGCTGGGTGGCTGAGGCTACCAGCCACGCATATCCGCTCCCCCAGCCATCGCATATGCTTAGCAGTGTGTGGGGACATAAAAAAACGCTTCAACCTTGGTGTTAGAGGGAAGTTACGAATAATTTTTTTGGGAATATCATTCGTATATGGCTTATATATTTCAGAATAACACACTGGACAAATCCTCTCGTTTACAAGCGCCCCCCTGAACAACACACAGTTAAACTCACACGCATCAATTCTTTCGTAACCCAGTGAAAGATCACTCAAGATTTTTTTTATTCTCGAGTATGAACAGGGGAATGTGTGCCCTTTAGGAATAAGTTTATTAATGTAAATACATAAAGAGTCAACACTTGTGTCCGACCATCCATTTTCATTTTTCATTTCCATTGCATCTAATATGGCACTCAAAACAGTTTCCTCACTTCCTTCATATAATGGGGTCTGTGACTCCTTCAATAATCTATCGTACTTTTCATAATCATCGTCTACCATGTCATTGAAGTTCATGCCCAAATTATCTTCCACTAATTGTTGGGGTGCATCTGCATGGTATCCAGGATAATAAGGATATGCATCATGTAGAATCTCCAACTGCGGGTTCACTGAAGGACCGACACCACTAGAAGGACCGATTCTGTCTTGAAGCCACTGTCTTAATTGACTGAGCATTGTCGGTTCAGCAGAAACTTCCCCGTGAAGGTGTCAGACAGTATAATCCGGACTCAAACCACTGTGTGATAAGTGATGATACATGACATCCATAGTAACCTTGAAGGGACCGTTCTTACAACGTTTGCACGGGCAGAAGTGATATTCCGCTCCGTTACTATGTCGCCGGGCAAAATTCATAAACTCGAATATGCCTGTGATGTACCTTGGATTAGCATGATGATAGGTCATCCAAGTTTTGTCTGGGTGTCCGTCCATGTTTCCTGTCAGCAAAAATAATCAATATGAACAAAGTTACCATGCCACAGTTGCGATTCAACCAAAACCCCACACTTCTTCGCCTTATGCCTCCGGGTTGGGTCCTATCCCCTTCAGGGGAACACGACATTTGTCAACGCTCTTGCACCCATGCGTTTCAGCTCCCGTTTAGGGAAATTTCGGCAGCATCTCCCTACAGTTCCCCGAGTGCACACATATCTAAACAACCTAATTTGCACTCGGGAAACATTGAAAGGAGACACTGTCGAAACCATATCCCAAAACTGAAACTGAAATCACATGAATAGCAAAAGGATCAACAAAGTCATGTTCACCTAAAGTGTCCAAAAATGGGACAATTCGAGAATCAACAACTCAACTCGATCAACTAGATGAGTTGTTGATTCTCAAACGGGAGTTCTAAGTTGATATATAAACACCACAACTATATATAACCATACGATCGATTTCATGATTAACACTAATAACACTACTAATTAAGGCTCGAATACACGTAATCTACACTAATCATCAATTAATTTCACTAAATTTAACCAAATTTCAAACATTAATCATGAATCCATAACATGATTTATCACAATTCAATGATTCAAACACTAAAACTACAACATAAGACCAAATTCAATTCAATTTCAAAAATTTCACATCACCTTCATTTTCACTTCTAATCATCAATAAATTTCACTAAACTTAACCAAATTTCAAACATTATTCATGAACCCATAACATGATTTACCACATTTCAATGATTCAAACACTAAAACTACAACATAACACCAAATTCAATTCAACTTCAAACATTTCACCAAAACTTCAATTTCACTTCTAATTTAACATATTATGGTCATAAAGAGGGTTAAAGAGATACAAATCAAACTAACCTTACTCAAGAATCAAATCAATGGCAAGAACAACCTTCTTTCTCAATTTCCTAAAATTTCTCCCAAAATCGCACAAGAACAGCTCCAGAACGCGAATGAACTGTTTTTCTAAAATTCTAACTTTATGAACGGTTTGACTTTAAGAAGAAGAGTAGATCCAGATTTAAAAAAAACGAGGCGACGAAGATTGAGCAATCTACGTCGCCTCGATTTTCTTCGAAGCGACCAAAATAATCTTCGTCGCTTCGAATGTAAAAAGTGGTCGCCTCATATTATTGAAGCGACCAAGATCAATATACGTCGCCTCAATTTGTTGAAGCGACGTAATTAGTATCTTAGCCAATCTACGTCGCCTCGATTGAAATTGGAGTGACGAAAATATGTAACTACGTCGCCCCAATTCTCTCCTCCAGTAGTGAGAAAATTTTGAAGAGGATGCCTCGTCTGAAGAAGAATCTGAAGATAGACCGGGAGATAAAAAGAAGGAAGCCATGCCTTTCAATGTCTTATTGAGATTGAATATCCTATTTTCTTAATTTAAGCTGACGTTGAAAGCGGGAAATCTTATTCACCCACCCAAAATACTAAATACACATCCCATATTTTATACATTAAATTTCAAATTTCAGTGCAGATAAATTACAAAAATAGATGTGTATTTAAAAATAGAAAATATAATTAACTAACTTCTCTCTCACTTAATCTTCTTCTTCATTCGTGCAAAGCTGATCTCTTTATCTATGAAGTCTTGTTCTTCGAATATACATGTTGGTTGCAAAGCTCTTTGTGAATTAGTTTTTTTTACTTTAGTTGTTATAAACCAAAAAAAAAAATTAGAAACTTAATAAGGTAAATGACATTAGATGTTCAATCATTATACGTATTTACTTCTAGTTTAACTGCAAACTCATTTCTTTTCTTTCGTTGGGGGTGTTATTAAACTGAGTGAGTACTTTGAGTATAAACTTTGAAGCCATAGATACTCTAAAAGAAAGGCCATACCAGAAACGGAAAAGCTATGCAATGCGCAAATGTGTAATTAGCTTCTTTATATTGTATGTAAAATATACAAGCTACACTATGTCTTTGTTTTGGTTTAATGATGGATTATAATAAAAATGAAGCTATGGAGAGCGTGATTAATTTCTCAAATTGTTTTAATGTGAAGATGAAATACAAGATTAACTTTTTAATAAATAAGGGTAATTTATAAATTTTGGGGATGTGTATCTAATAATTGTTGATAGTAATAAATCTAATGGCAAGTGTTTTAATAATAGAATGTGTATCTAGTAACTAGGGATGTGTGAATAAAATCTAGCTCCCATTAAAAGCTGGAGAGTTCACATCTGGAAAAAAAAACACGAGAAAAAAAACTGAACTGTCTAGATGCGAAAAAGAACTAAAGAAATGGAGAAGCCATGAGAAATATATGAAGTTGGAAAAGGATGGAAACACTGGAGAAGCAAACATCAACTTGGAGCATCTACCACTTATATGCTTTGGCAAAAAGTACAATGCACAATAAGTTGTGCAGCTGTGGCAACAACCTTCATCATTTAAGAATGGAAAAATTGCTAGAAAAGTCACTCAAGTATGACACGTTCTAAACTTTGTTAACTCAAGTATGACAAATATCACTTTACTCACTATCGAATTACATTTGTACTCACTTTGCTAACTCCGAATTCTACAAAATTTGGGGTTTTGAATTCGAGTAATAATCGGCTAAGGAAACCTATTGGGTATTGTAGATCTCTTCCTTGTGAGTCTTTTCATACCAAGATCGAGTCTCAATTCAACCCGAAGAAATAGATTCGAAGATTTGAAATTTTAGGTGTTCTTGACTTCAAAAGTTAATTTACTTCAATAATAAATTAGACTTTGGTGTAGTTGAGAAAAGTGTTTTTGAGTTTATTTTGCACAGATTGAGCTCCGCCAATTGGGGTGGCGCCGCCAATTTTTTCGGTTCGGAATGATCAAAGTGAGTAAAAATGTAATTTGATAGTGAGCAAAGTAATATTTGCCATACATGAGCGAATAAAGTTTAGAACGTACCATGACTATTCTAACCATTTTCCCTTTAAGAAATAAGATTTAATCAGTTTTGAACAGCATGTTTTCCACTCTTTTTTGTGAGAAGTTTTGAACGCCACGTTACAAGATCAAGAAAGTTTTAGAAAACCACATAAGTACAAGAACCCAACGTAAATGAAAAAAATTCAAACTCCAAAGACAACAGAACATCATAAATCAAACATTACTACTTCACTGCCAAAGTTATCAACCACTGGTGAATTAGTGAGAGCTTTAACCGGACAAACATCTTAAACATGCCTATATTACATCTATCCACTTCATTGGCTACAAAATTGTTGACTACAGGCAGCACTCCGGTTAGCAAAATTAAGAGATACCTAAGCTCATGTAATGGGAATTAAAGCTCAAACCACCAGCAAACAAAACAATGGTCCTCAAAATATATGCAACATTAAGCAAATCTGCCTTAAATCCATTCACATTTCTTTATCAATGATATCCCACATCATTTGTAATGGTATGAGCCCTTCGGTTCGGATAGCTTCATTACTTGGATCTGGACTAATAAAGTGCAATGTCGGCAATCCCCTTACCTGAGCCGAAGAATAAAAGGAGATATTCATTTCCTAGTTATTTGTTGAGGAATAACTTATTTAAAATGGTGATATAATAAGATCTGAAGAGGTTTATCACTGAGCTGAATAACCTAATCTGGCCTACGAGAAAAATATTTTGTGATGTAATATAGCTAAAAAGTTCAAACACATTTGTACATGGCTTAAAACGATTATTAGATCCTACAAGTACCACAAAGAAAATTTAGAGTAACAAGTTGGCCGTGAGAGTATATGAGAGTTTAGGAAAAATAGGGAAGCAATTACTTGCATATCACGTACAAAGTCATACTCGTCATCAATATCAACCTTCATAATCTTCACACTGTTGTCATACTCCATAGCAAGCTGTTATGAAATTCAAATTTAAATGTTACTCTTCCACCTTATGGAAACCCTGGTTATCATATCTAAAAAAGCAAACCCCGCCAGTTCTATCTGGAATGTCATGCATTCCATACTGTCAAATCAATTTTAGTGAAAACTAAATTTGAAACAGAATTTACTTAGAAAACCAATAAATTAGCAACTTTTGCTAACAGACAAAAATTTGATAAGCCTATGAAAAGGTCGTCCACAAGATAGAACCGTGCGCATCGAGTGTTGCATTATCACTTCCCATATTCAATTGATCAAAACCGCCAATAGGTATTAGGTCCACTGTAACCGACTGGGATTAACACTTCATTAAGGTTTCATGACAGAAGAAATTAAATACGAGAATCATATAATGAATAGATTCATACATATTCGTAATTAATATACTGAATGTTATCCTTAAAGATTGATACTGTGGTTAGCTATTCACTTTTCTCATATTGCATTTGAAGTGAGCAACGACACAACCTTAACAAACCTTTCGGTGTAAGTAGTTGCATGCCAAAATGCCCTATTGAATGTATTATAAGTTGAATAAAGTAGATTTGTACAACGCATTTCCTTGAAATAACACATAGAATCCTATTTAGTACGACTAGACCTAGAAGTGCTACTAAATACCCAAATTTGTACTCCAAGCACAATATTATCGGAAATACATACTGCTTATAGATTGATAATATGTAATTCTCCAAGTACTTTACCCAGACAGTTTTTCTAAGAAAATGATAGTTCAAAACAGTAGAAATTAAATGTTGTATTCAATAATAAGAAGCAACTTGTATGCTCAACCCAATTGTACATTACTCTGCTTCAAATAATAGGTTGCACTTCACACATCTTATATAATAGAATTTCAAATAAATTTGACAGTTTACAGTGTTATGGAATTCCCAAAACCATATATTGAATTTCAATGTTTCGTTGGAAGAACGTCTTTATATGGGTTTGGGACTTTTGGCTATCTAACATATGAAGCTTATCTTTCGAAATGTACATCTTCAATTGGGGATAGAATAATTAGGAGGAATTTATAGAATTCCATAACACTGTAAACTGTCAAATTTATTTGAAATTCTATTATATAGGATAAGTGATGTGTGAAGTGCAACTTATTATTTGAAGCAGAGTAAGGTAAGATTGGGTAAAGTACTTACAGAAATACATATTATCAATCTATAAGCATTATGTATTTCTGATAATATTGTGCTTGGAGTACAAATTTGGGTATTTAGTAGCACTTCTAGGTCTAGTCATACTAAATAGGATTCTATGTGTTGTTTCAAGGAAAAGGCGCCGAACAAATCTACTTTATTCAACTTATGATACATATAATAGGGCATTTTTATATCCAACAAAACACTGAAATTCAATAAATCTGAATCTAATAGCCATCATACAAGAAATGCACCTTCAGAATTTAGTCATTACATGGACAGAATCCAGTAAGCATCTAACTTCCTAAGCAGAAAAACTACCGAAGTCTGATATATAGTGTATGCAAACATCGTATCTCACCCTTTGAAGGGAGTTTAGACGATTTTATTTCAGCATTACTTTCTGTTTGACATTTCTATGTTGCACAAATTATCTAAGTATTGAAACATTTCAATATAGCATACCATTTCAAGTTCTTGAGCCATCAAAATACAGTGTTCACACCATTTTGCAAAGAAATATACAACAATAGGTACATTTCTGTCTCCTTTTACCAGTTCCTGGACCTCCTGAGCTGACACTTTTTCCTGACCACCAATACAATAAATACATTGGAAGGACCCAACCCCGATTTAGTTTCCTAAACCGGAATCAAACCCTTTCTGAAAACACGAACTTTCGAAAACCACAAAAATTTCGGCAGAGTTTCGTTACTAACACGGAATTGCCATTAACCTGCACCCGCAAAATACACTTCAACCTATGTCGCAAAAATCAAACCGTGGGCACCATTCCCATATGGATTTCTCAATATCATAACAGTAATGTAAAGTAATAAATAAAAATGTACTTTACAGAAATTTGAGGAAAATCTTATGAAAATATAACATCAAAATGCTCAGAGCGACTTCTAGTATATATATATATATACAAATAGTAGGTCAAACTAAGAACCTATCATAAAAGAAATATCGCTCGAACACTAAGCCTCCGACTGCGACGTGTGACACCAGAGTCCGAACTGCAAACTAAACACGGAAACCGAAAAGCCCAGGGGAAATGCAAATAAAATCGTTAGAGTGAGTTGACGAAAATAAACATATGCCTTTCACCAATTTCATATATCATAAAATCAATGCAAAGCGAGTTCGGAAAATATATGGAGGTGCCAGGTGAATTTCTCAAGCCCGATGGTGATAGGCTAGGAGAATCTCTCAACCCTAGCGACACAACAGGGGAATCTCTCAACCCTGCCCAAAGGAATCTCTCAACCCTGGGTCTGACTACCGGTGATCAGCCGAATAGCTAAAACATCGATGCAAGTAATGCCATCACCATAAAATATAAAACAATACCTCCAAAAGTAATAAATAATCTCAACATCGTATATAAATAATTACGGAAATCACGAACTCGGAACAACAGTGAAAATAGAAAAGTCCACTCACAGATGAGCATAACGCAATACGCGTTAATCCAGTGATCCGGCGGAAAATCCCTCGCCAAACGAACGTTCACGATTCCCTAGATAATCATAAAATCCACTGCTCAAAATCATAACTCAAAACCTCGAATCACATCACGAGAAACAACCGTTCCCGGAAACATATAATTCAATATCGACGAAATTATCAAAAATCCGATAATCACACCATAAAACCTCGCTATAATTTCCGATGCTCAATTCGAAATATAAACCTCACCACTGCGATCGGTGCGCGATTCCTAGTAAAACGACATAAAACTCGTCGAAAAACACCTCGGCCGGAAATCGCCGTCGGCCGCCGGAAAACCTCACCGGCCCAGAAAAATGCAACCTACATATAGATTTGAAGATTTCAACATTTCCAACAACTTTCCAGTTCAAAGTTAAGGCCAATTTTGACCGGAAAATGTCCAAAACTCACCTTAAAGGTGCAAACCCTCACCGGAATTTCAATTTCACTGTTCTCCCTCCCCCGGCCACGGCAATCCTTGAAACCACTTCCAATAGCTTCCTCTCCCCAAGGCTAACAAAACCCCTCAAAGAGCCACCACCAACTCGGCCGAAACGCCGCCACCCAAAGCCGTCAAAATCTCGCCGGAAAACCTCCATTTTCGCCGCTTCGATTCTCTCTCCTCCGGTTCAACCACCTACCAATCCGAAGAGGAGCTCGAGCCCAACCTTTTTCATGAAGAGACCCCGGCTAACCGTGGCCGGAATCGGGCTCCACGGAGGCGAGAACCCACGGTGCAAAACGGGTCGCCCTTGACCCATGGTCAACGCGGGTCAAGGCCCAGTTTCCTGTTTTGGAAAGTTTCCAAAATTGTCACTTATTGCTTCCGTATTTATACCGTACACGTATCGAATTCCAAACGGATAAATACTACAATATCCGACGGCCGGAAATATTCATAACTTATTCCTCGTAGCTCGAAATAATCCTCCGAAAGTTCCCACGAGGTCGAAATTAAATTCTCTACAACTTTCGTGAAGGATTTCAAATCAAATTCTTGCCGGATAATTTAGTCGTTAACGAGGCCGCCAAATTAACCAATTACGACGAAATCACAACTAATCGCGAAACTCGCAAATCAAGTCGATAATCATTCCAATTTCGGTTCGGGTTGTTACATACATAACTAAGAATTATAGTTCAAACAAGATGCTTCTGCTTTTAATAGAATGAAAATAAACTCTAAATACAAAGTTGGGTAAAAAGTACAACATTGTACATCAGCTCAGATATCTCTATTCTTTCATTCTCATACATTTCTCACACCAAGAAGATAGAAAATTTGCAAATACAAATAACCCACAAAGCAACTACTAGTTTTATGAAGCAAAAACACATGAATTGCAATAACCTTAAGGAACAGTGGGTGTATATAAGAATATGAAGGACTGAAGGAAACACATACCACGAGATAGTCTTGTCTGACATGTTGACCATGAGGGGTTTGCAAAGTACCTTTCTTGTAGTTGTTGAGAGTGAAGAAGGGGTGTTATTTAAGAAGAGTGAGTTTTGGTTATGGGTTTTCAAAGAGGAGTGAAAAAACAGGTGGTGGTGGGGTTTGGAATGAAAGGAGCACCGAAGAATGACAGTGGGTTTTGAAGCTCAAGGTACGGTGATGACTATGGCTATGGATATGAGGGGCTGTTTGTGCCAGGAGGAGAGTCATTTTCTTTTTCTGTTCAGAGTCGAAGTGTGAGCCTTTTCCTTCAGCTGTATCTACTCTGCCTGCGGCTAAGATTTAATGAGATTTAAGATTTTTGGGCAAATTTCCCGAACAAGGTAAATCAGTTTAATATATTATTACCAAAAACCCCAGGTTTAATATATTTTTGAGAAATTTTTCCTAAAATACTTTAGAAAGAAAAATAAAATTGACCTCTGCCAATCAAGTCAACCGTGAATCAAACAAAGTTAAAATTACAAAAGTAATACCAATTATTAGTTATCTATGTAGTCCAGTTATATGAACAGTGAATTTACAATCAATTCAATATTTAAATGGATTACCGTAATTCAAAATAGTTGAATGGATTACTGTAATGCAAAATAGTTGAGTGGAATGGAACATGTAAATCTATGAAAATTTGAAGATTTTATAAAAACTTAACAAAAATCACCAAAAACGGTGGAGCCATGGCAACTACACCATGGTCATGGCATACGAAGTCCACGGTGGCGCCACCCCCAAGTCCAACTAGGGTGAACAGGTGCTCGTAAACGGTTGGTATTGAACTACTGATAACGCATTTTTCAGGTCCAAAATGCAACCTTATTATGTATCCAAGACATAAAAACTAATTATGGCAATGATAGCCGCACCCATATTTTTCTTTAATTTTATCTATTTAATCTCATTGAAAATGCTCTAAATGAAGTAGGTAAGATAAATTTTACATCTAGGTCTCATGATCAGATTTCTTGCTAAAAGAGAAAACATGTACATTAGCACATTACAATGCTGTAGATATGTTATTATTACACTACCACTCTCCCCGTCTCTTCCTCACCTATGCTTTCAAAAGTCATTTATCCTCCGTGTTACATATATGCTACACTTAAATCCTATACATATGTATATAGATCTTAAATCATACTCGGAAGCTGATCAATTATTCCTCTAACTTTTTCCAATTCTCAATGAAGAATCAACACCTTTACCAACACTAGCAGCAAAGAGCCTTGCAATCTCCAACTGCGTATTGGCAATAATTTCGGTGCGCTTCTAATCCATCTCACATCTCTTTGCCTCTGCTTCAACTCTCATCCTCTCTATCTCTCTCATACATCCATTCATGACTGTTATGATCTTACCACAACCTATGCTAACCATCTTATGCTCTCTGTTATCTCTATCTCCTCCCTTCTTCATCGCATCTTCTTCTTAATTTTCTTCTTCATTCTTTTGGACCTCAACTTCTCCTTATCACACTATACAGGGCTGGTGTGCTACTGTCTACCTCCAATGGGTTCTTGTCTGATTCATGGTCGGACAATTTCATCCTCTCTCCTCCTTCCTACAAATCAATGAGCTAAGTTTCATTACGCAATAATTGAAATCATACATACACATTTCTTGTTCCAAAGCATTGTGCTAGCATCCTTGCTACTTGGATGCTCGATACTAATTCAAAAGAATAGTTTGCACACTATAGATACAACTTATAAAATGAAGAAATTTTAGCCCATGTGTTTATTTTGCAAGTTGCAAAGAGGCATTTAATCAATGCCAAGATAACAATGTCAAAACTTAAAGGCAGGGGCCCTTTCTGAAGTTCTATTCCATAATATGTGTATCAGACTACCAGCATTTATCTCTTCTCATATTAATATACAGTATATCAGTTTTGAGGACATGGGCTTCTAACTTTACAAACACATACATAGTTTATATGGAGCTGGGCAGAATCAGTATAATGTAAACACATGATACTTGATCATCTACGATGCTAAGGCATTCATGAAGGGGTTTCAAAAGTCTACATGTATGTGATGTAACTAGGATGAGAATGATAAACAAATAAGACACCCAATTGACTCAAGGGGGTAAAAGTCAACAATCCTTGGTTGTGACGACCCGAACAAGAATAAGTTGAATATTCGGCATGATTCACGAGATTCTGTTTAGTCGCAGCTTTACGATATTTGTGTGATTCGTCGACTCTATTCGCGACTATGTTTTTGGCCGAGAATTTGAGTTGAGTGTCTTCACGGAAGTTGTAGAGTACGAGATTTCGAGCTCGTGGGTGGTTCCGGAAGATTTTTTCCGATAACTGAGGAATATAATACGATTATTTGAAGTTTCGGTTTCCGACGAGTTTATCCGATTGTTTCGAGGTTATCCGAATCATTTCGAATATTCATTTCGGACCATCGATTGACTCGAGGTGCGAGTATAAATATCGGGAATAGTCGTAAAATCGTCGAAAATCACTGTTTAGCGTTGACCAGAGTTGACTTTCCAAAAACAGCAGGTTTGACCGTTGACCCGAGGGGGAAAACTTTCCCGATTGGTTTTGCCGTCCGACGACCTATTTTCCGGCCACCTCCAACTTCGGCGAGGGTATGGTTCGCTTCCTTGTGTGATTTCGAGTTGAATGGTAATTGAATTTGTGGAAATTGGTTAGGTATTGTGTGAACCCGAATCGGGTTAGGTCGCCGGAGTTCGCCGTTAATGGGGGGAGGTTTTCCGGCGAGCTTTGGAGGCGAGGGAGTGGGGGTTTCGACTCCCCTTGCCCCAAGGAAGCTTCCCATGCGATTTAATTGAAGTTTGGTTGAGTTTTCCGGTGAACCCGAGTGGGATGCCGGAGTTGTTTTCCTGTTTGGATTTCAGGTGGTTTGGTGAGGTTCCGGTCTGATTTGGCTCATATGTAAGTTAAAGGTTTGGTTGGGCTTGAGTAGAACTCCATTTCTGGAGCTTCCTCGCCGGAGAAAGTCTCCGTTGACGGCGCGCCGCCAGCGGCGGCGGCAGTCAACGGCGGAAGGCCGGGGAGGAGATGACTTTTTGGATTTTAGTGTTTTTAATGTCATTTTTCTCGTAATCGCGCCCTGATTATCGTCCAGAGGTTTTCGGATTGATTTGAGTAACCGATTTTCAGTCGAGGTTTCGAGTGGAGATTTCGAGAATTCCGTTATTCAATTTGTATTGTATTGCATATTTCCAGGAACGATTGGTTTCCATGGTTCGGTACAGAGTTGTGGACTATGATTTTGATCAGTTATGTTTTGTGAATATTCAGGAGAGGGATCGTGATCGTGCTTCAGGCGAGGGATCTTCCGCCGGACCACGAGTTTAGCGCGAGTGCGCGTTTTGCTCACCTGTGAGTGGACAATTTCTTTTCACAGATTGTTTGCGAGTCTTTATATACGTTTTATGAACTTGAGCATGCGTATAAGATTTCGATTTACATGAGCATGTGTTTTACGATTATACATATACGGATATGCATATACGAGTATACATACACTTATATGTTGTTTCATGCATTTGCGTCGAACTGTTTATGATTTGGTTTTTCACAGAGTACAGTTTCAGTTACGTTGTTGTATCGATACACTGCATCCCGGCTGATCCCCGAGGATGTTTACCGGCTGGAATCACGTGTGGGCTAGGGACCCCGTGGTTCTGAATCACGTGTGGGCTAGGGACCCCGTGGTTCTGACTGTACTACTTCAGCTAGGATCATGTGTGGGCTAGGGACCCCGTGGTTCTGAGTGTATTACCTCAGTTAGGATCATGTGTGGGCTAGGGACCCCGTGGTTCTGACTGTGAGATTTTTACTTGCATGCTCAGTACGCTGGAGGAGTATGATTTTTACCTCGTGTACTTTGTTATTTTTATATACCTAGACTCACATATGTTATTTTAAACATATATATCAACTGGTGAAAGACATTTATTTTCGTCCACTCACTCTAACAGTTTTCATGTCTTTCCCCTGGGCTTTTCGGTTTCCGTGCCCAGCTTGCAGTTCAGGTTTGGTGTTTCACGTCGCGGTTTGGAGGCTAGTGATCTGAGCTACTTGTGTTTTCCAGTAGGTTCTTGTTTCGCCTACTGATGTGTATATTGTATATATTTACACTAGAGATCGCTCTGATACATTCTGATACGTGTTTATACGGATTTTCATGGAAATACTATATATAGTACAATATGTTTACTGTTTATTGTTTATAATATGATCTTGAGAAATCCGGATGGGATTGGTGCCCACGGTTTGGCTTTTGTGGCATAGGACGAAGTGTTATTTTCAGGGTGCAGGTTTATGCAATTCTACGTTAGTAACGAAACTCTGCCAAAATTTCGAAAAGTTTTTGTTGGTTCGTATTTTCGGAAGGGGTTCGATTCCGGTTTAGGTAACTGAATCGGGGTTGGGTCCTTTCAGCTTGGTATCAGAGCATTAGGTTGTCAGATTCTGTAGACTCTTGTAGTTGTGACGCTTAGGATATTTGAGTTTGTACAGCATGACTGGAGTGATGACCCGACTGGCCAGCGGTACTCATCAATACTTCGGGTGTTGTGTGCTCTCAAATATCTGCGGTTTCATGATTACGTTCTTTCTGATTGTACCTAATGCTTGTCTTGTATCAGTAGGATTCCTCCTCGATGTGGTCCCCGTGTTGATCGGGAAGAGGATCCTGATGAGGATCGCCGAACGCGCGACTTGCTTATGCGAGTGCTGCGTTTGGAAGAGCGTTTTGACCCTGTGGTCAAGGCTCGCACTGCTGGTGCTACTGTGTTTTCGGGTTCAGTCGATCCAGAGATATGCGAGGCATGGTTGGATCAGATTGAACGTGTTGGTGAGCGTCTACAGTTTACTCCTGAGCAGATGACAGTGGCCGCAGTCGAATTACTTGAGGGTGATGCATATTTTTGGTGGGTTAACACCGACAGAGTTCCAGCTGATACTCCCTGGACATTGTTCCGTGATCTGTTCATGCGGAGGTACTTCAATCAGGCTACCCGGCAGCACAAATATGAGGAGTTTACGAACTTGAGGCAGGGCAGTTTGTCTGTACTTGAGTACCGGGATCGGTTTACCCGTTTGTCTCGTTTTGCGCAGGATATGGTGGCTACTGAGGACGCCAAGTGTCGCAGGTTTGAGCTGGGATTGAATCTGAACATCAAAGCTACTCTGACTACGATGCCTCGGAACAACTTTGATGAGTTTGTCAGTGCTGCACTTCGAGGCGAGGATATTGAGCAGGAGAGACAGCAGAGGTACCAGCCGAGACGGTTTGAGGAAGGTGGACCGAGTCAGGGGCCTTCGAAGAGGCAGAGTTCTGATACTTCCGGTTCAGCTTCATCCTCAGGCGGTGGATCATATCGCCCACCAGTGGGTGTACCGAGGCAGAGACTGAGGTGGAGGAGGGATCGACCGCGACGACCACAGGCTAGTGTAGATTCCAGTGGTTCTAGTTATCCTCGGCGTACCGGTGGCACATTTTCTGTTCCGAGAGACTATCCATTGTGCAGCCTCTGCAACAAACATCACCTTGGTCCATGTCAGCGGGGTCCTGTTATTTGTTATCGATGTGGCCAGGTGGGTCACTATTCGAGGGAGTGTCCTCAGTGGTATGGTGCTGATGGACAGGCGGCCCAGAGTTCCGGAGTTGAGCGATGTGCCACCACAGGAGCTCGACCAGCACAGTTTGCAGGCCAGGGCAGACAGCAGGGACAACCCCAGCGAGGACGACCAACCGGACAGGCGATGGTTCATGCTATGACTCTACGTGAGGGCAGAGCATCACCGGAGGTCGTTATCTGTACGTTACATGTCTTTGGTATTCCAGTAGTTGCATTGTTAGATCCAGGTGCCACACATTCATTTATATCATATAGACTGTCATCATTAGCTACGGTACCTGCATCTCCACTTCCGGGGTTGTGGAGAGTGTTGTATCCGTCAGGTGAGGTTGTGAGCATCAGTTGGGTATACAGAGACTGTGAGGTGTTTATTGATGGCCATGGTTTAGCCGCAGATCTGTTATTGCTTGATATTGTGGATTTTGATCTGATCTTGGGTATGGACTTTTTGGAGTCGCACTGGGCCATGTTTGATTGTCACAGGAAGGAGGTCGCGTTTCGACGACCAGGGTTACCCGAGATACTGTTCCATGGCGAGTAGAACACTTCATTACCGTGTTTGATTTCTGCGATGAGGGCGGATCGGTTGATGAATAAGGGTTGTGTCGCTTACTTAGCCCATGTTGTGGACACTACAGCTGCTGTGCCAGATCTTGGTAGTATTGAGGTTGTGTCTGAGTTTCCGGATGTGTTTCCAGCGGAGTTACCTGGTATACCCCCTGTGCGGGAGATTGATTTTACTATTGAGTTGTTGCCGGGTACAGGACCGATTTCTCAGACACCGTATCGTATGGCGCCTGCGGAGTTGAAGGAGTTGCAGATTCAGCTCCAGGAGTTGCTAGAGAAGGGTTTCATTCGACCGAGTGTTTCTCCGTGGGGTGCTCCAGTGTTATTTGTGCAGAAGAAGGACGGGTCCATGCGGTTGTGCATCGACTATCGGAAGCTGAATCAGGTTATAGTGAGGAACAAGTATCCGTTGCCGCGGATTGATGACTTGTTCGATCAGCTGAAGGGAGCAGCAGTCTTTTCGAAGATTAACCTTCGATCCGGATATCACCAGTTGAGGATCCGTGACTTTGATGTAGCCAGGACGGCATTCAGGACGCGGTATGGGCACTATGAGATTTTGGTTATGCCGTTTGGGTTGACTAACGCCCCCGCAGCTTTCATGGACTTGATGAATCGGGTGTTTAAACGGTTCCTGGACAAGTTCGTGATTGTATTCATTGACGATATTTTGATCTATTCCAGGAGTGTGGGCCAGCACAAGAAACATTTGCGAGCGGTGTTGTGGACTTTGCGGGACCATCAGTTGTTCGCGAAGTTTAGCAAGTGCGAGTTCTGGTTGGATAGTGTGAAGTTTCTGGGCCACGTGATTTCGGCCAAGGGAGTTAGTGTTGATCCTGACAAGATCGAGGCCGTGCTAAACTGGAGTAGACCCATTACTGTACCAGAGATTTGGAGTTTCTTGGGGTTAGCAGGCTATTACCGACGGTTTGTACAGGATTTCTCCCGGATTGCTACACCACTGACCAGATTGACGAAGAAAGGCGTCAAGTTTGAGTGGTCTGATGCGTGCGAGGAGAGTTATTTGCTCCTGAAGGAGAGATTGACTACCGTACCGGTTCTGACGTTGCCAGACGACAGTGGTGAGTTTGTTGTGTATAGTGATGCGTCGAAGTTGGGCCTTGGCTGTGTGTTGATGCAGCATGGTAGAGTTGTGGCATATGGTTCCAGGCAGCTGAAACCGCATGAGGTCAACTATCCGACGCATGATTTGGAGTTAGCCGCTATCGTGTTAGCGTTGAAGAGTTGGAGGCATTATTTATATGGTGCTCAGTGTAAGATTTACACTGATCACAAGAGTCTCACCTACTTGCGGACACAGCCGGATCTGAACATGAGGCAGCGCCGATGGATGGAGTTGATCAACGACTACGATTGTACATTTGAGTACCATCCAGGGAAGGCCAATGTTGTAGCTGATGCACTTAGCCGGAAGTCTGGAGCCTCGTTGTTTCACATGTGTGTGGCTAGAGTATCGATGTTAGCCGAGCTTTGAGCTACGGGTGCTGTGTTCGGATATGATGATGAGAGAGCCTTGTTGGCCAGTTTTCAGGTTCGACCCGTATTGGTTGATCAGGTACGAGAGGCTCAGGATTCATATTCTTACCTGTTGGGCAAGAAGACCATGATACAGAATGGTATGCCTATAGAGTTCCGATTGAGCAACGACGGTACGTTGTTGTTCAGAGGCAGGCTATGTGTGCCCAGAGACGAGAGCTTGAAGAAGGAGATTCTAGATGAGGCCCACAGTTCAGCGTATGCGATGCATCCTGGAGGTACGAAGATGTTTTGTACACTTCAAGCGTATTATTGGTGGCGCAACATGAAGCGGGAGATTGCCGCGTACGTGAGTCGATGTTTGATTTGTCTGCAGGTGAAAGCAGAGAGGCAGAAACCTGCAGGGAAACTACAGCCACTTGAGATTCCGATTTGGAAGTGGGAGCATATCACGATGGATTTCGTCTATCAGTTGCCGCGTACTTCGGCGGGCAACACTGGCATTTGGGTTATTGTTGACCGACTGACGAAATCCGCACACTTTCTTGCACTTCCAGGGAAGATATCAGTGGGTAGATTGGCCAAGTTGTACTTATCCGAGATTGTTCGCTTGCATGGTATGCCTGTGTCCATTGTTTCAGATCGAGATAGCCAGTTCACTTCTGAGTTTTGGCAGGCGTTGCAGTGAGCTTTGGGCACGAGGTTGCGATTTAGTACAGCTTTTCATCCTCAGACTGATGGGCAGTCCGAGCGGACCATTCAGACTCTTGAGGATATGCTGAGATCATGTGTGTTGCAGTTTCGCGGGAATTGGGATCAGCAGTTACATTTGATTGAGTTCGCATACAACAACAGCTACCAGGCCAGTATTGAGATGGCACCGTACGAGGCCATGTACGGGAAGCAGTGTCGCACTCCATTGTGTTGGAGTGAGGTGGGCGAGCGTTGGCTTATTGGTCCTGTTTTGGTGAAAAGTACGATGAATGACATGCAGGTTATCCGGGATCGATTGAAGATCGCCCAGGATCGGCAGAAGAGTTACGCAGATGTGAGGAGGAAGAGTTTAGAGTTCGAGGTTGGTGATTGGGTCTTCCTGAAACTATCTCCGTGGAGGGAAGTTGTGCGTTTCGGGAAGCGTGGCAAGCTTCGACCGCGGTACATTGGTCCGTATGAGATTACGGAGAGGGTTGGAGTTGTTGCTTACAGACTTGAGTTACCAGCTGAGATGGCTCGTGTTCATGATGTCTTCCATGTTTCGATGTTGCGGAAGTACATCTCAAATCCTTCACATGTGTTAGTTCCACAGCAGTTGCCGATCAGAGAGGATTTGACGTATGTAGAGGAGCCAGTGCAGATTCTCGATCGTCGTGAGCAGGAGTTGAGGCACCGTGTGATTCCGCTGGTAAAGGTCTTGTGGCAGAACCACTCAGTTGAGGAGGCCACCTGGGAGACGGAGCAGCGTATGCGGGAACAGTATCCTCATCTGTTCACTTGACAGGTACGTAAATTTCGAGGTCGAAATTTCTTTAAGGGGGGTAGATTTGTGACGACCCGAACCAGAATCAGTTGAATATTCGGCACGATTCACGAGTTTCTGTTTAGTCGCAGCTTTACGATATTTGTGTGATTCGTCGACTCTATTCGCGACTATATTTTTGGCCGAGAATTTGAGTTGAGTGTCTTCACGGAAGTTGTAGAGTACGTGATTTCGAGCTCGTGGGCGGTTCCGGAAGATTTTTTCCTAGAACCGAGGAATAAAATACGATTATTTGAAGTTTCGGTTTCCGACGAGTTTATCCGATTGTTTCGAGCTTATCCGAATCATTTCGAATATTCATTTCGGATCGTCGATTGACCCGAGGCGCGAGTATAAATATCGGGAATAGTCGTAAAATCGTCGAAAATCACTGTTTAGCGTTGACCATAGTTGACTTTCCAAAAACAGCAGGTTTGACCGTTGACCCGAAGGAGAAAACTTTCCTGATTGGTTTTGCCGTCCGACGACCTATTTTCCGGCCATCTCCAACTTCGGCGAGGTTATGGTTCGCTTCCTTGTGTGATTTCAAGTTGAATGGTAATTGAATTTGTGGAAATTGGTTAGGTATTGTGTGAACCCGAATCGGGTTAGGTCGCCGGAGTTCGTCGTTAATGGGGGGAGGTTTTCCGGCGAGCTTTGGTGGCGGGGGAGTGGGGGTTTCGACTCCCCTTGCTCCAAGGAAGCTTCCCATGCGATTTAATTGAAGTTTGGTTGAGTTTTCCGGTGAACCCGAGTGGGATGCCGGAGTTGTTTTCCCGTTTGGATTTCAGGTGGTTTGGTGAGGTTTCGGTCTGATTTGGGTCATATGTCAGTTAAAGTTTTTGTTGGTCTTGAGGAGAACTCCATTTCTGGAGCTTTCTCGCCGGAGAAAGTCTCCGTTGACGGCGCGCCGCCGCCGGCGGCGGCGGCCATCGGCGGAGCTCCGACGAGGAGTTGACTTTTTGGATTTTAGTGTTTTTAATGTCGTTTTTCTCGTAATTTCGCCCTGATTATCGTCCAGAGGTTTTCGGATTGATTTGAGTAACCGATTTTCAGTCGAGGTTTCGAGTGGAGATTTCGGGAATTCCGTTATTCAATTTGTACTGTATTGCATATTTCCGGGAACGGTTGGTTTCCGTGGTTCGGTACAGAGTTGTGGACTATGATTTTGATCAGTTATATTTTGTGAATATTCAAGAGATCGAGATCTGGATCGTGATCGTGCGTCAGGCGAGGGATCTTCCGCCGGACCACGAGTTTAGCGCGAGTGCACGTTTTGCTCACCTGTGAGTGGACAATTTCTTTTCACGGATTGTTTGCGAGTCTTTATATACGTTTTATGAACTTGAGCATGCGTATGAGATTTCGATTTACATGAGCATGTGTTTTACGATTATACATATACGGATATGCGTATACGAGTATACATACACTTATATGTTGTTTCATGCATTTGCATCGAACTGTTTATGATTTGGTTTTTCACAGAGTACAGTTTCAGTTACGTTGTTGTATCGATACACTGCATCCCGGCTGATCCCCGAGGATGTTTACCGGCTGGAATCACGTGTAGGCTAGGGACCCCGTGGTTCTGAATCACGTGTGGGCTAGGGACCCCGTGGTTCTGACTGTATTACCTCAGCTAGGATCATGTGTGGGCTAGGGACCCCGTGGTTCTGACTGTGAGATTTTTACTTGCATGCTCAGTACGCTGGAGGAGTATGATTTTTATCTCGTGTACTTTGTTATTTTTATTTACCTGGACTCGCATATGTTATTTTAAACATATATATCAACTGGTGAAAGACATTTATTTTTGTCTACTCACTCTAACAGTTTTCATGTCTTTCCCCTGGGCTTTTCGGTTTCCGTGCCCATCTTGCAATTCAGGTTTGGTGTTTCACGTCGCGGTTTGGAGGCTAGTGATCTGAGCTACCTGTGTTTTCCAATAGGTTCTTGTTTCCCCTACTGATGTGTATATTGTATATATTTACACTAGAGGTCGCTCTGATACATTCTGATACGTGTTTATACGGATTTTCATGGAAATACTATATATAGTACAGTATGTTTACTGTTTATTGTTTATAATATGATCTTGAGAAATCCGGATGGGATTGGTGCCCACGGTTTGGCTTTTGTGGCATAGGACGAAGTGTTATTTTCAGGGTGCAGGTTTATGCAATTCTACGTTAGTAACGAAACTCTGCCGAAATTTCGAAAAGTTTTTGTTGGTTCGTATTTTCGGAAGTGGTTCGATTCCGGTTTAGGTAACTGAATCAGGGTTGGGTCCTTTCATTGGTATAATTTGCGTGAATATCTGGTAAAGTTTGAATCTTTCTTCTCTTTTGGGCTAGGAAAATTAAAAGTAAAAGAACAAAATGGGTACCTTGGCATCCCTATCAACACCGTCGAATCCATATGAATTTTGTGGCTGAGGAGGTGGCAGTGGTGGTGGCAGCAGTGGCGGTGACACTACTGCTACCACTGGTGACTCCAACAACATCAAAGCAGCAACAATATGGTTGCTCTGATGAGCCAACGAAGGAAGCAGTTGTTGTTGTTGCTGTAGTGGAGTTACAGCTGCTATGGCTAATGGGGATGGAGGTGGCCCATTGCCACGCAACAAAAGATCGAGTCTTGGATAGAGTGGCAAAGAAGAAGAATCGTCGGCGATGGCGGACTCAGAACGGTAGAGTTTCTTCATGGACTCGATCTTGTTCTTGCATTGCGTCTGTGTCTCGGGGGACTTGGAGCAGCTGGAGCGAGACGAAACGTGTCTGACTTGGAGACTCCAAGTTGTTGTTAGAAAGGAGAGATGGGTTTTGTTGATCTTGGTTAGTAGTCTCCTTCTCCATCACACTCTCTCACTCTCACCCTCACTCTGCTTGCTCTCTCAGATTTTTTACCTCTTTGAAAATTGGTTAAGCTGCTAACATGTTCCACATCCCCACCAAACTGGTTTATGCACAACCCACTAGCATTTTAGAAGAGAAAAAAAAGGCATGGGCTAGCTAGTGAGAGAAGGGGAAAGAGAGCACTACCCACTAGCATTTTCAGACCTTCCTATATTGAAAGAAAGGAAAGGCAAAATGTTAGTGGGCAACCAAGGAGATAGGTGTTGCCTATTGTCAAATGAGTAAATGATGTGAACCTGTGGAAAAGGCTTTTTCTTTTCTTTTTTAACTTTTTTTTAGAGGGGAGGTTGGGGATGGAGGTGGAGCTATGTTATTGTGAGTATGTTGGTTTTATTGTTGTGGTTGGATTATTTTGGTTGTTAGCGTTGATATAAAGCCAACCGACATATCCACTTGGGCCTATCATAGTGGTGATGGCGAGACTGTCACATGGGACTGTCACCCACTCCCTCCCTAACTTTGGCCATCTCTTCCACCACTACCATCCAATATGTTATGTTGTGCCATGACCATTCAAACTTTGAGCTCCTCTTTTTGTGTCCTCTAGCTTTTGTGTATGCTCTTTTTGAAACTTTTGGTGGAATCATTACAACTTGAGCAAAGTGTTATATAGTGTGAGAGGTCTCTGTGAGAGCAACGACTGCTAAAATATAGCACGGCTTGAATGACCATTGGTGCACTTATTCTCTGTTCGGGAATTGTTCTTGGTGGTGGCTTGATGCCAACTGTCGTTTGCCACACCATGGCATGAATCAACAATTTTCTTCAAACTGATCAATTCTTTAACAAAGTCAATCTTATGTTGACTAGGATCATACATGTGTACTAATCCCAAATATTGTACATCATTTCATTAGATGATAATTTGTTGGATGATTCTTGGCTATCCATGGCTGGGCAGCACCTCCTACCAACTATGAATAAGTAGGTGACACGTGACCATGGAACCTTGATCAATTTCAACAATAGCTAGTTTTCCCCTCCTCGATTATGAGCTTTTTCGTATCACCAAGGAAACGAGCGAGGCCGCCCGCGTCCAACTTTTTGGCATTTCAGACTAAAGAAAAAGCTTAATCGAGGCCGCTCGTGTGTAACTTTTTGGCATTCCATCTCGTTGTGAGTCGGACGCTGGTAGAGGCCGGAGCTACTCCGGGCAGCCTGTTGGACCAAACCCACCATCTTCTTTATCTTGGATTCAACCTATCACTGTCTTGTTTCGACTACATCGTCATCCAGAGCAGAGGAAGTCATTGAAAGATCAGTCTACTTTGCAAAGCACAGAAGTTCGTCGTCTTTGTTACCCGTTGCGTCAACTTTGTTGTAGAGGAAGGAAATGCTGGGTGGTTGTTATAAGTGATCAAATGCTGCCTTAACACATGTCACTTGTTTATTAGTTAAGGGTAGGAGGTGCTGCCAAAGGCTGGGCAGCCAAGAACCATCCTAATTTGTTGGCATTAGTTGCATCATGGTGTCTCGGTAAACTACATTAAATAATGATGTTTGTGTTTGGTGTGTTTTCATAAGGCTAATTGGGTGTCAAGGTAGAAGTACAAAGTCAACATAAATTTTTGAAATCATCTAATCCTAAAATTTAATTACTTACCGCTATTTAGGGTCACCGTTTATCTATAAACTCAAAATGCTCATGGATGGTCTGGAGGCCTAATGGGTCCAAGCCTATTTCAACTCGAGTTTTAGTGCAAATGAGCCCAGTCTGGTGGACATAAAGTGGGACTAAGGCGGAGGTGTTAAAGTCCATAGACGGTCCAAAACTTAGCCTCGTCAAGGTTCGTCGAGGCAGACCCGACCAATAAGGCCCGACCCATAAAATTCTTTGTTTGTTCATTTACCTTCTACTTGTCTCGCAGAGTTTATGAGAATCGTCTCTCAAAAATTCACTTCGTAGAACCGACAAAATTAAGCAAACATATCGTTTACTGTAAACTTGTATTACATTGATCTTGTAGTTTGATTTTCTCCAAGAAACGTCATTTTTTACACATGACTATGCGTCTTTGATGTCCACACTCTTTAGACAGTTTGGTTTGCTTGCACAATTGGGCATCGAATGCACGTAGAGTTGGCGAGACTTGACTAAGCACCTCCTACGAAGAGTCGAGAGGAACTACCAGCTAATATAACTAGCTCAGTCACGTTTTATCTTGCAGTCCATTAAAAGCAAAGCAAAGAATTAGATTTGGCGGCGGGAGTTTTTTGGTAAAGGCATCAGCGTTGAATTTATAGCAATATTGACATAGTCCAGTAGTGGTCTGTCACTTCAGGATCACAAAGGTAGCAGTAGCACAAAGAATAGTTGCACCGACCTGTTCTAGGTCAGCAAAAACCAGCTCAACCATGCAAACAAACAAGCAACCAAGCATCCCATAGGAAAAAAAAACATCCTTAGCATCTAATCACAACGCATGATTCATCACTAAACCAGACATTATATTGTCCGATTTGACATTGTTTCTAGAATTGGCTTTGGCAAAAAGCTAATGTGGCAGTGTGGCCAAACGAAAATCCTTGTAGCTTTTCAAATGACTTCTCAAACAAGAAGTTTAACCAAGAGATTAAAGACAACCTGTCATTCTGTCAAATTGGGTATGTGCATAAACAGATCTCCTAACTGTATGGCAGATCGTCTCTAAACATTTTTTTCGAACACTAGTTAAGTGGGATGTTGATCAAATTTCCATTGTGCTCTACTGATGAGTGATGAGTATAACCAACTTTAATGTGAACAAGTCACTACAGGAGTGGCAATGGAGTGGCAAGTGACTACAATGTCACACAGAAACATGTTTGCATCCTATAAATAAGTCAAAAAGTGTAGTAGTGTATGGTAGTTTTCTATAATGTTAAAGTGGGCAAGTACATGGTTCTGCTGATAATCACACACAATATACACCGGCCAAGAAAACCTCGATCAGGGTCAAGTCTTGGTGATGCCACCGAGACTGAAGTGCCCCACCCCATGTAATGAACCACAACAGCAGAAAACCGAGAGAAAATGCTTCAGAGGAGGCAGGGGGCGGCTGAATGCGTGACTTTGGAAAGAAACTTTGCTAATACGCTAGATACTACTTCTAACAAAACAGGTAAGATCAGAACATAATCTAGCGGAATAACAAGTGAAGAAGATAAATGTGAAATGGAAATATTCAAACCAATGTACCAAATCATGGTCATGTAATACCCAAAATGATAAACAACAAAGCCACATGTTATACACAACCTCTAGGCCAGCCCTGGTTAACTTAAAACAACAAAGCCACATGTAATACCCAAAATGATAAACAGATTAGAGACTACACGAAACCTATGCACTCTGGCATCTATTACTCATATAAATTTGAATTGCAATATTTGTTCCTCTAGTTAGCTAGACACTGCTTCCAACCCATACAAAGTAAAACAACAAAAAACTTAGGGAAGATGGAATATCAGTCTGGAGAGACCCATTACCTTATGCTATTTATCTAACACTGGCCAGCAGAAGTATCACATAACTCGAAACGCTTAGCCATAAAATAACCTAATAAATGTATCCTAATGAAATCACATCTCGATAAGTTAATAAACCCAGATCACAAACATAGTTCATTAGTACTTCATCTTCTGCATTACAGCCTAGTCAATATAAGTTTCCAGACCAACATGGTACTAGACTACTACACACCCTATATAATTCAATCTATGCTTCATACAATGCCAGTACCCCCTGCAATTAGTATATCGATCCCTTCGATGAAACACTAAACTCGAAAAACAAGCATATACGTATGTAGTTATGTACATGACTCACTCATATAAAAAAAAACAATTAAATCTAGGAAGATTGTCTTAGTAAAGAATCAAACCGTGGATCTCTGAATATACTGGAAATGCTTTTGTTCCCGCCATCAATCACCTTCAATAACGCCACAGCTTTACTCTTCCCTTTTGGACAGCCATGCTCCACCACGTCAGCAATCCCATCCACCACCCCCATTCCCTCCTCCCTCACTTCATTCACGGCTCTCTCACCGCCGCACCGCGCCAAATTGAGCAGCGCCGACACGGCGTTCTCTCTGCTCCTCAAGCTCGACCCCGTTGAAAAATCCAGAAGGTCCGCCAAAACCCTAACCCCAGCGACCTTCCGGAAAGCCTCGCCGCTCTCCTCGCACCCGGCCACCTGCGCAATCACCGCCGTGGCGTCCTCCACGATCCCGAGCCTGCCGTCGTTCACAACCAGCGTGAAAAGCGCCGGAATCGCCCCGAGCTCGACCATGGAGGCTCGATTGGAGGCGCAGAGAGCGATTCCGAAGAGAGCTTTTAGCGCGTCCTTGACCGATCTCGGCGGAGACTTAGGGCTCTTGACTATATCGATCAGCGAGTAGACGATGTCGCGTTTGGCGCCGATGGCCGAGCGGTAGTCCTCGACAACGAGGAGGCTGTGGAGAGTGGCAGCAGAGGACTGGACGGCGGTGGCGGAGGAAGAAGGGGAGCTGTGGTGGCGAAGCGCGTGGGAAATCGCGTCGAGGAGGCCGCGCGTGGAGATTAAAGAGTCGCGGCAGGAGATGGAGATGTTGAGGAGAGTGGCGGCGGCGTCGTCTTGGAAATCGGGGGAGGAGCCGCCGCCGAAGAGAGTCTCCGCCAGGTAAGGGATTGCGCCGGCGTCGGCGACGAAAGGTCGGCTCTCGGCGTCGTGCTTTGTGATGAGGCGGAGCTCCTTCAAGGCTTCGGATCTGGTGTGCTCGGACACGGAGCTGAGTTTTGAGACCAAGGACTGAGCCGTACGGAGTTTCACGTCCATTGCGTGTGAGATTGTGCTTTGGAGATTTTGGAGGTGAATTAGGTATCGTGTATATGAAATTTGGGATAAGATGTTTTGGGAATGTGTTGAAAAAAGAAGGTCAAGGGGTTTAGTTTGAAAAGGAAGTCGCACCTGGAACTCAGAGTTCCACACCAACTTCCATTTATACATGTAACAATTGTAATCCATCCACACAGAAACAAAATTAGAAGGGATTTCTTTCACTTTTTTTTATATTTATTTCATTTTGTTTTTGAAGGAGGAATGTCGGATTAGGATTCGGTACTAGTAGACAGACTACTAGGATCGAATTGCGGTGAGAAGCCACGGCGGGAAAAAGCGTTTGGATGAACAAGGGACCGCGCTGTATGGCGCTATGCGACACTTTTCTATGTACGTACAGTTCAAAAAAGGAGAGAAAAAGTTCATCAATATTCACTGATTCAATCCTTCGAATTGTTGGTTTGGAATTCACATTTCACATATTGGCCCAAATTGATTTTCTCGCAATCATATATGAAAAAAATTCACCCTGATTCGCACGAATAATTTTTACTTTTGGGTCTACCCCGAAAACGCATCTTACTACAGGGATGTGGACATGCACATATAAGCACATCATATTCTCACTCCTGAGCGATATGGGATTGCATGCCCATGTAGGAAACTAGTGCCCTTGGCACCCCCACACATGGGTCATCACAATCCGCCCCCCTTAGGGGCCCGACGTCCTCATCGGCACACTTCCGTTCGCGACAGGCTATGATATCATTTTGTCATACAGCTCCTGATATGTTAGTATTCAATACTAATATCCACAAGTGAACTGAGTGCTTAGACGTTATAAAGGTTTGCACAGAAAATATACATGAAGTGACAATCTGCAATTATGTGGTATTAGAACTTTCAGCAAGTTATGGACTGCGATCGAGAAAGGACTACAATGGAGGATTTGTGCATCGACATGTCATTGTAAATTGGCAATCGAGGTAGGGAAGCTTCACCCTAATTAGTTTTTTTTTCTTCGAATTGATAAACTTTGCAATGGTTTTTGATTTACTACTTGGTTTTCTTGAGGATGACCTAAGAGTGAACGGAGCATAACAACTTCCTTGGGTTTCAATCCTCTAAACCTCCGGAGGAGCTTTACGGACGGGATGGTATCTTACATCCTTTGAGATGTAGCATCAATCATAGGTGGTAGGGCATAAATGGACACTCTCGGTACTTCTTACCATTTGGTGAAAAATTAGATCTTCGGTAAGAAGGTAGTCGGCTAGGATAGCAGGTCATCAGGTTTTATGCATTGCCCAGGTACTTTATTTGTTTTAATATGACTTACTATACAGAACTTGATTTTTGTTTACTGTTTTCGTTAACACATTTTACTCAACCGGCGCCAACAACTTGGATTTATGTTTTCAAACCTAGTTAGGTTGTAGCTTGAGTAGCGAGGACGAAAGCTCACCCTACTATAGTTGGTTTTGCTGGTACTGTGCATGAGGATTAAGGAGGATTTCGGGATGGAGCTGGGTGATATGTCTCAAAGTTATGTGTTGGTATATCCCACCTTTGTCTCAAAGTTATGTGTCTTCCTCAAAATCAAAACTTATGTGTTATGAAGGAAACCGATGCAAAGGCTTTATGGTAGAAGTTAGAAGATCAATACATGACCAAGAGTGCTGAGTATCAGTTTCATCTCAAGAGGCGGCTCTTCCTGTTCAACTATCGACCATGTATCTTTATGGCTGAGCACAACAATAGCTTCAATAAGATACTCACCGATTTGACTAATTTGGATGTGAAGATTATTGATGAGGAAAAAGTTTGTGTTTGCTTAATTCTCTACCAAACGAGTATGAGCATTTGATTACTACTTTGCTCCATGGGAATAATGATGTGAAGTTTGATGAGGTCACAAGTGCCTTGGTGAACAATGAGTATAGAAAGAAAGAGAAGCGATTGCATGATGTGGGAGGTGAAGCCCTTGTAGCAAGAGGAAGATATGAAGAAAGAAAATAGTTTGCAAAGAGAGGTAAATCTCGTTCCAAATCTAGAAGCAAATTTCTGCAAAAGATGGGTATGCCTTTTTTCGTATGAAAGGACATTGGAAGAATCAGTGTCCTAAATTGAAGAACAAAGACAAGAAAAAATCTTAAGCAAATGTTGCCAAAGAAGATGTAGATGAGTTCACTTTTGTTTTTACTACGACTACAGTTGATATTTTAGACAAGTGGATTATGGATTCTAGTTGTTATTATCATATGTTTCCTAAAAAGGAGTGGTTCTCTTCATTCAAGGAATTGGATGGAAGGATTGTTTTGATGATGAATAATAGTCCATGTAGAACAAAGGGGATTGGTACAATCCGTCTGAAGATGCATGATGGAGTAGTCAGAAAGTTGACTAATGTTTGGTATCTTTCGAATTTGGCGAAGAATCTTTTTTTGGGTACTTTAGATGAAGATGGCATACTATGACATTGAAGAATGGTGTTGCCAAAGTTGTCTCTAGTTCACTTATGTTGATGAGAGGTCAAAGACACAAGAAATTGTATTTTCTACAGGGAAGTATAGTTGTTGGTGATACAACAGTTGTCAAGAGCATAGATGATAATGATGCAGACACTACCAGGTTATGGCATATACGTCTTGGGCATGCTGGTGAGAAAGCTTTACAAGGATTAGTGAAGCAAGGTCTACTGAAAGGTACAAAGACCGGCAAGTTGGAATTTTGTGAGCATTGTGTCTTAAGAAAGTAGACTAGAGTGAAGTTTGGTTCTACAATGTATCAGACTAAAGGAACTCTAGACTATGTTCACACAAATGTTTGGGAACCTACTAAAACTACATCTCTGGGAGGTAAGCATTGTTATGTCTCTTTTGTTAATGACTTCTCTAGTAAACTAAGAAGCATAAAGATGAAGTCTTGGATATATTTGTGAAGTGGAAAAAGATCATTGAGACCCAGACAGATAAAAAAATAAAAAGGTTTAGATTAGACTATGGTAGTGAGTATATGTCTGACCCTTTGTATAAGTTGTGTTAAGATGAGGGTATTGTGAGACACTTTTATAGTTAGAGGGACACCACAATAGAATGGTGTGGCAGAACGTATAAATCAGACTTTGCTGGAGAAGGTTCAATGCTTGTTGTCTAATGCTAGATTAGGCATAGTGACATATGTGGGTCATCTCATTAACAGGTTGCCTACTACTGCGAATGAGGGCTAGAAGCCCATAGAGGTATGGTATAGAAAACCTGCTACTAATTATCATTATTTGCATATTTTTAATTGTCCCACTTATTATCATATCATGGAAAGCAAGCTTGATTCAAGAGCCAAAAAGGCTTTCTTTATCGGATTTAAAGGTGGTGTTAAGGGATACAATCTATGGTGCCCAGATGTGAAGAAGAAGACTATAAACAGAGATGTGACTTTTGATGTGCTAGCCGTGGTAAATCAGTTGAAGCAGAAAGATTCCTAAGAGCAAACCATAGAGAGTTTGAAAAAGGTGGAGTTTGAGAAAAGTGTTCATGCTCCATTTGGTCATACAGTTGAGTCAGAGGGTTTCAGGGAGGACAGTGTTGAAGTTGAGACTCAAACCCAAGAGCTTACCCAGCAAGAAGATAGACCTATTGCATAGAGAAAAGGAAAAGGAAAACCTGAGAGGCTTGCATGGCTTAGTGATATGGTAACTTATGCACTTTAAATTACTAAAGAGGAGATGAAGTCTCTTCACAAGAACAAGACTTGGGAGGTTGTTTAGTTACCAGATGGAAAAAGAGCAATTGGGTGCAGGTGGGTATATGTCAAGAAGGAGGGATCTCGATACAAGGCTAGATTAGTAGTAAAAGGCTACGCACAGAAGGAAGACATTAACTACAATGAGGTATTTTCTCGAGTTGTAAAGAATTCTTCTATTCGTATTTTGTTAGCTTTGATTGTGTAGTATGATCTTGAGTTAGCTTAGCTTGATGTCAAAACTGCATTTCTACATGGTGAATTAAAAGAAGAGATGACTAATGTGCCTTATGTTAGTGCTATTGGTAGCTTGATGTACTATATGGTGTGTACTAGACCAGATATTTCACAAGCTTTAAGTGTGGTGAGCAGATTTATGCATAACCCAAGAAAGAAACATTGGCAAGCAGTGAAGTGGATTCTATAGTATATTTATGGTACTATAAATGTTAGATTGGATTTTGAGCAGGATTAGACGAATCAGTGTGGTGTTGGATATGTGGACTCTGATTATGCAGGTGTTTTGAATAAGAGCAAATCAAGTATAGGGTATGTGTTTATCTTAGCTAATAGATATGTTATTTGGAAGTCAAATTTGCAACATACAATTGCCTTATCAGCTACAAAAGTTGAATACATGGCTGCAGTAGAGGGTGCAAATGAAGAAGTATGGCTTTGTGGTTTGCTTGATGACTTGGGATATGTTCAAGAATCTGTGGATGTTTATTGTGACAGTCAGAGTGTTATTCACTTAGCAGAGAACCAAGTCATTTATGGTCGCACCAAGCATATCAAGGTGAAGTTTCACAAGATTCATCACATAGTGGAAGAAGGTGTTATAAATCTTTTAAAAATTGGAACTAAAGATAATCCTGCTGATATGTTGATTAAGGTAGTTCCATTGGACAAGTTCAAGCACGCTTAGACTTGATTGATGTAACATTTGAGGATCCCTACGGGGATATCGGAAGGGCGAATGGTGTTAAAATTCTATTTTAAAGAATTAGCATCGTGTGAAGTCCAACATGCAGAATTAGTGGTTTAGTCTTCACATATTGGCCCAAATTGATTTGGCCCATCTCTTCTTATGGTGTGCATGTGTGTTTTGGGTTGGCTAGGTTAATTACCTAGCAATTAGCAATCATATATATATATATATATAACGCTTTTTAGCTACGCACGTCATCAAAGAAGCAAAAGTGCGGATGGTTCAACGCAAGCCGTTTGATCTTCTTAAATGTGGTACAACGACATAGATTAGATCTTAGCGAAAACTTTCAGACAAGCCCAACACGCGGGTCAAATTAAACGACCCAAATAAATTATTCACAGGTTGAACACCAAATTCAGATTTGGTCGTTCTGTATCTTCCGAATTCGAAGACCATCCTCTTCGTTCTGCTGCTAATTCTCAACTAGGTGAGGTAATGATGTTTATTACACCGTAATTTGTCTTTCAGAATTCAGACCACTAAAATTCTTCTGATTTCTTGTGGAAATTCTAGAACAACATTCTCTGGATAAACATAAGAGATAGCAGTATTGTAGCAATCGAACTCAAAACAAAGTAAAATGTGATAATCCATGAAAACGGTAAGGAAAGAAAGGAAGATAGAAAGAAAATAAACCAAATTTGAGCCTAAATAGTAAAAGAAAGAAACAAAACACAAAAGCAACACAAATTGCTAAATATTTATTCGAAAAATTCTTCCTGTTAAGATTTTGTAGTAATTTTGTTTAGTATTTATTAGAATTGATATAATATTAAATGTTTACAAGATTAAGTTTTGACGAACTTACAATGATTGTCTCTAATATTTTTGCTCAACACTTTCAATTTCTTTTACGACTCCACTCAACTAAAATCCTGGGTCAACCACTGAATTCATCAATCTCAGATTGCCAATTTATGTGACGACCCGGACCAGAATCAGAAGTATAATCAGCTTGATTCGTGAGTTACAGCGCAGTCGCGGATTTTCGACAGATAATGGAATCACCAGAGTTCTTAACGACTAAATTATTGGCTGAGAATTGGAGCTGGGTCTCTTCTCGAGAGTCGTTCTATATGTAATTACGAATTCGTGGGCGGTTCCGGATCGTTATTTGGACGACCGAGGAATTAGTTATGAATATTTGAAGTTCGGATTTAAATGGTGGGCTACTTAACGACTAAATTACCGGACGAGAATTTGGTTTCGGCTTCTTCACGGAAGTTGTTCAGAATTTAATTTCGAGTTCGTGGAAACTTCCGGAGCATGATTTGGAGTTACGAGGAATTAGTTGCGAATTTTTCCGTTTGTTGATTATTTAGTCGATTTAATGTGTGTTGCTTTGAAGGGTTGACTTTTTATTCGGTTGGCCGATATGTTTGACTTCGGGTAATATTGGAAGAGTACGTCGAGGCGAGTTTGTGACCGCGAGAATTATCGGAATCGGAATTACGACGAGAAAGTTACGCGCGTTTCAAGTTTGCCGAAATGGATAAGCATGAGTTTCCTTTTTGGGAAAGGCTATAAATAGAAATTTCCATACTGGGCAAGTCAATACTTACTCTTTTGGGTGTTGACCGAGTTGACTGGGTCAACTCGGTGGTGTGTGGTGAGTTCGACGGCTTGTGGTGGCTCACGGCGGTGGGGTCTTTTCCGGCCACCCCAAGGCTTGGGGAAGGGTCCGTTAGGTGCGCCTCGGCCTTCCCGTGGTGGTGCCGGCCACCGTTTGTGGCGTGGGTCGCCGGAAAAGAAGGAATTTTCGGCCCAAAATTGGAGAAAATTAGGTGTATTCGGGTTCATGGTTTTTGGCCGAATTGAGCTACAACTTTGAGTGGGCTTTGAAGCTCTCATCCCCTTGATGCTTCCCTGTAAGTTTCGTGTTTCAATTCGATGTGTACAAGGAGAATTTTGGATTTGAAATTTGTGTGTTCATTCGGTTTTTCATGAAATTGACCATGTTAGAGTGAGAATTGGACTTCGGTGCAGTTGACAAAGTTGCTCAGTGGGTGGTTTTGCATGGAATAGGGGTTGCTCCGCCGTGGGCGGCGGTCAACGGTCAACGGGTTGACTTTTTGACTTTCGGCAAGTCGCATGTCGTTTGACTCGAAATCGCGCTCCGATCGCAGTGGGGAGGTTCGTTTTTCGAGTTGAGCGTCCGAACGTAAAACGAGGTATTGAGGTGGTATATATGGATTTTCGACGATTCGTCGTATTCGAATTGTGTATTTCCGAGAACGGTGGTTTCTCGTGGTTTGATTCGAATTGTCGGATTATGACTTTGAATATTGGACGTTGTGATTTATTCAGGGGTTCGTGATCGTTTGTTTGGCGATGGACTTTCCGCCGAATCACGGGTTAACGCGATACGCGTTACGCCAGTCTGTGAGTGGACATTTTATTTTCACGGAAATCTTGCGAGTCTTTTATATACGTTATGAACTTGAGCATGCAGCATGTTTATGGTTTTACGAGCATGAGATTTCATAAGAGATTATGATTATATAAGCATGTGTTTATAATTATACGAATATGTTTATACGGTTATACGTATACGAACATGCATACATTTTTATGCTGTTTCATACATGTGCATTGAAATGTTTATGATTTGGTTTACACAGAGTACAGTCGTGGTTACGTTGTTGTATCGATACACTTGCCTCTCGGCTGATCCCCGATGGTAGGCCTTATTGCCAGGGGAGGCTGTGACTCCTGACCCGAGGTCTTTACCGGGGGGAGGCAGACCTTTGACCTGAGGCCATTTCTGGCTAGAGTCACGTGTGGGTCTGGGATCCCGTGATTCTGATTGTACTAGCACGGAGGAGTCCATGAGTGACCCCGTGAGATTTTACTTGCATGCTCAGTACACTGGAGGAGTATGAGTTTTACCTCGTGTACTTGTTATTTTATTTACCGGACTCGCATATGTGATTTATACATATATATAAACTGGTGAAAGACATTTATTTTCGTCCACTCACTCTAACGTGTTTATTGTCTTTCCCCTGGGCTTTTCGGTTTCCGTGCCCAGTTTGCAGTTCAGGCTCTGGTGTCGCACGTCGTGGTCGGAGGCATAGTGCTCGAGCTACTTTGTTTCATCCAGTAGGTTTTTTGTTCTACCTACTGTGGTATGCGTATACAATTATGTATTCGATGTTGCTCTGAGTTTCCTATTGAATACGTTATACGATTTTACACTGGATTTCAGTAAAGTGTATATATATTTACTACTTTACTTTACTGTTGATATATTGAGAAATCCGGATGGGATTGGCGCCCACGGTTTGCTTTTTGTGGCATAGGATGAAGTGTATTTTCCGCGTGCAGGTAATGGTAATTCCACGCTAGTAACGAAACTCTGCCCAAATTTCGAAAAGTTTTTGTTGGTTCGTGTTTTCGAAGGGGTTTGATTCCGATTTAGGAAGCTAAATCGGGGTTGGGTCCTTTCAATTTATTTAACCCCAATTTGGAGTCTATAAGCCAGAATCACTTCTAGTTTTTCTCGAAGAGGAATTTTTGTTCTTTGAGTCTCGAAAGTACGGGAAACACAAATTGACGGACGACCCATCGATAATTATGGGTCATTTGACCCGCGTATGGCTTATCTGGATATTTTTGGTTGAAATCAAATCTATATTGTTGAATTGAATTGCATTTAAGAAGATCGGACGGCTCGCATTCAACCATCCACACTTTTAAATCTTTGCGGACATCCACAGCTGAAAAGCTCTCTCTCTATATATGTATATACAGATCCTATCCATAGTGGAGCTCCGCTTTAAAAAAAACAGAGCGAAGTTTCGATTTTCACAAAATTGATAAAGTTTCTTGACGATTGAAAACAATCATTCTTTAGATTATCACTGGAAGATCATGCTTGTAAAAAATCATCCTAATCGGAATGATTGGACCAATTGATCATCACATTCAACTTTTGATGAACACAGTTTATCCGATATAACTTAAAATTTTAATGTAATGATCAAATGGTCAAATCATTTCCGATTAGGCTAAGTTTTTGTAAGCATGATCGGCTAATACTAACCTAAAAAAATGAGTGGTTTCAATCGTCTAACAACTTTATCATTCTTGTGAAAATCAAAACTTCGCTCTATTTTTTCAAAGCGGAGCTCCGCTCTGGATAGGGACTGATATATAGTCTATATCCAGAGCGAAACATTACTTTGAAAATACGGAGCAAAGTTTTGATTTTCACAAGATTGACAAGGTTGCTCGACGAATGAAACAACTCAGGCTTTAGATTACTATTAAGCGATCATTCTTACAAAAAATCAGTCCAATCTGAGATGATTTGATAATTTGATTACTACATCAAACTTTTAGACTATATCTAATGAACTATATTCATCAAATGTTGAATGTGATGATCAAATTGGCAAATCCTCTTCGATTTGGATGATTTTTTGTAAGCGTGATCCTCTAATGATAATCTAAAGGATGATTGGTTTCAATAATCAAATAATTTTTTTAATCTTGTGGAAATTAGAACTTTGCTCCATTTTTTCAAAGCGGAGCTCCGGTCTGGATAGGAGATATATATATATATATATATATATATATGTTGCATATGTGCAGTCGACACATGTGAGATTAGAGAGAGAGTTGGTGTTCAACGAAAACCAACAATGGGCCAAAACAGAGTTGATCCTAGTCTATTGTTCTTCTAGTATTCAAGGTGATTTCACAAGTTGACAAACTAGAGAGTTTGTGTATCGTGGAGTCTTCTCTACTTGTAGAAGAAAATAGATTTATGTGTATTGGGGTTTTGGGTAGTAGAATTTTATTCATAAACTCAAGTTGTAGAAGAAAATAGATTTGGGTGCATTGGGATTTTGGGTAGTAGGATTTTATTCATAAACTCAAGTTGTAATCTCTCCAATTGATCATAGTAGAACTTCTCGCCGGCTTCGAGAGTCACATTAACTGAGTAAACCACTATAAATCTTTGTGTTTCTTTGTGTTGTTTCTTTTGTTACTCATTGTTTGTTACCACCATTTGTCACGCTCCCTATATAAAGAATATTTTCTCTAAAATTAGCAAATAACACTCCATTCTATCATACTGAAAATTTTAAGCCTCTAAAAGAAGAGAAACGTTGTGAGCTGAGTGTTGAAATGAGATTTTGTCTCTACTTGTTGAGAAGTACATCATTGACGTCGATGATGGTTGGCTTAAGTTTCTGGTTCAAATGTGCTATGGTGATAGAGATCTTGGTTCCTTGGGATCTCTCATTTCTTCATCCTTTTCACTCGCCTTTTCTCTGTCTTTGGCAAGGGTGGGAATGTGTGTTTGGGATGATGGTGGTGGTGATGAGGATGTAGATGGAGGCGGCGCAGTGGCTTACTATGGTCCCTTTGGAGGCGAAGTGGTGGTCTTGATGGAGGCGGCGCAAATGGTGGTGACATATTTTGTGGAGGCAACCAAGGTGTGGACGAAAGACAAAAAAAATTAGGAGACTAGAGTTTTTTCTGAATGAAGTGAATAGACATTTACCAACTTTTTCGTCAAAAGTTTGTTATCAAGAATAGCACGATATCAACTATCTTAAATAACATATATATAACAATGTAAAGAAAATGTGTAAGAAAATAAATAGACGCATAACACCAGAACATTTTTTACTTGCAGAAACCCTGCTACTAGGGAGACAATTGCGTGGCTCTTACTCATGAAGGCCAAACTCTTCCACTATGTAAAATCACTTCTTATAAAATTATAGTTCCAATAATAGCAAGAACGGTGTTATACTATCTAGTCTCACGTACTATCTTAAGAACTATACTTTATCTCATCTCTAAGTGTTTACATACAAAGGTACAAAAAGCTTCTGCTCGAAATTCAACTCTCATAGTTGATTCCCAAGAATACATGCAAAGACACTTCTCACAAGATTACAACTCCGCTAAGGCTATCCTTTCTAGTCTCTTATAATACTTTAGGAATTGTACTCCCTCTCTTGTTTATAAGTGCTTACACATGAGAAACTTTTTGAGGATGACAAGACACAATGTTATCCCTAGTTAGTCTGCCCACTAGTCTGAAATACACTCGATCTTGTTTCTTCAATTTTATATACAAAGATTTAAGAATCTTTATATCCAGAATCCAACTATCACAAAGTTGGTCCTTTAGAACACTTCTTGGGTTTCTTGCATTACCAATTTGATCTCATAGTATGAAATATCTAATGAGTATGAGTTGAAAATGTTTTAATGGAACTCTAAGATTTAGTCAACAAGAGGAAGACTTAGAGAATGAATACCTAAAGAAAATACTCTACATCAATAAGAAACTATGCTATGACAATTTCTACATCTTGACAACCAAAATGTGGTGAGAGAGAGGCTATAAGAGAGAGAGGCTGAACCATCTACAAGAAAACAGCACTTAGACCACGGAAACATAATTGTTCCGTGGTCCAAGTGACACTTGGACGACGGAGAAGTCTCCGTCGTCCAAGTACCACCTGGACGACGGAGAATACCATCTCCGTCGTCTAGGTGATCACCTGAACGACGGAGAAGACTCCGTTGTCCAGGTGATCACTTGGACGACGGAGAATACCATATCCGTCGTCCAGGTGGACACTTGGATCTCGGTGTTTTCTCCGTCGTCCAGGTGATCACCTAGACGACGGAGATGGTATTCTCCGTCGTCCAGGTGATCACCTGGACAACGGACTGACATGCCGTCATCCGAGTAACTTCCACTTAGACGACGTACCGACACCTCCGTCGTCTAAGTGAAGCATTATATAAGCCCGATGCCAAACTTGAGCTCTCTAGCTTCATTCCGGATCCATCTGATCCTCTCTTCATTCCATTCGAAGAAGAATTGAAGGAGAAGGAGAAGGAGAAGGGAGAAGGCCGAGAAGGCCGGATCAGGATATATAAGGGATCTCCATTGACTAGCTAGCTAGCTTAATTAACAGATATCGAGAAGGCCAGCAGGTACGTACGTACGCAGTTAAAATTTGATTAATATATATTTAGTGAAAACGTACGTACGTACATACATGCATGGATGTTAGCTATATAAACAGATTAAATTACGTACGTGCGTAATTGATGGATCGATGTAGATCGAGTACGTATAATTAAGCGTAAATTAATTGACTAATATATATATATATGTAATAATTAATTAATTATAATATTTTGTAGCAGTATGGACAAGAGTTGGATAAAGTTGAATAATAGATGTGATGTCCGGTATATGGATGGAATTAGCGAATTTGTGAATTTTGCGATAGAACATGGTCAGGGAAAGAAACGTTTCAGGTGTCCGTCTCAGAAATGTCTTAATTGTCAGTATGCGGAGGTTAATGTTATGGTGCAACACCTGTACGAAAATGGTATGATGTGGAGTTACACTACATGGAGCGAGCATGGTGAAGTAGTAGAGTTCAACGCAGCAGACTTCAGCTCAGGGTACAGTTACCATGGTGCCTCATCCAGCGGGAGTGGTGCCGGACCCCCAGCTTGCAACCCAACTGCAGATTTGGTCCATGATGCGTTTCCGGGATGTAGTCATGGTGGACACCAACACCAAGACGGAGGTTACAGTACCACTAATGAGCATGATGACACATTCCCCGATGCTAGCTTGGCCACTGACACCAGTGAGATGGATAAGTACAACCGGATGCTACTTGAAGCGCAGACCCCGGTGTTCCCTGGATGTCGAGAGAATGTGTTGCAATATGTGATGGAGCAAATGAAGATAAAAGTGAAGCACAAAATGTCAGTGAGTGCTTTTGACGAAATTCAAGAGAAAATATGTAAGTTGCTTCCTGATGATCACAATCTTCCTAAATCTCATTATAAGGTTAGAAATATCTTGAGCAGCCTCGGCCTAAAGTACAGGATAATTGACGCATGTCCGAATGATTGTGTGCTATTTTACAAAGAGTATAAAGATTTGGACTATTGTCCCATATGTGGCCAGTGCAGATTCCAGGTGAATAGAAAGAGTTCGAAAAAGAGAATTCCTGTGAAAGTTGTTCGATATTTTCCCTTGATTCCCAGATTGCAGCGCCTGTACATGTCTCTACACACAGCAGAGGCGATGCGATGGTACGCAGAAAAGCGAATAGATGACGATGTCCTGCGACACGCCGCGGATGGGGAGGGTTTCAAACATTTCGACAGAGAATTTGGAGACTTTGCTGCAGAGGTTAGAAATGTTAGACTCGGCCTATCTACAGACGGATTCAATCCTTGGGGAAGTAATAGCTCCGCCGTCAGCACTTGGCCAGTTATTCTGATGCCGTACAACTTGCATCCGTAGATGTGCATGAACAAGGAATTTAATTTCCTTACTGTACTAATTCCAAGTCCTAAATCTCCAGGGAAGTGCTTAGATGTCTACCTCAGACCTTTGATCGACGAGCTGAAACTGTTGTGGGAAAATGGAGTCCCAACTTATGACAAATTCACTGACACGATGTTCACGATGAGGGCTGCCGTAATGTGGACGATCAGCGATTTTCCAGCGTATGGGATGTTGGCAGCCTGCAGGACAAAAGGATATAATGGATGTCCTATATGTTTGGACGACGTGAACTCTAGTTGGCAAGCGGGGATGGTCTGTTACTTGGGTCACCGTAGATGGCTTCCTAACAACCACCCGTGGCGACAGGATGAAGCTAATTTCGACGGGACGGTAAAGAACAATCCTAAACCCCGTAGTTGGTCGGGCGAAGAGATTTTAGAGAGGTTGAGCTATTTCGACTTTGGTGTGTTGAGCAATGACGCGAATGTAAAGAAATGCAATCCAATTCCTCCACAGGATCTGAGCTATTGGGATCACAAGAGTATATTCTTTGAACTCCCTTACTAGTCGAAGTTGAAGCTGAGGAACAACTTGGACGCGATGCACATAGAAAAGAATGTGTGCGACAGCGTGGTGGGAACAATTCTCGGTATTAAGTTCAAGACTAAAGATACTCCCAAAGCGCGCAAAGATTTGGAATCAATGAATCTACGTCGTCCCTTGTGGTTGAGGAGGGATAGGAAATGAGTGTACAACAAGATGCCAGCTGCACCTTACACAGTGAAGCCGACGCTTAGACGTTTTGTATTTCACTGGTTTAAGGGCGTTCGTTATCCGGCTACGTATGCAGCTACTATAACTGGAGCAGTGGACGAGGTGCAACACAAGTTTGTGGGTCTAAAGACACATGACTATCACGTTATGCTGCAACGTCTGATTCCAATGGTAATTCGACCATACTTGCCTCGTGATGTCTTATAACCAATTGTGGCATTGTGCAGGTGGTGGCAGAGGTTATGCGCCAGAGAATTAAAGAAGTCAGATGTGGTGGAATTGCAACAACAAATTGTGCACATCATTTGCAAACTAGAGAGGATTTTCCCCCCTGCTTTCTTTGACATCATGATTCACCTAATGATCCACCTGCCCGACCAGGTGCTCATTTCTGGTCCGGTCCAGTACACTTGGATGTATCCTCAAGAAAGGTACGTACAAGTAATTAATTTGTTCCACTGGAGATTACTAGCTAGCTATATGTACTTATTCTTATTGTACGTTTGATTTTGTAGACAGCTTGGAGAGTATAAGTCATTCGTCAAAAACAGGTCGGCCCCGGATGGCTCCATAGCAGAGACATACCTAATGCATGAGTGTGTTACTTACTGCAACAGGTACCTCAAAGATCCACCACCTCCCACTGCCTCCGATCGCAGTGCCCGCATCAATCTTTCTGTCGTCACCAATGTCGTCCGACCGTTTAGAGGAGTATTAAAGGAATCATTAACACGGGAAAAACTTATTGAGGCACATTGGGTAGTGTTGCGAGACTGTGACGAAGTTGAGCCGTACATGATGTCATACAGGGAGAGGCTTCAGGCGTTAAATCAAAACAAGAGTTCGGCGTGGATTGAGAAAATGGTTAAGAAGAAGTTTCCCGATTATTTCTTCCAATGGGTACGTACGTACCTCTCGGTATTTAATTAGTAATTTATATACGTACATATCGATCATGTTTGGAGAAAGTCCAAATTAAACCCTTATATTAATTTGCCCTTTTTTGCAGATGATTGATCTGCAAAAATCTGAAAACCACGGGGGGTGGTGGTCATGGCCAAAGCACTTTCTAGCAGGGAAGCCGGTTAAACACTATATTTATCCCGGATGTTTTGTGAACGGTGTAAAGTTCCATTCATTAGCCCGAGACGAAGGAAGAAGAACACAAAACAGTGGGGTAGCGGTTGGGAAAGACAATGATCTATATTACAGGGCTATTGTATATGTGGTTCAGCTATGTTACGGGAATGATGTCAAAGTTTTCCTATTCAAGTGCAGATGGTTCAAGCGTACAAAGGAAGACCTGGGACTATTATCAGTCGATACAAACTCTAGCTGGTATGAGGATGAGCCTTTCGCTCTCGCCACCTTAGTTCGGCAGGTGTTCTATCTCGACGATCCGAAAGCCGGTGAAGGGTGAAAAATAGTGAACCATATCTCTCACCGAGGAATATGGAATACATAGACAATTGAAGGGACACCATCGACGACTGAAGATGCTGCTGAACCAGAAAGAGACATTCCTGCCTATCAAGAGCCTAATATTTCTGTCATCCGCTCCGATATAATGGACCTGGTTCAAGATGGTGAACGGTTACCCATGCTTGATGGTTGTACAGATCTAACTGAAGATGAGATTATCGATGAGGTAGATGAAGAAGACGAACAGGAAGAGGACGCGGACGAGGACTCAGGTTATTCGTCGGACGATGTTGAGTACGATGACGATGATGAGCCGTCGTCTAACGGGGATGAGGACGATGACGATTATGACGAAGAGTACGGTCATACGACGAGGATTATTAATTGGTAATTAATTATTGTAATTATTGTAATATTAATTCAGGGTCTATACACCTGGACGATCGAGATGAGATATTCCGTCGACGTTTATATTAGGTCCCCCGCCATTTTCACCTTTAGCGCCCCGCCAAATCTCAATCTCATATAAAACCCTAAATCCTGGACCCTAAATCTAGCAGATCGGATCGATCGATCAATTTTTTAATTATATTTTTGAATCAGAATTATTGAATGGACACACAAATGACCGGGGACGACCTAAACTGTAAACCCTAAGGGCCTAACCCCTGAATTCGGGGTTTAGAACTTGGACGACGGAGAAGGTCATTCTCCGTCGTCCAAGTGTGTACCTGAACGACGGAGAATGACCTTCTCCGTCGTTCAAGTGTTAAACCCTATATCCTATACCCTAAGGACCCATAACCCCTGAATTCAGGGTCTATACACCTGGACGACGGGGATGAGATTTTCCGTCGTCCAGGTGATTACCTGGACGACAGAAAATCTCATCTCCGTCGTCCAGGTGCAGATATCGTAAATTTTTCTAAGACAACGACCATCTAGACCTTCTTCCAATGCATATTCTCTTCATCAAGACTTTAGAGTAAACAATTCTTGGTGTGTGAGCTTCGACGGTTCGAAAATCGGAGTTGCGAAATGCCTTGTATCCACGTTTCCGGTTTGTTAAATTCTCGGTTTTGCGGTTGACTGTGCCGATGAAACCCTTCCCGAACTTATTATTTTATGGTCCTTTGAAGACAATTATATATTGTGTTACGACGAACATATCCAACGGTTGTTTTGTCCAAATTCAATTTCGTTAATACTCTGCTGCAAATGAGCCTCTACTCATGAACACTTAAGTTGTAAGGATTAGTCAATACTTAACAACTTTCAAAATGAAAAATTATTCGTCGGTTCAAATTTAACTGTTCATATATACGATGTGTTCATCGATATTGGACGACTATTTCACTCGAATGACAGATCGCTAAATTCCTAGCGAATTATTTTTAAAATTTTTTTTAACGTAATTTGAACCTGGACGACGGATATGGCCATTCTCCGTCTTCCAGGTTCAAATTACCATGGCGGTTCAAATTTTTTATTTTTTATTTTTTCCATGTAATTTTCACTTGGACGACGAAGATGGTCATTCTCCGTCGTCCAAGTCCAAAATTATGGCGGTTCAATTTACCGCTTCCGTTTTTGGGACCGCTTGAATTTGCACTTAGATGACGGATAATGTATTCTCCGTCGTCTAAGTCCAAAATAATGGCGGGTGAAACGTCCCGCCGATTAATTGGCACCGCTTCGAAAAATTTGAAACCGCCACTTAGACGACGGAAAACACTGTTTCCGTCGTCCAAGTGAGCTTAGACGACGGAGAATAGTGCTCCGTCGTCTAAGTGAAACTCTATAAATAGCACAGCACCCCCCCTCCTTTTGTCATTCCATCTCCTCTCCTCTCCTCCTCTCCTCTCCTCTCCTCCGGCGATCCTCCTCCGGCGACGCTCCGCCGACCAAATTTCCGGCGTAGTTCCCCCTCTCCGACGACTCTACTCTTCCGATATTCAGGCGAAATTCCGATTCGGTAATAATTCTATTTTTTAAATCTTTAACATTTTTTTTATTTAATTAATTATTTATTTTCTAAATAGTTTTAATTTAAATAATAAATAGTTGTAATTATAATAATTATTTTGTTGTTATTATTAATATTTAGTAATCATTATTAGTTGTTAATTATTTGGTCATGAATAATTATTAATTAAAATTAAATAATAGTAATAATAATAATAGTAATAATAATAATAATTAATTATATTGGTAAATGAATAATTATTATTAAATGCATGATAAATAATAATTAATTATTGTAATTATTTATTGTTTTAATTAATTGATAATTACGTGTATTTTCTAGTAAATTGCATGGTAGTACGTCTTCGATTTAAATTTAGTACATAGGCTTGGTTTATTAAGTCGCACTCTTTGGAATAGATGGCGCCTCTTTTCCTAGCTTATCTCCTTAACCCCTCGTGATGTGTGGATTTCATCACCGCACACCATAACCTAAGTGAAGTTATGGACACGAGGTTGAGGGCGGAGTTTGCAAAGGAATTGAGGGAGTGTAAATTTTCGAAAAATTGGATGAATGTCGGACATGGTGTCTAGAAACGGGTTATGACTGGTGACAGGATTTGGACTAAGAAAGACTTTTGTCGAAATTAGTCCTGCCTCTCGCGTTATCTCTATCTCTAACTGGCCATGTTTTTCGATTTAACCTAGGCTGATTAATTGAAAATTTACACTTTATCGCCCGGGTCGCACGTCCATTGAACGACCGAAAAAGCCAAACTTGTGTACTATTTAAATCTTAACCGTACTTAATTAGCGTAAATTTTGCACTTGTAATTATTATGGTATGTAGGTATTTTAACAACGTACTCCTAGGTTTAAATGGCTACATCTGGCAAGAAGAAAGCGCAACAAGAGGCAGAAGATGCCATGCTCCGAATGTTGGCGGACCAAGTCGGTTGGGTTCAACAGGAGGGCAACGACACCCTCAATCCGGACCCTTCATCTGATTCGGAGGCGGCACCTGTTGGGGAATTTCCGTCAGCTCCATTTATCTCCGACGGCGATGACGTCGACCCCTTCCAATCTCCGACGCCGGGTACCTATTCAACGGGAAGTACTCAGGCGTCCTCGACCGCCGAATCTATCATGTTCAGCGCCCGGCGTAGGCAAAGAAGGGCCCCCACTGACCCGGAACCGAAAAGGACTCGGGGTCTCGTTAAAGGGGGCAAAGCAGAGAAAATTTGCAAGGCGACGGGGAAAAAAATCGACTTGCCCTACGACAAATTCACCGGTGGCCCTCCCACAGCTCAGCTAGCAAGTTTCTCGGCGCATAGCATAGGGTCAATCGTCCGTAGCCGAGTTCGTATCACTGCGCCTACTTGGAAGGAGGCGCCGGACAATGAAAAGACGAAAGTCTTTAAAGATCTTTCGGTACGTAATACGTCCAATTTAGTTATTATATAATATTGTTAATATTAGTTATAATTTCATAATATATACGATTATAATTTTCTATTTATTTTTGATAGGAACAATTTGCAGTGGATCCGACACCGGCGATGTTGAGGCATATAAACCAAACCTCCCACTCAATCTACAAAGATTGGAAGTACAGGCTCCATCAGTACTTCCAAACTTACGGTCTCTCGCCTCCCCCCGTAGAGCTGCGTGGGGATAGAGAAGATGAGTGGGAGTGGTTGTGTAACCACTTTGCCGATGACTCCTTTAAGGTGTTAATTTACTTTTTTTTATTTCAATTAAGATAATTGAATTATTTAAATTTTAGTTATTAATTTTTTAATGATTTAATTATGTTGTGTAACAGGAATTCTCCGGTGTCAACAAAGCCAACCGGGGGAAGAAGGAGAAACACCATACTACCGGCGCCAAGCAGTTCATTCAAATAGCCAAGGAGCACAAGGATAAGGGCTCCAAACACCCTTATCTTGATGCAAGCATAAGCGCGTACGTGACGCCTGGGCTCAATAATGAAGCGAGTCAATGCGGCGTAAGTGATATATATATATATGTGCTTTTATTATTTTGTAGGCAAGGGTGATAGAGCGTGCGCATGAAGAGTTGGCTAACGCTCAGCTTGCGTTCCCAGATGTGCCGTCGGAAGACCTGCCTCCTCTATCCTTAGAGAGCCAAATTGCAATCGCGGATGAGGTCTACGGTCGTAGAGCTGGCAAGGAGGTTAGGCACTTTGGGCCTAGGGTGGTACGAGATTTGTCGACGACCTCCAGCTCATCATCTACGGGAGGTTTGGGCCAGCGAAGAAGGACTATGGCTGCGGCCGTCGAAGCAGCCATTCAAGAGGCTCGACTGGCACGAGAGGAGAATGAGTCAATGCGGCAAAGACTTGACGAACAACAAGCACAAATAGCCCAACTCATCGCCCCCATGCAACAAAATCGAGAACAATGTCAAACTCCTCCGAACCCACACCCCGACGACGATGACCCGGCTGGAGGCGGAGGACTCGGCCCCGCATCTGCTCCTCCAGTGTTTTAGCTAGCTAGTTAATTATCTCGTTTCTTTATTTCCGAATTCCGAACAATTAATATTTTAATTTTTATGAATTTTTTGGATGTGTATGTACAAATTAATTATTTATTTAATACATTAATTAATATTAAAAATTTAGTTTATTTATTTAATTTGGACTATTTTTCATTATTTAAATTAAATTAATAATAAATTAAATTAATAATATTTAATTTCAATTTATTTAAAAAAAAATATTAAATAGGCACTTGGACGATGGAGATTATGTTCTCCGTCGTCCAGGTGCCCAAACCCTAAATCCTAAACCCTAACCCCTAACCCCTAACCCCTAAACCCTAAACCCTGCCATTCTCCGTGGCCCATGTACTCACCTGGACGACGGAGAATTAGTTCTCCGTCGTCCAGGTGAACACCTGGGCCACGGAAAAGCTAGCAATCTCCGTGGCCCATGTACTCACCTGGACGACGGAGAATTAGATCTCCGTCGTCCAGGTGCGTACATGGGCCACGGAGATTGTCCGCGGTCCAAGTGAACTTAGACGACGAAGATTAAATTCTCCGTCGTCCAAGTGCTTGGACGACAGCACTTGGAGCACGGACCTTGGACGACAGAGATTCCGTCGTCTAAGTACTTAGACGACGGAAAACTTCACCTAGACGACGGAAATGGTCCGTGGTCTAGGTGCAGTTTTCTTGTAGTGGTACTCTCCTCAATCTATTTATAGACCAAACAAGGTGGCTTATGAGAGAGAGGTTGAACCATCTCAGCCGTTTTATTTTAGTTCTTCTGAAAATAAGGCAACGCCCATGCCTAGCATGTTACCAAAGAAGACCCATGTTGTTGCTTGCTTACCAATTAAGAAGACCCATGCTTTAGAAAAATATCTTCCTTTAATAAAGTGAAAAAGAAAAACGGTTTTCACATGCTAGAACCAAGGAACAACCATGCTACCTAGCCTCTAAAAATGGATCTTCATTCTCCAAAGTGGGAATCCTGCTTACGAAAATCTTCTTTATTCCAAAGTCCTTAAACCCTATAGCTCCCCAGGGTATCATTCTCTTGATTTCCACCTATCACAAAGTAGGTCAATAATCAGACTTGTATAACAAGACCAAGTAGTAGTACACACCACACAACTCAAAATTCACAAATGTCTTTCGTTGAATAATATATGCGAGTCTAAATGAATGAAAATGATATAGTACATGAGGGAAACTCTAACTCCTCACGCGTACATAGCATGCATCGTAAAAATCTCGTGGGGTCACTCATGGACACATCCGCGCTAGTACAGTTCGAATCACGGGATCCCAAACCCACACGTGATTCAAGCCAGAAAAAGGTTCAGGTCAAAGGTCTGCCCCCAACCCCCCCCCCCCCCCCCCCCCGGTAAAGGCCTCGGGTCAGGGGTCACAGCCTCCCCCGGTAAACATTCTCGAGGATCAGCCGGGATGCAAGTGTATCGATACAACAATATATACTGTGACTGTACTCTGTGTAAACCAAATCATAAATAGTTTCTATGCAAGTGTAGTGAGCATAATGTAAATGCATATTCGTAATACAAAATTATATAAGCATATTCGTCAACGTATATTAGTAAATGCATAATCGTAAAGCACATGCTCGTATTAATCATAATCTCATATGCATGCTCATACTAATAAAATGTATAATAAAGACTCGCAACCAATCAGTGAAAAGAAAGGTGTCCACTCACAGACAAGCACAGCGCGCAAACGAACTAATCCCGAGATCCGACGAAAGATCCCTCGCCAAGCGTACGATCTCGATCCTCTGAATAATCACAAAATATTACTGATCAAAATCATAATTAAATACTCTGAACCACACCTTGGAAACCAACCATTCCCGAAAATATATAACTCGGATAACAGAAAGCTCGCCGAAAACCCCAAATATACTCCACAAAACCTTCTACTTAAAATCCACTACTCAAATCAACTCAAAAACCTCAAGGCGACGATCGGGGCGTGATTACGAGCAAAACGGCAAAAAACTTGACAAAATTCAAAAAGTCAACGGGTCACCGGAGCTCCGCCGTTAACCGCCACCGCCGCCGACGGCGTGCCGTCCCCGGAGAGATTTCCCGGCGACCAAGACTCCAAAATCTTCCTCTCCTCCAGCCTAGCCTTTTTCCCCAAAGGATCACCACCGTCCAGCCACCACCGTGGCCGGAAATCAACTCGAAAGCCACCAAAGTTCAAACCGGCCGAAAAATTTCTCCAGCGAAATTCTCCACCGTGAGGCCACCTCGGCCTCCCATCTTTAAGGGGTTTCATCACAAGCTCGAACCCAACCAATTCCACCCAAAATCCCATTCGGAAAGTCACCGGAAAACACTCCACCATTAAACCCGATTCCAGCAAACTTCTCCCTCAAAATCGATCAACCAAAACACTTCCAAATTCATAATAAACACATCAATAGAAAGCTTAGATCCCAAGCTTCAAAACCTTACCTTGATTTCCGTCAGCCGCGCCGTATTCCGGCAGCCACCTCGACCGCGATTCCTTGACTCACTGAGTCAACACGGCCAAAATCAGTCAACTCGGTCAAACAGCCCATTTTTGAACTTTTGCGACAACTTTACGACTATTCGGCTATTTATACGTCGCGAAACAACTCTATCCACAATTCGGATAACTCAAACTCGAACGGATAAACACGACTAACTCGGTGATAATTTCAAATATTCATTTTATATTTCTCGATTATCCGAAAAATCATCGGAAAGCTCCTACGGACTCGAAATCAAATTCTCTACATTTCCCACGAATAAACCCAAATCAAATTCGTGTCCAAAAATTAAGTCGTGAACGAAGTTGCATATCCAATTAATTACGATAAACCACAATTACTCGTAAAACTCGCGAATTAAACTGATTACTATACCGATTTCTGTCCGGGTCATCACAGCTGCCCAAAATCATATTCATTCAGCGCTACCAAAATTTCATCCCTCGTCCATCCCCTGGGTTGTACACCCATTTCTACAGTCTCATCAAAAACCTCGTCATCTTGTCGAAATGGGTGATCATGTGGAAGCCAACAACAGTGACACATGTGACGACTCGGACCAGAATCAGCAGTATGATTAGCTATTTACGTGAGTTACTGCGTAGTCGCAGAGTTCTGACAGTATTTGAACCGCCAGGTTTGATAACGACTTAATTATTGGCCGAGAATTGGAGCTGAGTCTCTTCTCGAGAGTCATTGTACGTGTGATTTCGAGTTCATGAACAGTTCCGGATCGTTATTTAGACGACCGAGGAATTAATTATGAATATTTGAAGTTCGGATTTAAATGGTGGACTTCTTAGCGACTAAATACCGGTCAAGAATTTGGTTTCGGCTTCTTCACGGAAGTTGTTCAGATTTTAATTTCGAGCTTGTGGGAACTTCCGGAGCATTATTCTGAGTTACAGAGATTAAGTTGTGATTATTTCCGATTGTTGATTCATTAGTCGGTTTAATTATGTGTTTGGTTTGAACCGTTGACTTTTTATCCGTTTGGTCGATGTGTTTGACTTCGGCTAATAATTGAAGAACGTGTCGAGATGAGTTTGTGGCCACGAGAATTATCGAAATCGGAATTACGACGCAGAAGTTACGGGAGTTTAAAGTTTGTCGCGAAATGTATTTATGGGGGTTTCCTCTTTGGGAAAGCTATAAATAGTAACTTACCAAATCAGGAAAGTCAAAGTTTTAATTGTTAGCATTAACTTGGTCAACACAGCTGTGGAGGGTGGCGCGACGTTGGCGACGGCTCACGGCGGTGATCCCTCGTCCGGCCACCTCCGGGGTCGGTATAGGGACCGTTCGACTCGGCTAGCCTTCCTTGTGGTGATTCTGGCCTCTTTTTCCGGCATGGTGGACGGTGGATGGAGGTATATTCTGGCTGAAATGGAGGTTTTTGGGTTTAATGGTGGTTTGTGATTCCGGCCGAATTGAGCTTAATCAAGCACTGGGTTTTGTAGCCCTCTTCACCCTGATTCTAACCATATAGGTATGGTGATTTAATTTTGCTTGTGTGTGGAGAATTTTGAATGTGAAATTTGTGAGACAATTCGGTTTTGCTTGAAATTGGACGAGTTAGAGTGAGAATTGGTCTCTGTTGTAGTTGACAAAGTTGCTCAGTGGGTGATTTTGCATGGAATAGAGGTTGCTCCGCCGTGGAATTCTCCGTTTGGGTGGCGGCGCCGCCGTTGGCGGTGGTCAACGGCGGTCAATAGTTTGACTTTTTGGGTTTTCGACAAATTGCATGTCATTTCACTCGAAATCGCGCCCCGATCGCAGTGGGGAGGTTCGTTTTTCGAATTGAGTGACCGAAATTACAGCGAGGTATTGAGGTGTGATTTCCGGATTTCCGACAGTTTGTCGTATTCGAATTACGTGTTTCCGAGATCGGTGGTTTCTCGTGATTTGTCTTGAATTGTCGAATTATGATTTTGAGAAATGGTTATTGTGATTATTCAGGTGTTCGTGATCGTTCGTTTGGCGAGGGACTTTCCGCCGGATCACGGGTTAACGCATATCGCGTTACGCTAGTCTGTGAGTGGACAATTTCTTTTCACGGAAATGATTGCGAGTCTTTATATGATTTACGAACTCGAGCATGCGTATTGAGATTACGGATTACATGAGCATCTGTTTTTACGATTATACGATTATACTTATACGGATATACGTATACGAATATGCATACACTTATACAATTATACTTATACGGATATACGTATACGATTATACAATTTTTCACCTGATTTCTGTAAAGAACTATTATATTTATTGTTTTACTTTACTGTTGATATATTGAGAAATCCGGATGGGATTGGTGCCCACGGTTTGCTTTTTGTGGCATAGGATGAAGTGTATTTTCCGCGTGCAGGTAATGGTAATTCCACGTTAGTAACGAAACTCTGCCAAAATTTCTACGGTTTTTGTTGGTTCGTATTTTCGAAGGGGTTTAACTCCGGTTTAGGGAGCTAAATCGGGGTTGGGTCCTTTCAGTTTGGTATCAGAGCATTAGGTTATAGGTTCTGTAGACTTCTGTAGTCGTGTTTACTAAGGATATTTGAGAATGTACAGCATGTCTGGAGTGGTGACCCGACCGGCCGGCGGATACTCATCAATATTCCGGGTGTTGTATGCTTTCAAATATTTGAAGTTCCATGATTACGTTCCATTTGTTGTGAACGATGTTTCATTCATTATGATGCCTCCCTGACGTGCTTTCCGTGTCGTTTCGGTTGTGGATCCTATTGAGGATCAATCGACGCGTAATTTGCCAGTGAACTGCGGGTTTGGATGAGCATTTTGAGTTCAGAGATTTGTGTGACACGGTTTGCCTGGTTGTGTGTATATCAGAGCTGAGAATTGTGGTGGTTGGTGTTTTGCCTGAGTTAGTTTGCGTTTGGTGGGCTGGTATTCTGTGAGTTTCGGTTGCGACTCCACGGCCTACATTCAGGGTGTTGTGTATACGGTAATGGTTTTATCAGGCTATCCAGCAATTGACTGAGGAGTGTTTATCCACCTGAGGCAGAGATGCATTGTTCACATGTTGTCCCTGTTTGCACGAGTATGTGGCTTCAGATGGAGCTATGCACGAGGTTCGAGATGAGTTTGAACCTGAGCATCAGAGAGAGTCTGATTGTTGTGCGTCGAGATTATCGTGAGGAGCTTAGTGTGCTGCACTCAGTGGCGAGGCTATTGAAAAGGAAAGATGTACGCGGTTTCCGATGTAATGGTTTGAGGAAAGTGGACCTAGTCGAGATTTTGATGAGGTTGAGTTCCGACACTTCGGGTTTAGTGACTTCATCAGGCTGTAACCTTATCGATTATGCTAAGGGTCATCAGATCAAGCAGAGGATCCGTTTGGCGATGGCGGGGATCACAGTGTAGCGGACTTGCTCCTGTGGCGTGAGTTTGGATGATCGTTGGTGGTCCTTCCTCGCAGAAGGTGTTGCGGTGACCTGTGTTTGTGGTACACTCTCAGTTGCTATTGTGGTAGTCAGGAGGGTCACGTTACGAGGGAGCGCCCTCAGCCAGCTATTATAGCGGTTCGACAGCTCAGAGTTCACGAGAAGATCCTCATGTTGTCTATGAAGTTTGATCAATGTAGTCTTTTGATGAGTTAATCAGCAATGTCGCTATTGATGTGGGCGGCTAGTTGGGCATGTTGGAGTTCGTGCCATGACCTTGTTTGAGGACAGACCTTTTCTTCGAGGTTACTGTTGTGGGACAACCATGGCTATGGTACCTGCATCTTCACTTCCGAGGTTTTAGAGAGTGTTGTATCCATCCGGAGGTTGCGAGATCCTTGTTGGAGGTTATGTGTTAGCTGCGGATCTGTTATAGCTGGACATCGTGGTTCTGATGTGACTATGAGTATAGACTTATTGACGACGCATTTGGCTGTGCTCGAGTACCTCGAGAAGGTGGTTGTGTTTCGACGACCAGAGTTTTTCCCCGAGGTATCGTCTTGCGGTGAGAAGAAAATGTTGTTTCCATGCGTGATTTCAGCAGTGATGGTCGAGCGGATGGTGAAACGAGTTGTATTGTTTGCTTAGCTCATGTTGTGGATACTGCGGTTGCGATGTCCGACGTTGGTGACATTGAGGTGGTTCCCGAGTTTCCAGGTGTGTTTCGGAGGAGTTACCAGGTGTTCCTCCAGTTCGGGAGATCAACTACACTATTGAGCTTGTACCGGGCGCTGGACTCATTTTACCGACGTCTTGTTGTTCGGAGCCAGTGGAGCTGATAGAGTTACAATTTCGACTCCAGGAGTTGCTGGAGGAGGTTTCAGGAGATTTCATGCGACCCAGCGTATTTGCGTGGTGTGCTCTTGCATTGTTTGTACGGATGTTGGCTGGTTCGTCGAGGTGGTGCATTGACTACCAAAGTCTGATTCACTTCAGAGGAGAGTGAGTATCCTCCGCTTCAGATTGACGATTGGTTTGATCAGCTCGCGAGAGCTTTAGTCTTTTTAAAGATTGATTTCGGGTCCGGATACCATCAGTTGAGGATCGATGAATCGGATGTGGTCTAGATGACTTTCGGATCATGGTGTGGGCATCAGGAGTTTTTGGTCACGCCATTGGTTGACCGATGTCCCGTATTTTTGTGGACTTGATGGACCAGGTGTTCAGACGGTTTCTAGACGAGTTTGCGGTCATGTTCGTCGGCAATGTCATGATGTACTACAGGAGTGTGGGCCAGTACTTGAAGCAATTGTGAGCGGTTTTGCGGACTTCGTGAGATGATCAGCTATATGCGAAGGTCAGCCAGTGTGAATCTTGATCGCTTAGCGTAAAGATTTTGGATTGTGTGATGTTATCCGAGAGAGTCGGCGTGGATCCTGACCAGCTAGAAGTCGTGTCGATTTGGGGATTGCCCTACCATTGCACCAGAGATCGGGAGTCTCTTGGGTTCGGCAGGCTATTACCGACGGCTTGTACAGGATTTTCCTGGATTGCCACTCTACTTTCTGGATTGACGAATAAGGCGTCAAGTTCGAGTGGTTCGATGTACATGAGGAGAGTTACTTACTCCTGAAGGATGGTTGACCGTTGCTTCAGTTTTGACCTTACCTGATGATCGCGATGAGTTCATGGGTTATGGCGGTCCATCGAGGATTGGATTTGGTTGTGTTTTGATGCTGTGTAGTAGAGCGGTGACTCATGGTTTCGGGCAGTGGAACTTTATGTAGCTATGTATCCTATGTATGATTTGGGTGTAGCTATCCTTATGTTAGCATCGGAGAGTTTGAGACACTACTGTTATGACGTGCAGCTCAGTGTAGGACGTGCACTGATCATTTGAGTTTCATCCACTTGTATTTTCGGCCAGATTTGGGGTTGAGGCAGTGTAGATGGATGGGGTCGACTAACGACTATGGCTGCACCTTTGAGTTTGTTCGGGAAAGGCTAGAGATCATACTTTGACCATCCGTTTGGGATGTTGTTGCTGATGCATTCCGTTGGATGTCGGGAGCTTCAGTGTTTCATGTGTGTGTGGCTCGAGTTTCCGTGTTAGCCGAGTTGTGAGCTATGAGAGCTGTGTTTGAGTGTGATGATGTTGAGGCACGTAGTTTTGCGCGTGGTTGGTGCTAGTGGTGCGGTAATGTGTCCGACACTTCGAGTTTACTACTCGTGACGCAACATGAAGAGCAATAGAGCAGCTTGTGTGTGCAGATGCCACATTTGACGACTGGCGATGGCTAGGAGGCAGAGACTTGCCGAGAAGTGTCAGCCATTTGAGATTTCCGATTAGGTGTGGCATTTGTCGCTGTGATTGGATGTGTTTGTATGCACTTTGGTTTGTGGTACCAGTTGTCAGGCCATTATGGACCATTTGACGAACTCAGTACAGTTCCTTGTACTTCCGGGAAAGGATTTCAGTGGTACGCTGGCATAGTTGTGTTTGACAGAGATTGTCCATCTACGTGGTGTACTGTGTCCCAGTTCGCTGATCGAGACAAGCAACTACGACTGTGTGTTGGCAAGCTTTGCAGCAAGCATTTGGTACCAGATTACAAGTTAGTACCGGTTTTTATCCTCGGATTGGAGGGCGATCTTTGAGGACTATTTAGACCTTGGAGGGCATGTTGTGGATCTTGGTATTGCAGTTTCGGAGGATTCGGGACCAGTAGTTTCACTTGTTTGAGATTGCTTGTAGTATTGGTTTGTTGACCACTATGTTTATGACGTTGCGTGATGTCGGTTTGAGGAACGATATTGTACTCCATTATGCTGGAGCGAGTTTTGTTTGGGTTTGAGTTGACATTTTATTCTGATTTTGTGGAAATGGGTTGATGATTGCTCGAGTTCAATGTTTGAGTTTTGTTGGTATGAGCAGGTCGTGTTGTGTTTCGACGACCAGAGTTTTTCCCCGAGGTATCGTCTTGCGGTGAGAAGAAAATGTTGTTTCCATGCGTGATTTCAGCAGTGATGGTCGAGCGGATGGTGAAACGAGTTGTATTGTTTGCTTAGCTCATGTTGTGGATACTGCGGTTGCGGTGTCCGACGTTGGTGACATTTAGGTGGTTCCCGAGTTTCCAGGTGTGTTTCGGAGGAGTTACCAGGTGTTCCTCCAGTTCGGGAGATCAACTACACCATTGAGCTTGTACCGGGCGCTGGACTCATTTTACCGACGTCTTGTCGTTCGGAGCCAGTGGAGCTGATGGAGCTACAATTTTGACTCCAGGAGTTGCTGGAGGAGGTTTCAGGAGATTTCATGCGACCCAGCGTATTTGCGTGGTGTGCTCTTGCATTGTTTGTACAGATGTTGGCTGGTTCGTCGAGGTGGTGCATTGACTACCAAAGTCTGATTCACTTCAGAGGAGAGTGAGTATCCTCCGCTTCAGATTGACGATTGGTTTGATCAGCTCGCGAGAGCTTTAGTCTTTTTAAAGATTGATTTCGGGTCCGGATACCATCAGTTGAGGATCGATGAATCGGATGTGGTCTAGATGACTTTCGGATCATGGTGTGGGCATCAGGAGTTTTTGGTCACGCCATTGGTTGACCGATGTCCCGTATTTTTGTGGACTTGATGGACCAGGTGTTCAGACGGTTTCTAGACGAGTTTGCGGTCATGTTCGTCGGCAATGTCATGATGTACTACAGGAGTGTGGGCCAGTACTTGAAGCAATTGTGAGCGGTTTTGCGGACTTCGTGAGATGATCAGTTATATGCGAAGGTCAGCCAATGTGAATCTTGATCGCTCAGCGTAAAGATTTTGGACTGTGTGATGTTATCCGAGAGAGTCGGCGTGGATCCTGACCAGCTAGAAGTCGTGTGGATTTGGGGATTGCCCTACCATTGCACCAGAGATCGGGAGTCTCTTGGGTTCGGCAGGCTATTACCGACGGCTTGTACAGGATTTTCCTGGATTGCCACTCTACTTTCTGGATTGACGAATAAGGCGTCAAGTTCGAGTGGTTCGATGTACATAAGAGTTACTTACTCCTGAAGGATGGTTGACCGTTGCTTCAGTTTTGACCTTACCTGATGATCGCGATGAGTTCGTGGGTTATGGCGGTGCATCGAGGTTTGGATTTGGTTGTGTTTTGATGCTGTGTAGTAGAGCGGTGACTCATGGTTTCGAGCAGTGGAACTTTATGTAGCTACATATCCTATGTATGATTTGGGTGTAGCTGTCCTTATGTTAGCATCGGAGAGTTCGAGACACTACTGTTATGACGTGCAGCTCAGTGTAGGACGTGCACTGATCATTTGAGTTTCATCCACTTGTATTTTCGGCCAGTTTTGGGGTTGAGGCAGTGTAGATGGATGGGGTCGACTAACGACTATGGCTGCACCTTTGAGTTTGTTCGGGAAATGCTAGAGATCATACTTTGACCATCCGTTTGGGATGTTGTTGCTGATGCATTCAGTTGGATGTCGGGAGCTTCAGTGTTTCATGTGTGTGTGGCTCGAGTTTCCGTGTTAGCCGAGTTGCGAGCTATGAGAGCTGTGTTTGAGTGTGATGATGTTGAGGCACGTAGTTTTGCGCGTGTTTGGTGCTAGTGGTGCGGTAATGTGTCCGACACTTCGAGTTTACTACTCGTGACGCAACATGAAGAGCAATATAGCAGCTTATGTGTGCATATGCCACATTTGACGACTGGCGATGGCTAGGAGGCAGAGACTTGCCGAGAAGTGTCAGCCATTTGAGATTTCCGATTAGGTGTGGCGTTTGTCGCTGTGATTGGGTGTGTTTGTATGCACTTTGGTTTGTGGTACCAGTTGTCAGGCCATTATGGACCATTTGACGAACTCAGTACAGTTCCTTGTACTTCCGGGAAAGGATTTCAGTGGTAGGCTGGCATAGTTGTGTTTGACAAAGATTGTCCATCTACGTGGTGTACTGTGTCCCAGTTCGCTGAACGAGACAAGTAGCTACGACTGTGTGTTGGCAAGCTTTGCAGGAAGCATTTGGTACCAGATTACAAGTTAGTACCGGTTCTTATCCTTGGATTGGAGGGCGATCTTTGAGGACTATTCAGACCTTGGAGGGCAAGTTGTGGATCTCAGTATTGCAGTTCCGGAGGATTCGGGACCAGTAGTTTCACTTGTTCGAGATTGCTTGTAGTATTGGTTTGTTGACCACTATGTTTATGACGTTGCGTGATGTCGTTTTGAGGAACGATATTGTACTCCATTATGCTGGAGCGAGTTTGATTTGGGTTTGAGTTGACATTTGATTCTGATTTTGTGGAAATGGGTTGATAATTGCTCGAGTTCGATGTTTGAGTTTTGTTGGTATGAGCAGGTCGTGTTGTGATTTGCCACGTTGTTTGATCCAGATGTGGTCATAGGCGAGATTATGTTGTGCCGTATAGTTCGACGTCGCCTATATTGATAGCTTTTGTGTGTGTTGTGTTCCGTGTGGCGGAACTATGTTTCCGGTTTGTTACGTGTTGTGTACCCTATATGTTCCTTATGCAGGAACACTTGGCGCTTGTGTAGAGCCAGTTCAGATTTTTGATTTCAGGGTACAGGGATTTCAGCACGGAGCTATCTCCTATTGTGGAGACAGTTGTCAGAGTGGTTCAGTTGACGTTGTCACTAGAAAGTTGAGCAGTATGCAGAGGCAGTGCTCCTACCTTTAGTTGGCAGACTCGGAAATTTCGAGGTCGAATTTTTTTTAAGGGGGGTGGATTTGTGACGACCCGGACCAGAATCAGCAGTATGATCAGCTATTTACGTGAGTTACTGCGTAGTCACAGAGTTCCGACAGTATTTGAACCGCCAGGTTTGATAACGACTTAATTATTGGCCGAGAATTGGAGCTGAGTCTCTTCTCGAGAGTCGTTGTACGTGTGCTTTCGAGTTCATGGGCGGTTCCGGATCGTTATTTGGACAACCGAGGAATTAATTATGAATATTTGAAGTTCGGATTTAAATGGTGGACTTCTTAGCGACTAAATTACCGGTCAAGAATTTGGTTTCGGCTTCTTCAAGAAAGTTGTTCAGAATTTAATTTCGAGCTTGTGGGAACTTCTAGAGCATTATTTCGAGTTACGGAGATTAAGTTGTGATTATTTCCGATTGTTGATTCATTAGTCGGTTTAATTATGTGTTTGGTTTGAACTGTTGACTTTTTATCCATTTGGTCAATGTGTTTGACTTCGGGTGATAATTGAAGAACATGTCGAGATGAGTTTGTGGCCGCGAGACTTATCGAAATCGGAATTACGACGCGGAAGTTACGGGAGTTTAAAGTTTGTCGCGAAATGTATTTATGGGGGTTTCCTCTTTGGGAAAGCTATAAATAGTAACTTACCAAATCAGGAAAGTCAATGTTTTAATTGTTAGCATTGACTTGGTTAACACAGCTGTGGAGGGTGGCGCGACGGCTCACGGCGGTGATCCCTGGTCCGGCCACCTCCGGGGTCGGTATAGGGACCGTTCGACTCGGCTAGCCTTCCTTGTGGTGATTCCGGCCTCTTTTTCCGGCATGGTGGACGGTGGAGGGAGGTATATTCCGGCCGAAATGGAGGTTTTTGGGTTTAATGGTGGTTTGTGATTCCGGCCGAATTGAGCTTAATCAAGCACTGGATTTTGTAGCCCTCTTCACCCTGATTCTAACCATATAGGTATGGTGATTTAATTTTGCTTGTGTGTGGAGAATTTTGAATATGAAATTTGTGAGACAATTCGGTTTTGCTTGAAATTGGATGAGTTAGAGTGAGAATTGGCCTTTGTTGTAGTTGACAAAGTTGCTCAGTGGGTGATTTTGCATGGAATAGAGGTTGCTCCGCCGTGGAATTCTCCGTTTGGGTGGCGGCGCCGCCGTTGGCGGTGGTCAACGGCAGTCAACAGTTTGACTTTTTGGGTTTTCGACAAATTGCATGTCATTTCACTCGAAATCACGCCCCGATCGTAGTGGGGAGGTTCGTTTTTCGAATTGAGCGACCGAATTACAGCGAGGTATTGAGGTGTGATTTCCAGATTTCCGACAGTTTGTCGTATTCGAATTACGTGTTTCCGAGAACGGTGGTTTCTCGTGATTTGTCTTGAATTGTCGAATTATGATTTTGAGAAATGGTTATTGTGATTATTCAGGTGTTCGTGATCGTTCGTTTGGCGAGGGACTTTCCGCCGGATCACGGGTTAACGCATATCGCGTTACGCTAGTCTATGAGTGGACAATTTCTTTTCACGGAAATGATTGTGAGTCTTTATATGATTTACGAACTTGAGCATGCGTATTGAGATTACGGATTACATGAGCATGTGTTTTTACGATTATACGATTATACTTATACGGATATACGTATACGAATATGCATACACTTATATATTGTTTCATGCATTTGCATCAAACTGTTTATGATTTGGTTTTCACAGAGTACAGTCTCAGTTACGTTGTTGTATCGATACACTTTGCCTCTCGGCTGATCCCCGATGGTAGGCCGCCAGGAGGGGCGTCATCACCTCGACCTGACCGGTGATGGGCGTTTCCCCGGAACCGAGGCCATTTCTGGCTTAGAATCACGTGTGGACCAAGGACCTCGTGATTCGGACTGTACTAGCACGGAGGTGTCCATGAGTGACCCCGTGGGATTTATACTTGCATGCTCAGTACGCTGGAGGATTATGGTTTTACCTCGTGTACTTATTGTTTTTATTTACCTAGACTCACATATGTTATTTTAAACATATATATCAACTGGTGAAAGTCATTTATTTTCGTCCACTCACTCTAACGGTTTTCATGTCTTTCCCCTGGGCATTTCGGTTTCCGTGCCCAGTTTGCAGTTCAGGCTCTGGTGTCGCACGTCGTGGTCGGAGGCATAGTGCTCGAGCTACCTTGTCTCTTCCAGTAGGTTTATTGTTCTACCTACTGTGGTATATTTATATGTTTATACATTAGAGGTCGCTCTGAGTAATCTGTTGTTTATGTTATACGATTTTTCACCGGATTTCTGTAAAGAACTATTATATTTATTGTTTTACTTTACTGTTGATATATTGAGAAATCCGGATGGGATTGGTGCCCACGGTTTGCTTTTTGTGGCATAGGATAAAGTGTATTTTCCGCGTGTAGGTAATGGTAATTCCACATTAGTAACGAAACTCTGCCAAAATTTCTACGATTTTTGTTGGTTCGTATTTTCGAAGGGGTTTAACTCTGGTTTAGGGAGCTAAATCGGGGTTGGGTCCTTTCACACATCTGGACAATCTTCCTGCAATGAGATCTGCAGCACTCAACAGTCATGCACTCTGAACAAGCTCTGTATCCCCTGGTAACATTGCCCGACAACATCCCGCGGGCAGGAAAATCATTGATGACTGAAAGTGAACATAAATACATACATAATCGACAGCTAATTAGTTCTACTAGTATGCAACAAACACACCTATAAGTGAACACAAATAGGACACTCAAATCCACAGACCAATTTGTTATAATGAAGTCACTCTTCTTCATGTCTAAAGCTAATATAATGATCAACATGTTGTTTAAATGCAAACATGTGACTTCTAAATGTAGATAGGAAGAACTATATACCTATATATAATAAAATGCAACACCTATATGTCATAGAATGCAACGTTTACTATGATGCATGCTCTCATATTTTGACCAGATTGTAATATGCATCAACTCCCTGGATTTGCAAAGATACAAAATATGTTCATTGGAATATTTACATAAAATTGAAGGAAATTACTAAAAATTCATCTCATTTTACAATAATAATAAAAAAATTAATGAATAAAATCTACGATAGAGTCACTCCACCCTAGAATTTTCTATATATATACTCACCCTTTTATTTTCTGGTTACTTTAGACGACTTTTTGTCCAAAACAAGAAAAACATGAATAATTGTCCAAAACAAGAAAAACATGAATAATTATATGATTATATAGCTAAACTAGCAATCATATTTTATTTCACGACTTTCAATAATAATTGCATGAATGTCAAAAAACTCGAGAGAGCCACCGTCCTGCACGTAAGGTTTCTAGCTCGTAATAATGTCAGGAAATTCTACTGTAAATGTTCTTGCATGGAATTGTCGTGGGATTTACAACGATTCTACGGTGGAATCCTTGAAGACTCTGATCCATCAAAATCATCTGGCGATTATTTTTTTTACTGAAACAAAAGTCTCGTACCCTAACTATATGAATGCCTTACGGCAGAAATTAGGGTTTCCTAGCTGTGAAGCCGTGTATAGCGTCACCAGTGAAGGAAAATTTGGGGCGTAGTCAAGGGTTTTTGCCCTATTCTAGAAGGAGGATATCGAGAACAAGTTTCTTACTAAGTTTCTCCATCATATCGAGGTTGTGGTGAACCTTAACGATGCTACGGGACGGTGGAGATTCACAGGTTTCTATGGTCACCCACAACAACGAAGTGACACCATACTTGGGATCTATTAAAGTGTCTGGCAGATCGAATGTCATTACCATGGCTAGTAGTAGGAGACTTCAATGAAATTCTCCATAACGGAGAGAAAGATGGCGGTTCGTGGAGGCATGAAGGGCAAATGAAATTGTTTAGCTCGAAGTTACTTTATAACAAGCTTTATGGTTTAGGTTTTAATGGCATTCAGTTCACTTGGCAAGGCAGCAGTGTTGTGAACGATTAGACCGTGTTGTGGCCTCTCGACTTTGGTCTGATATGTTGCCTGCTTGTAGAGTGACGAATCTGAAACCTATGAAAGGTGATTATGTGGCTAATTTGGTGGAAGTTAAAGTTGTGGTATCCCAACCTATCCTTAGAAGGCATAAGAGATTCTGAATTGAAAGCTTCTGGACTTCAAATGCGCAATGTGAAGAAGTGGTCAAAAGAAGTTGGAAAAAAAGTCATGTGGGTATTCCTACGCATGAAGTAATGAAATGCATTGCAAATTCAAGGTTGGCTCTGAATAAATGGCATTAGCATACTTATCGCAATAGAGGAAAGGAGATCGTTGGTATTCAAAACAAGATGGAGGTTTTGAGATCACGGCCTTTTGATGATGAGCACCATGAGAAGTTGGCTACCTTTTCAACTAGAATGGAGACATTGCTTTGTGAGGAGCATGAGTACTGGAGTCAGAGAGAAAAGGTCATATACCTTACAGAAGGTGAAAAGAATTCAAAATACTTTCATAGTAAAGCATCTAACCGAAAAGCCAAAAACTGTTTGGCAGGTCTATTTGATGAAGAAAAGGTATTTCATGAATCTGAGAGTGGAATGGAAACATTGGATTTGGACTACTTTGGTGCAATGTATGCTGAGTAAGACATCGATTGAGTTCATATGGAAACGATGGTCAATCTTATCCATCCTAAAGTTACACCGGAGATGAATAAGGCATTGCTTGCTACTTTTATGGCGGATGAGATTAAGAGAGAATCGTTCCAAATGTATCCCAAAAAAAGTCCAGGGCTAGATATAATGCTCCTTTTGTTCTTCCAGAGGTATTGGGACATAATAGGAGATGATGTGGTCAAGGCAGTGGAGGACTTTCTACGTACAGGTAACTTGTTGGGACAAATTAATTACAATCACATATGCTTGATTCCAAAGTTCCTAAACCACAGAGGATGTAGGAGTTGAGACCAATAGCTTTATGCAACGTCATCTACAAAATCTGTTCAAAGGCTATTGCTAATCGTCTAAAATAGATATTAGATCAGATTAACTTGCCCTTCCAAAGTGCATTTGTTCCAAGAAGGCTAATCTCTAATAATACTTTGGTTGCTAATGAAGTTTCGCATCATATTCACACTAACGCTTCAAACACTAATGGAGTGTTTTTCTTGAAGCTTGATTAGAGTAAAGCTTACGACATAATAGAGTGGAAGTTCTTAGGGGGTGCTATGCAAATTAGGGTTTGATGCAAAGTGGATAACGATGGTGATGCAATGTGTGACTACAGTGAAATACTATTTCCTTGTGAATGGGAAAGCCAAAGGTTATGTGACCTCAATGAGAGGTGTTCAGCAAGGGGATCCTCTTTCCCTGTTCTTGTTCTTGTTAGGCACTGAGACTTTTTCGGCTACCCTTAAGAATAGAGCAGCTCCAGGTTTATTGAAATGATTTACAGTGTGTGAAGGTGCTCTTACGATTCACCATTTACTATTTGCAGACGACAGTTTCTTGTTTGGAAATGTATCCTTAGAAGAATGCCAAAGCATTCAGGAGGCTTTACAAGATTATGAGTTGGCCTTAGGACAGAAGGTTAGTTTTTTAAAAAGCAGCATTACATTTAGTAAAAGGGTTCCTCTAGAACATAGACAGTTGCTAGCTGACGTTTTTAGTGTGGAGATAGTGGAAAAGCATGACAAGTATCTTAGTCTTTGAACGTATGTGGGAAGGAAGAGAGTGGCGACGTTTTCCTTCATCAAAGATAAGCTTACCAAGAAACTTGAAGGTTGGCAGGGGAAGCTTTTTAGCAGTGCAGGTCAGGAGTTGTTGATTCGTGTTGTAGCTCTAGCTTTGCCTACAGATGCGATGAATTGTTTCTTGTTACCTAAAGAGTTGTGTGATACGCTTTACTAACTTTGTGCTAAATTTTGGTGGGGTGCTACAGCCGAAAAGAAGAAGATACCATGGCTTTCTTAAGAGAGATTATGTTTACCTAAAGAAGAAGGAGGAATGAGATTCAAAAATCTACATGCTCACAACCTAGCTCTCTTAACAAAACAGGGATAGAGATTCCTAAAACATCTAGGAAGTATGGCCTCTCGAATGATGAAGGCTAAGTATTACCCTTCTAGAAGTATCTGGGAGGCTACTCTTACTAATTCTCCTTCTCAAAGTTGGAGATGTATATTTGAAGCTCTAAAGCTTCTCAAGAAAGGAACATGATGGTGTGTTGGTAGTGGAGAGAATATAAGGGTTTGGGATGATGCATGGCTATGTAGAATGGAAAGCTTCAAACTTTTATCGCCTTGGGTTAGTGTGGTTAACACAGTAAGTGATTTGTTGGTGAGCCCTAGCCTATGGAATGTAGAATTGGTGGAAGGGGTTTTTAATGAAGATGAAGCTAGGTTATTTTTTTCCCTTCCTCTGAGTTCTAGATCAAACCAAGATAGAATGGTTTGGTACTTTACTCCATCCAAGAGATACACCACAGCAAGTGCTTACAGAGTGGCGGCTAAGGAGCGGTTAAACTCAATGCAGTCTCCTAGTTGATCGAGTGGAATGTTGATCTCATGAAAGAAACTTTGGAAACTTCCGATTCAACAAAAAATCAAGATACACATGTGGAAATTTTGTTGTACAATATTGCCTACAACTAGTTTGAAGAAAAAGATAGTGTTTTTGCATGCTGGCTGTGTTCTTTGTGAAAAGGGATTCGAGTAAAGTATAGTGCATGTTAGTAGAGATTGGGGTTTTGTTCATGAAGTCATGGAAGGGGCTCCAAATTTATCTTCGAAACTTGGTGATATTTAAATAATTAGTATGGAAGACTGGTGGTCGGAATGCTTATCAAGGCTCAGCTTAGCAAAATGTGGGAAACTTGGTTATCTCATTTGGTCTTGTTAGAAGGAGAGAAACCGGCGAGTGTGGAACAATGAGTTCTTGGGAGCGGATCAGATGAGTTTTATAGCTTTTGTGGAATATGCAACTATCTTAAAGTGAAACCTATCAAGGTCACAAAAAGTGTTCATGTGAAGCAAGTTTGGGAGGGACCTCGTGCAAGTTGGCTCAATATTAATCGCGATGGTGATTTCGACTGGAACAATAGGGTTAGGGCATTCAGTTTTATAGTAAGAGATTATGCAGGAGTTGTCGTAGCAAGAGGCTGTCATTTCTTCACAACCACAATTTCACTAGAATTGATGGAAGCCGAGGTGACACGTAGTGCATGCAATGGAGATGGGGTATGACTATGTGAAGCTCGAAATTGATTGCTTAGGGCTAGTAAATATTCTTCAAGCAGATGAAGAAGACGAGTCTAACATTGGTCGTGTCGTTGAAGATGTGAAGTTCTTGCTTAGTCGGTTTACTAATGCTCAAGTTCGACATGTTTATCGGGAGGCCAATTGCGGTGCTCACTGTTTAGCTAGGTTTGCTTTACTCATGAAGATTACTTCATCTTCGTTAGGTTCTTTACCAAACCAACTTCGAGGTTGTGACCTTGAGTTTTGTATTTGATTTCTTCTTTGAATAAAGTCTGATGTATTCCTCTCAAAAAAATAATTGCATGCATGTCAAAATATTATTAGAAATCAAGCCAGGAGACCTCTGACTACAAAAAAATATGTTTATGCATGCTTTTTATTAGCCCTTGAGTTGGCTTTCCTTGCAGTTTTAAGTTTTTGACTATGTTCAAGACACCGCAAATAATTTTCTGTAATAAATAGCATCGTTAATCTTATAATTAGTTAAACTGAGCATATAAAGTTTGATTAAAATAAGCATAATAGCACTTTACAACATATTTTTGAGCATTTTTTCAGAAAAATTCGTCACAAATTATCGGACAAAATTTGAGTTTTATTTCATCTCAATTAGAAGATAATAATAAAAATATACAGCATTTTCCTAATTTAAAAGAAATTAAAGAGCTTATTGATTTCATTGATAGCAAGTCGAAGTAATTAAGTTGAATTATAATATTTAAAATTATTGAAAATATAAAAATTGAAGTAGCAAAAATACAATTAATATAAAAAGAGTTCACTGAGTAAGTAGAGAAGTTGCATAGTAAAATTAATCGGTTATTTGTTTAATGACCGATAATAACAATAATTATTTACAAGCAATTAAAGAAGTTTGTAAATTAGACGATGAGCCGATAGGATTTTTAAACATCACAACTACTGTTTTGAGCAATAATATTCATATAAGGCAAAATAATACTATTATTCAATTACTAACTAACTTATCAGAAAAATTAGATAAAATCGAAAACCAAATAACAAATATAAATCTAGCATTAAGAATATCATATGCATCATCTCTTATACCACCATCTTTAATTAAAAAGTTAGAGAATTTGAGCATAAATAATGAATCAAAAAGGGTACGAATAAATCATTTTGAAAATACAAAATGTAACTTTTTAAACGAAAAGAAACAGAAACAATACAAACAGAGGATATTTATTATAATGAAGAAGAAGCATAAGATTTTCTAAGAAATAAGTTTTTACGATCACAAAAGACAAAAACATATTTATTTATATCAATTGGGAAGATTTGAAAATAGTAATGTCATTGTAAGTAGCATTAACCAACATGAAATAAGTTGTATTGACAAAGAAGTCACTTTAAATTTATTGAGTAATCAATCAATTGAGGAATTTAAAAAGCTTCATTATTCACAAATACATATTAAAACTATATTAATTGATATAATAGGATAAACTCAAGAAAAAGTTTGTACAAAAGCATTAATTGTGTACATCTATGGGATAATGGTCAATTCAAAATATTATATTTATTTTTATTTTTATTTTAGAAAAACAAAGTTGACCAGTCACTTTTTGACACATGTCACTTTAAAGTATTAATATTTACGAATGTAAGAATGCAATTGTCCTTTTATATGTAATAATGTTCAGACGTTTGTAACAAGAGACAAAAACACGTTATTACAAGATGGAAGACTAAAATTACGATATAATGATCAAAATAATTATGAATGAGACAATTGTATTGCAAAGCATGTAAATACAACAATAAGACATAATTTTACCAAATTAAGAACATTATTACACTATTACATCATCCAGTCAATTATTGTGACAACCCGAACCGGAAATGGTAGTTAATCGGCTTAATTCGCGAGTTTCACGTATAATCGTAGTTTGTCGTAATTAATCGATTTGACGGTCTTATTTGCGACTAAATTATAGGCCGAGAATTTGATATGGGTTCCTTCACGAGAGTTGTAGAGTTTATGATTTCGAGCTCGTAGGAGTTTTTCAAGGATTTTCCGATGTCCGATGAATATGTTATGAATATTTCTGACTGTTAGATTTAATCGTGTTTATCCGTTTGGATTCGATCCGTTTTCGACCCTTGATCATTTTATTCGCGAGAATACATATTGAAATAGTCGTAAAACTGTCGAAAAGTCACATTTGGCACCGTCGTTGACCACCGATCGACTTTCCGGTTCCGGCCACTTCAGACCTCAAGCTTGGTATGGTTAGCTTCCTCTTGTGTACCATGTGATTTTTATGCATCTAGACTCGCATATGTTTTATAAACATATATATTTGTTCGGCGAAGGACATTTATTTTCGTCCACTCACTCTAACAGTTTATATGTCTTTCCTTAGGCTATTTGTTTTCAATGTTCAGTTTGCAGTTTGGATTCAGGTGTCGCACGTCGAGGTTGGAGGTTAAGTGTTCGAGCCACTTTTCCTTCTCAGTAGGTTTCCAGTTTGGCCTACTTTTGTGTATAAATGTATATACTAGAGGTCACTCTGAATACTATTATGTTTATATTTCCACATGATGTTCCCAGATTTCTGTAAAGCTACAGTTTTGTGCATTGCTTTACATTATGATATGTTTTTGAGAAATCCGGATGGGATTGGTGCCCACGGTTTGGCTTTTGTGGCATAGAATGAAGTGTATTTTCCGCTGCAGGTTAATGGTAACTACGCGATATAGTGAAACTCTGCCAAAATTTCTATGATTTTTGAAAGTTCATGTTTTCAGAAGGGGTCGGGTCCTTTCAGCTTGGTATCAGAGCATTAGGTTTTAGGTTCTGTAGACTTCTTTACTTATGATGCTAAGGGTATTTGAGAATGTACAGCATGTCTGGAGCGATGACATGACTGGCCAGCGGTTAGTCATCAATGCTTCGGGTGTTGTATGCTTTCAAATGTCTGAAGTTTCATGATTACGTTCCTTGTGACTTGTGACTAATGCTTTTCTTTTATCATCAGGATGCCTCCTAGACGTGGTTTCTGTGTCAATAGGGACGCAGATCTTGATGAGGATCGCCAGACGCATGACTTGCTTATGCGAGTATTGCGTTTGGAGGAGTGTTTTGACCTTGTGGTCAAAGCTCGAACAGCTGGAGCAACTATTTTCTCGGGTTCAGCTGAGCAGATGAGAGTATCAGCAGTTGGTTTTCTTGAGTCTGATGCATACTTTTGGTGGGTTAGCACTGACAGAGTTCCGGTTGATACTCCATGAACATTGTTTAGAGATTTTTTTATGCGGAGGTATTTCAACCAGGCTACTCAGCAGAGGAAATATGAGGAGTTCACCAACCTGAGACATGGTAGCATGTCAGTACTTGAGTATCGAGATAAATTTACTCATTTGTCTCGATTTGCTCGTGATATGGTGGCCTCAGAGGAAGCCAAGTGTAGAAGATTTGTGATGGGCTTGAACCTGAATATCAAGGGAACCTTGACTATGATTCCTCGAAACAACTTTGATGAGTTTGTGAGTGCTGCATTCTGAGGCGAGGACATAGAGAGGGAGAGGCAGATGCGATTCTAGTCTCGAAGGTTTGAGGAAGGTGGACCGAGTCAGGGACCTTCCAAGAGGCTGAGTTCAGGCACTTCTAAATCGGCATCATCATCTGGCAGTGCACCTTATAGACATCCTGCTAGTATGGCTAGGTAGAGACATAGATTGTAGAGGAATCAGCCACATAGACCATAGTCCAGTGGATCCAGCTATCCTCGACGTATTGGTGGCACTTTTGTTGTACCGAGGGAGTATCCATTGTGAAATTTCTGCAATAGGCATCACTTTGGTCCTTGTCAGCGGGACACTACCATTTGTTATCGTCGTGGCCAAGAGGGTCACTTTGCGAGGGAGTGTCTTCAGTTTGCTGGTGTTGGTGGTCAGGCAGCTCAGAGTTCAGGTGGAGATTGAGGTACTACTTCTGGAGCTCGACCAGTACAGTCTTCTGGACAGGGCGGACAACAGAGTCGCAGTCAGCATGGATGACCAGCTGGACAGGCCAGAGTTCATGCTATATCATTGTGTGAGGGCAGAGCTTCACCAGAGGTTGTCATTGGTACATTGCATGTTTTTGGCTATCCAGTACTTACTTTGCTAGATCTAGGTGTTACGCATTCATTCGTATCATTTAGATTGTCATATTTTGCTACTATGCCTGCATCTCCAGTTTTGGGGTTGTAGAGAGTGTTGTATCCATCCGGTGACGTTGTGAGTATTGGTTGGGTGTATAAAGATTGTGGTGGTGGGAGGTTATGGTTTAGCCACGGATTTATTGTTGCTGGATATTGTTGATTTTGATGTGATTTTGAGTATGGATTTCTTAGAGACACATTGGGCTATGTTTGACTGTCACAAGAAGGAGGTGGTTTTTCGACGTCCAGGTTTCCTAGAGATATTGTTTCGCGGTGAGAAGAATACTTCCCTGCCATGTGTGATTTCAGCGATGAAGGCCAAGCGGATGATGAAGAAGGGTTGTGTGGCATACTTAGCTCATGTTGTGGATACAAAGGTTGCTATACCAGACATTGGTGATATTGAGGTTGCTTCTCTGTTTTCAGATGTATTTCCGGAGGAGTTACTAAGTGTTCCTCCAATCAGAGAGATTGATTTCACTAATGAGCTTTTACCAGGCACTGGACCTATATCTCAGGCACCTTATCGTATGGCACCAGCGGAGTTAAAGAAGTTACATATTCAACTTCAAGAGTTGTTGGAGAAAGGTTTCATACGACCTAGTGTTTCACCGTGGGGTGCTCCTGTATTGTTTGTGAGGAAGAAGGATGGTACCATGCGGTTATGTATTGACTACTGGAAGCTGAATCAAGTAACGGTGAAGAACAAGTATCCATTACCGCGGATTGACGATTTGTTTTATCAGCTCAAGGGAGCTTCAGTCTTTTCGAAGATTGATCTTAGGTCAGGATACCATCAGTTGAGGATCAGAGAGTCAGATATACCCAGGACAGCTTTTAGATCACGGTACGGGCATTATGAGTTCTTGGTTATGCTGTTTGGGTTGACCAATGCCCCTGCGGCTTTCATGGATTTGATGAACAGGGTGTTCAGGCAATTCCTGGACAAGTTTGTGATCGTATTCATCGACGACATCCTAATTTACTCCAGGAGTGTGGGCCAGCACAAGAAACATTTGCGAGCTGTTTTGCGGACTTTGCGAGATAATCAGTTGTTTGCTAAGTTCAGCAAGTGTGAGTTCTGGTTGAGCAGTGTGAAGTTTTTGGGTCACGTGATATCTGTTGAGGGAGTCAGCATGGATCCTGACAAGATTGAAGTCGTATTGAATTGGAGTAGACCTACCACTGTACCAGAGATCAAGAGTTTATTGGGCTTGGCAGGTTACTATCGGCGCTTTGTACAGGATTTTTCACGGATTGCCACTCCACTTACCAAATTAACGAAGAAAGGCGTCAAGTTCGAATGGCCCGATACTTGTGAGGAGAGTTATTTGCTCTTGAAGGAGAAGTTGACTACTGCATCGGTTCTGACTCTACCTGACGACAGTGGAGAGTTTGTGGTTTACAGCGATGCATCGAAATTGGGTCTTGGTTGTGTTTTGATGCAGCATGGTAGAGTGGTGGCTTATGGTTCCAGGCAGTTGAAACCACATGAACTCAATTATCCCATGCATGATTTGGAGTTAAACTACTGATGATAGACTTTATTAAAGTCGTCAATCATGTTCATGAGGAATGACACTAGAAACCAAAGAGGCTCACTATCACCTAAGATACACCGAGAATATTATCTTATACCAATAGTGATCCATATTCCTGAAGGTATATGATGGGATCCACTGCAGTCAGACCATTGCACTCTAAGAATCACTAAGAATACAAGATAATCAACATGATCATAAAATCTAATGCTTTGATACAAATTGACAAGACCCACCCTAGATTATCATAGTAATCCATGATAAGTCTTGCAGCACCCGTATTAGAGTATCTAACACCACCTAATAAGTATTAGTTACCCTAGCACGAGTAACTCTTTACTTCAATTGAGAACCTATACTGAGAAGATAGAAGTTGTGGACTATCATGCCTCGTACTCTGGATTATCACGACTTCAACCGGCTAATATACAATCTGAGCAATTTAAAACAAAGTTAGAGTGAGTAGACAAAACAAATCATAATCGTACGATATGCATAAAACTATAGAAAAGTGTATCTTCATGCCTTTCCACCATTTCTAATAAAAATGATGCGAGTTATAATATCATAAACCGAAATACAATGGAGGTGATCGTTCATGGTGTTTGTCTTAACCTGGTCCGACTAGCTATCCGGTGATTAGCCGAATAGCAAAGGCATCGATGCAATTATATAACACCATCACATAATAAACCACCAATTTAAATGCTCTGAAAATATACCATAAAACGTAGTACATAAAAATAGAAGAACTCGCAAGTGACTATGAAAAATAAAGTTCACTCACAGTACTATACCGTGATTTCCATCAAGCCAAAACACGTTTATTGGCGCTTCTATACATCTGTCACTGACTGCCAACATGTCCTGAAATAACATTTATTATATAATAACTAATCGTCGAAAATCATATCGAATAACTAAGCTCGTTCACCAATGAGCATTCCCGTTGAGAACATCACATTCTCAAATAACATGTTTTTCCGAAATAAATACAAGATTTAATCTAATTCCCATTTCTAATTCTTAAATCCTTTTAAAAGTCATAACACATCCATCGAACGTTATGCGACTCGAGGTCGAATAAACATACGACTCAATCATTCATTATGGTCGTAAAATCGTTTAATTAATATACGACTAATCAGACATCTTAAACAACTATGCCTAAATCAATTCAATAACATCTTCATTACAATCGGTACGTAATTACAAGCAAAATGGTATAAAATTTACATCAAAATTTTCTTTGCTAGAGCGCTGCCGTAGCGGCACCAGTGACTTTTTCCGGCGACCCGAGGCCTATTCTGCTCCAAATCACACAACAAACAATTTGCTCTTCTACAACATCATCCAATTCAATTCTTAACTAATCGAATTTATCTTAAAACCGAAATCTCCCAAAACTTCAAAGTTTTGATTCTCACTGCTCCGGTGGAATTAGAATGTGTTCTTGGTGTCATTCTCAAGCTTGAGATAGTCGCCTCTAAAGCTTAGGGTTCAGCGGCTCTTCACCTCAACACTTTGGTTAGATATTTGAGAGATGGAGGTTGAGGCTTTGGGGGTTTGAAAGAGGAGAGTGAGGCGCTTCTTTTGACACCTTAGTTGACGATTTTGGTGGCCGACTAGCAAACCTTCATCGCCGGCGATGTCGAGCTTGCGTGAGGAAGTATGCCACGTGGGAAGAAGAGAGAAAAAGGAGGTGACCTGAAAATGGAAAGTCTGACTTTCTATTTTCGGAAAATCCTATTTATATGTGCGAGTTGTAACTAACGGATTCCGTAAAATCGTACAAAACTTTCGCTGACTGTAATTTCTTCGTCGTAACTTCGATTTTAATACTTGACGTGGCCACAAACTCATCTCAATAAACGCTACGACTTTCCCCTAAGAAACTTCTTTAAAAACTTAACCAATAAAATTGTGATAGAAATATCATCGATAATTACAAACGATAAAAAAAACTAAGTACCTTTCTCGATTAACTTTAAACAAATCTTAAAATAAAAATTCTCGAGACGGAATATTACAACAAATCACTATTGGAGATGGCTTAACATGTGGATTACTTTAGTGTCTTTCATTCTCTATGGGTTAGGGCTTTGTCAAGGAAAAGGGCTTGGTGGGCCGTGTTTTCAGTGTCTTTGTTTTTTTGGTTGGGATAGGACTTTAAAATTCAGAACCCCGTAAAATCAATTTGAATAAAATCGGAATAGGACGATTCGAGTTGGTTCCCAAAGTTGAGAGCATAAATTGTATCCCGAACCAAATTGTATTCAGATAGTTTGATTCGATTTCGATTACTCTTCTTTTACAAAGAACCGTATATAGCCCATATATTACAATAGAGTATATCTATTCATAGCTCTTTTTGATAATTGCACCTCTAATTTTTTTGGGCAACTTTAATTTCAATTCACCCATTATGTAAAGTTAAAAAAAATCCACTAAAGTATACATTTGTTCTTAAAAGTAAATGTCGAACCGAACCGTTTCCGGTCTTAATTATTTGTTTTTAATTTCTGAAGTTTGGTGCTGCTATTCGAGATTGGATGCATCATTTCGTTACAAGATTGTTCCCACTCCCGTCTTCTTTCGTTGTGTTTTTTTTTGCCGGCACATGTTGAGAATTTGGCAGTCGAGGAAATACACGGTTACGTTGGGACCCTGGCATTGCTACGAATGCAAAGACTTCGGTGATGTGTGTGCTCATGCCCCTATTATTGACTGAGAACCTGACCAAAGTTGAGTTGAGGTTTAGTGATTTCACTGATTTAAGCCCGGGGTTTGGTATCGTGGAGAGCTGAATGCAGGACACATGTCATTGTATATTTTGAGTGTCCCAATCACTATCTGACCGCAAATTTGGAATTGCTTAAATGGATGCTTCAGATTTCACTTTGAGGCAATATAATGAACGCTATGGTGTTGAGAGATCTAGCTTATTTCCTCCGCCGATCTCATTAACCTCTTTCGTTTGTTGTCAAGAGAGCTGTGAGTTGTTCTGCAAAATTGTTCTTGCCATCCTATCGGCATGGGAAGAGCTGAGAGTTGTTCTGCAATTACCACTCTACTGATTTTAGTATTCTAAGACTTTCACTGAATTTTAACAGGTTCTAATGTGAGAGACAGTTACTGTTCTTATCTATACTATGTTCGTGGTGCTATATGTTTGTCTCGAACTCTGTATGGGGTTCAATAGACGGGTTTGGAGACAAACATGCAGCAGCAAGTGCATAAGGTATCACAAAATCTACGCCTCCATGGCATCATCCGTTATGTTTTAGATGCATTTCTGATTGTGCATGAGGTCTTTCTTTGCATATTATTTCTTAAATATCTCTTACGTAAATGCTCATGTTGGTGCCGATGAGTTTCTATTTAATTTTCGTTATTTTGGTTTGTTCGTGGTGGAAGTGAAATTTGTAAATAAAGTATTGGATTATTGCCCATTAGTAGAGAAACTTCATTGTTTTTCTTGCTATTTCGGCAATCTTCGGATCAATAAATTTTTTGAGTTGTAATCTTTACTCTGTTAGTCTTTAGTCGGTTTTTTTTGTGTGTATGTCACTAATGGTGGCCCTGTTAACTGGCTAAAATCAAACTCTTCCTTAGTTTCATTTGAATGGAGCCAATTCATATTGTGTGGATCAAGTTTCATATGTTCGCAAATAAAAAACCCCATTGCTTGATGTTATTCATCCCACTAGTGGAGAATATATAGACCTAGATGGAATATGGTTGAGATCCCAAATTTTTTCTTTACCAAAATTTCATCCACAAATCTCATACAAAATGAGGTGGCATCTGATATACGCATTTTATGCTCGTTTCTTAAACGCATTTTCCTTTACGTTTAGCTATGTTATAATCTTAGTTTTTATGTTTTTCTTATTTAATTTGTTATTTTGAAGATATTTACGGTGGAGATGAATAACGACGCAATTCGGAGGAATTTCGGCAATTTTGCGATTTTTGCGATTTTGGACAACCGGGAATGGGCTGGCCCAAAAAGCATTTTTTGGGCCCATTTCTCAAAGTTTGTTTTGGCCCAAAAACCAGCCCAAGCCCATTAATTTTGGCATGGAAGCAATTTGGTGAAGTTGAAAAGTCAACAATATCAAGCTTTGTGACTCATTTTAGTGACTAAGCTTTGTGATCATCACAAAAGATGACTTGCCATGTGACTTGCCATGGTGACTCTTGCTTAGGGTTTATAAATGGTGACTTGCATGGTGACTCCTGCTTAGGGTTCATAAATGATGATCACAAATGGTGACTTGCCTAGGTGACTAAGGCTTGCATTAAATGGAGGGAGGCATGGTGGAAGAGAGAAGGCAACATCCCTTGCCTATATAAGAGAGGAGGCCAGCCATAAAACAGATCATCTCTCATTTACTAGCCAAAGCTCTACACAAATACTCCTCCACCATAAACACTTGAAGGTTCTCTCCACAAAGCCGAAGCATTCATCCTCCATCCAAAGCCGAAGCATCCATCCTCCATCCTTCACAATACGCTAAGTCCCTTGTGAAGGAAAGTCATCTCCACGAAGATCATCTAGCATTCAAGACAAAAAGTGTAACCATGATCTTCACTTTCATAGCTTTTGCTTTGTATTTGAATCTTTTGATGTATTGGAATACTTTTATGTATCAAATGAAGAACAAGTTTAGATTTGTGTTATATGTTCTTAAACCGATTTGTGAATTGCATGTGTTTATGATTTCTAGCATTTTATGCATGTTTGATACAATCTTAAAGCTTCGAAAGCATGTGGTAGAAAATACGCTAAGTCACTCTCTTTCGCATGTTTCGATGATCGTATGTTGTTTAGGATGTTTATACGCTAAGTTGCATTCCTACTCAATTATCAAGCATGTATATTTAGTTGGAAGTTATGAATTTCGTAACTTACAAAAGGTTTGATGCATGAAAAAGGGTAAGGTTAAAAAGATGAGATGATCACTTGTAATTAGTAGTGTAACTTCTTATTTTTAGTAAGCATAATTAGACTTTGAAGTTTCTTGATTGTTAACACTTGTCTATGAGTAAAACATGTTAGATGCTTAAGAGTTTTTGTTGTGTTTGCATGTTTTCGCACTTTAATTTAGTAGGACATTTAATCAACCAATTTCCAATCCCCCCAAACATTTAAATTTCTGCTTATTAACGAAACCATGCATGCGCCCTTAATTCCCCGGATAAAGAACGATCCCTACTCGCCAATATTATAATGACAAAAGAAGGGTTTTAAATTGCACTACGTGTGGGCAATGTTTTTAGTGTCTACTTTGTGTTAACATTAAATGCATGTTTTGCGCGTATCAGCATCTAAGAGCAACTCGAAGGGATTGGCCAAATCTAACGTGGAGGATGACAGAAATCAAGTTTATTAATGGATTTGTCAAAACGCCTGTTCTAAAAAACGGTTATTTAGGCAACAAAAAAAAATCAAGTAAACGCCGAAATTTGTATGTGGGCAGGCTAACTGGGCAGTCGGTGATTAATCGGGCATTAGGCGCACTTAGGCAGTTTTTTCAAATTATTATTTTTTCAATTAAGAGGTAGAAAGACCAAAACTGAAAACCTAACAAAAAAATCCAATCTTTTTTGAAAAACACCGTCTCTATCTCTCCCACACAGCGTCTCTCTCTGGCTTTTTGCAAACGCCGCAACTCTTGGACATCGCTCGTCGCCGTCGCCATCTGCCGCTCTCGTCTGTCACCGTCTGCTAGTCGGAGGAAAATGTTCGATTAGGCGTCTTTTTTCAATTTGGAGGGCCCGGTCACGATCGGGAACTTTGGGTTTATAGGTGTGTTTGATTTGGGGGGTTTGCTTGTTATAGGTCTAGGTAGCAGTGATGAAGAGGTTGGAGTCACTAACGAAGAAAGCCACGACATCGCCGGAGGTGGCGGTGGTTATGGAGGCAAGTTGTACGACAATTTTGTCTCATGCTCGATTTGACTTGAAGTCGTTGCAGATAATAAGGATAGATCTTGGGCTAAGTTGCAATGTGGGCATCAATTTCATCTTGGTGAGTTAGAATTTAATGTAATTTAGATTATAGTTTCGAGTTTGTAGAGATCCGAGTTCAATTTTGTGGTTCTAACTTGGGAATTATTTTGGATTTTGTGTTTTCTTTGTTAATGTCGATGAAAATTGAAACTGAAATTAGGCTCAGCTAAGATTAATTTAAATTTTGGTTTGATGAAGTTGTCATTATCTGTGCTTTATCTCCATTATTCATATTTTAATATATTATATATACATATATATATTATATTATAAATATATAATTAATTAAAAAAATAATAATAATCTGCGTAATTTCCGACCAATCTCCGCCTAGACATTTAGTTCCACCGCCTAATTTTGCCTAGCGCCTTTTAGAACATTGGTCAAAACCAAGGTGGCACTACGTAGATAGTAGTAACAGAACTTCTTGTCAAATTTTACGGTAACAATGTAATCGGGCAAAAACTTTGTTTCTCCTCTGGTGAGAGAAACTACAACCCCCTTCTTGTCAAATCTAGATCTATTTTGATCTAGATTTTTGGCTTGAGAGTGGGGGAGCACTGATCAGTCCTTCTCTACCCTCTTCGTGGTAGCTTATCTCTATCCGGGTAATGGCAACCATCCTTTATTTTCCCTCCCGGATTTCATTTTTCAACCTATCCCAATCTTTCTATCTCATATGACCCACTTCTACTCTTCTTCAGTTCCTCAAATCTCTAACTCTTTATGGTTTAGATGCACATCCTCTTTCATCAAATCCTCCTCCATTAAACTCGTCTTCACCAATTATTTGCGGGTTCTCTGGAGCTCCGTCCTCGGCATCATATGGCTTGTCTCTTTAAACAGAGTGTTCCTTTTATTACACGTAAATCTGATGAACACGGTAGTGCATCAAAGGTCTTCATAGTTGAAAGAACCCGACCCCGATTTAGTTTCCTAAACTAGAATCAGACCCCTTCTGAAAACATGAACTTTCAAAAATCATAGAAATTTTGGCAGAGTTTCACTATATCGCGTAGTTACCATTAACCTGCAGCGGAAAATACACTTCATCCTATGCCACAAAAGCCAAACCGTGGGCACCAATTCCATCCGGATTTCTCGAAAACATATCATAACGTAAAACATGCACAAAACTGTAGTTTTACAGAAATTCGGGAAAATCATGTGGAAATATAAACATAATAGTATTTAGAGCGACCTCTAGTATATACATATATATACAAACAGTAGGCCAAACTAGAAACCTACTGAGAAGAAAAAGTGGCTCGAACACTAAGCCTCCAACCTCGACGTGCGACACCTGAATCCAAACTGCAAACTGGGCATTGAAAACAAAGAGCCTATGGAAAGACATATAAACTGTTGGAGTGAGTGGACGAAAATAAATGTCTTTCACAAAATAAATATATATGTTTATAAAACATATGCGAGTCTAGATGCATAAAAATCACATGGTACACGAGGGAGACTCTAACTCCTCACACGTACAGAGCATGCATCGAAAATCCCACGGGGTCACTCATGGACACATCCGCGCTCGTACAGTCTGAATCACGGGATCCCTGATCCTCATGTGATTCCAGCCAGAAAGGGCCTCGGGTCAGGGTATCTGCTCCCCCCTCCCCTCCCCCCCCCCCCCCCCCCCCCCCGGTAAAGACCTCGGGTCAGGGTAACAGTTCCCCCCCCCCCCCCCCCGGTAAACATCCTCGGGGATCAGCCGAAATGCTAAGTGTATCGAAACAACTACTAATGAGATTGTACTCTGTGTAAACCAAAACATAAAGGTTTCCATGCAAATGCATAAAGCGTAATGTAAAAGCATACTTATAATTCATAATTATAAAAGCATATTCGTAAATGCATAACCATAAAATACATGCTCATATAGTTCATAATCATAACTGCATGCTCATGCTCGTAAAACTTATATAAAAAACTCGCAACAAACAGTGAAAAGAAATGTCCACTCACAGACAAGCACAACGCGAAAACTCGCTAATTTTGTGATCCGGCGGAAGTTCCCTCGCCAACCGTAGGATCCCAATCTCCTGAATAATCACAAATACCACTGATCAAAATCACAATTCAAAACTCTGAACCACACCTCGGAAACAAACCATTTCCGAAAACATATAACTCGAATCACAACGAAATCGTCGAAAATCCCATAAATACTCTACACATCCCTCGACACAAAATCCACCACCCAAATCAACTTAACAACCTCAAGGCTACGTTCGGGACGCGATTACGAGAAAAACGGTATAAAACTTCCCAAAATTTCTAAAAAGTCAACCTCACCGGAGCTCCGTTGTTGACCACCGACGCGGTGTCAACTGTGGCCAAATCCGGTGAAAATTTCCAGATTACATCTACTCCTCAAGCCCAACAACTTTTCCTTCTACACGAACCTCCAATTCGAAACACACCGGCCGGAATCAAGCTCGAAAATTCAAACCTCAATTAATTCCGGTAACCTATTCCGGTGAGCTTCAAACGGCCTCCAATTCCAAAATTCTTTCATCCAAAAGCATCTATGGGTTGAGGGGAGAAAAACCCCCAACCCCATCGGCCCCAAAAGTGGCCGGAATAGCCCACCCGATTCCAGCAAAAACCCATAACTTAACCGAATCGGTTCTTCTTCAAAACTCAACCAAATTAACTCAAACCAAGTTCAAAACAATAGGAAATCACGAGAGGAAGCTAACCATACCAAGCTTGAGGTCTTAAGTGGCTGGAATCGGAAAGTCGATCGGTGGTCAACGGCGGCGCCAAATTCCTTCGGTCAACGCGGGTCTAACTTGGTCAACGGTCCAATTTTGGTCAACTCGGCCCAAATGTGACTTTTCGACAATTTTACGACAATTTTACGACTATTTCAATATTTATAATCGCGACTAAAACGATCAATGGTCGAAAACAGATCGAATCCAAACAGATAAACACGATTAAATCCAACGGTCAGAAATATTCATAACATATTCATCGGACATCGGAAAAATCCTCAGAAAACTCCTACGAGCTTGAAATCATAAACTCTACAACTCTCATGAAGGAACCCATATCAAATTCTCGCCCGATAATTTAGTCGCAAACAAGACCGCCAAATCGATTAATTACGACAAACTACGATTATACGTGAAACTCACGAATTAAGCCGATTAACTACCATTTCCGATTCGGGTTGTCACAAATCTACCCATCTTACAAAAAAATTGACCTCGAAATTTACATACCTACTAACTGAAAAGATGAGGATACTGCTCTCGCATGTGCTGCTCAGTCTCCCAAGTGGCTTCCTCTACTGAATGATTGTGTTATAAGACCTTCACAAGCGGAATAACTCTGTGCCTCAACTCCTGTACACGTCAATCAAGAATCTGCACTAGCTACTCCACATAAGTTAAATCTTCCCGAATAGGAAGCTGATATGGTGCTAAAACATGCGATGGATCCGAAATGTACTTCCACAACATAGATACATGGAAGACATCATGCACTCTAGCCATCTCTGAAGGTAACTCCAACCTGTAGGCCACAACACCAACTCTTTTTGTGATCTAATAAGGACCAATATACCTTGGCTGATGTTTGCCACACTTCCTGAAACGAACTACTCCTCTCCAAGGAGACAATTTCAGGAAGACACAATCGCCAACCTCGAACTCAAGACTCTTCCTCCTCACATCTGCATAGCTCTTCTGTCGATCTTACGCAATCTTCAGTCTATCTCTGATAATCTGTATATCCTCAGTGGTGCTCTTCACCAAATCAGGACCAATGAGTCAACGCTCACCCACCTCACTCCAACACAATGGAGTACGGCACTGCTTCCCATACTAAGCCTCATAAGGTGCCATATCGATGCTGGCCTGATAACTGTTATTGTAGGCAAACTCGATCAAATGAAGTTGTTGGTCCCAATTCCCTCTAAACTATAATAAACAGGACCACAACATGTCGTCCAAAGTCTGAATGGTCCTTTCAGACTGCTCATCAGTCTGAGGATGGAAAGTTGTACTGAAATATATTCTTGTCCCCAAAGCTCGCTGCAATGCCTACCAAAACTCTGAAGTGAACTAAGTATCTCGGTCAGAAATGATGGACACAGGCACACCATGCAAACAAACAATCTCAGCCAAATATAGCTTCGCTAACCTGCCCACCGAAATCTTCCCTTGAAGTGCAAGAAAATGAGCTGGTTTCGTCAAACGGTCCACAATGACCCAAATACCAGTGTTACCAACAGAAGTACGCGGTAACTGATATACGAAATCCATAGTGATATGCTCCCACTTCCAAACTGGAATATCTAAAGGCTATAGCTTTCCAGCAGGTTTCTGTCACTCTGCCTTCACATGCTGACAAATGGGGCATCTACTCACATACGCTGCAATTTCCCTCTTCATATTCTGCCACCAATAGTAGTCTCTAAGTGTGCGAAACATCTTCGTACCACCTGGATGCATAGCGTAAGCAAAACAATGGGCTTTATCTAAGATCTCCTTCTTCAAGCCCTCGTCTCTGGGTACACAAAGTCTACCTCTGAACAGCAATGTACCGTCACTACTCAACTGAAATTCTGTTGGCACACCATTCTGAATCATGGTCTTCTCGTCCAACAGATAGGAATCCGCATCCTGAGCTTCACGGACCTGATCAACCAATACTTGTCGAACCTAGAAGCTATCCAACAAGGCTCCATCATCATCCCATTCTCACTCAGCTCCCGTAACTCTGCCAACATGGAAACTCTGGCCACACGCACATGAAACAATTAAGCTCCAGATTTTTGACTGAGTGCATCAGCAACGACATTAGCCTTCCCTAGATGATACTCAAAGGTGCAATCATAGTTATTGATCAACTCCATCCATCTGCGTTGTCTTATGTTCAGATTTGGCTACGTGCGCAACTAAGTGAGACTGTTATGATCTATATATATCTTGCATTGAGCTCCGTACAAGTAGTGTCTCCAACTCTTCAAGGCTAATATTTTGTTACGCCATACTCTTGCGAGGTTGTTTTGGGCAATAATTATGTTAGTTTTTCAAACTTTGTGCAATTTGGATGATGTTTGATAGTGTTAGCTCACGGGTTAGTGAAATCATTCATAGCCTTCCTTGGAAACTTTTGTGTAGGTCATTAGGGTGACCTTGTTTCGAGATTAGGTGATCTCGATTCTCGGTTGAGGAGACGTTATAATATGATATGTCGATTCCTTGGTGTGCTGGCTTGTCGGTTTCATGCGTGTAAGTGGCATTAGTAAAGATAAGTGAACTTGAGCTAGATTTTTCCCATTTTTAGGGGCTATGAAGAGGTCATCACCATCGTACAAGTCGTAGAAAGCCAGTGTCAGGTGAGCATCATTGTGTACTTCTTCTTGAATCATTGACAGGTGCACTATGAGAATTTAGTGCCTATAGTTCGTTAGTTATTGATATATAATGTTTACTCGAGTTTTAGTCGAGTACATGACCATTCTTCCATGAAAAGACTTTCTACGTAGTTAATGTTGACTGGGTCATAGAGATTCAATGCATTGACCCAACACGCTATTTATTATTGTTCTACAAGAACTCTTAGCGTGTCATATGCAGCTTCTCGATTATTCTTCGAGTACGAGAATGAGTACTCACATTTGTTTCAATTCGATGATTCATCATTGTTTAAGGTGTTCGAGCTATATTATTTTAGCCCTCATGCAACAAGAAGGTGGAGTTAAGTAGTAACTTAAGGAAGCTTGCTTTCTGAGTACTTGCGTCGAAGATCTGGAGGAGCGAGGTAGCATTTTGCAGTTATACATCAGATCCTCATTAGTTAATTGGGTAATAGTAAACTTCTTTCCAATACTCGTTTCTTCTTCTTTATTTTCGAGTTTTTTTTACTAGTGGAAGTCATGGACATGAGTACTGGCGTAGCAATAATGCTTATGTGGGAAACTCCAGGAGGTAGAGTTTCTCGAAAACAATTTTGATAATCGAGTGGGGTTCGAAAGTACTGGCATAGCAATAATCCCCTCAATCTTTCGACTATTGATTAGTCTAAGGCTAAACAAATTTCTCTTACTCACAAGTATACGGGGTCAAGTTATAGTATTTGTAAGGAAGTCGAATGTCGAACCCATGAGGATTGACCACTTAAACTTAGCTTAACTCAATTACGCACTCAACTTACAGATTAACTAGACACGAGACATGACACTAAAACTAAAGCAAGATGTGGAAGTGTATCTCACAAGACTAAGTCCTTAGGAGACATAACATTGCAAGGGATGGTTGAACTACAATGAATGATTATCCGGCTGATTGAATGTTTACTACTAACTAAATTAAGTGAAAACATAAAGTAAAACAAAAAAAATGTAAATGTTTGGTTGACTAGAGATGTCGCCGCTAGCCAACTCAATGTACCAACAATGTCTAAGTTATGAGTTTCGTTCGATTCACATGTGATTATCCAATTCGTGATCTTTTGGAGTCACCATTGGTTGTGAACCGAATCTCCTAGTCCATTAAGGCACTAGAAGTGTTTTGGTCCAACATTCAAATATAAAGCAAACCAAAACTGGAATGCAACTCAATTACGAATTGTATCATAATCATACCACATGCCTAATGAGTTCAATATGTGTTCACTTATGATGACTGTGAATGGCTTTTCTTCCTAAGTCCTTATTAGAGGACATGAAAGTATGTTCTAATGACTTTCTTAATCCACACTTTTTAGAACATGAATTAGAAGAAGTAACTATTAGCTACAAAGCCCCTTCGAGTCAATGTAAGCTTGACCGAAGCTCCTTGACTCATTTGGCCTTCAAGAAAGCTTCAGTCCATGCTCAAGCCCAATGGTAACCAAACATTAAGCCCATCTTCTCAAATGCAACCAAAGTCATGTTTACATTCTTATCTTTCTTAGGTGAGTGACTAATTCACTTAGGTTCATTTTTAGCTTCCTTAAACATATCTCATTTTAGTCATGGCTAGGACATGAGTACGAAAATATTGAATCAATCCCAAACATGCAAACATACCACAATCACATCACAAGCTATCAAACTCATTCACAACATGTGGTAAACTAAACCAAATTCAAATTTATAACTCAAAACATAGTTGTACGTACATCAAATTGGCTAGCGCTTAGCCCTAGCCTTCCAAAGGGTAACTACTCACTAAGCATAATATAAAGCAAGACTAATACATGCTCAAAATAAGAAGAGGAAAGAAATAACCAAGAGTCCCCTTAGTCATAGCTCCACCAAATGACTCCAAGGCTTCTTGCTCTTCTTCTTCACTCCAAGCTAGCACTAAGTCTTCAAGAGGAGGTAAGGGTAGTCCTTAGGGTTCCAAGGAGCCAAGAGGATTACTTCCCACTCCTTTGAACTCTAAAGTCCAAACCAAATCCTAGAGGCAAAGATGAGAGAAGGAACACCCAAAATAGGCCAAAGTGATGATATAGTGGTGTAGAGGTTCAGCACTACCCAAGATATGGAAGAGTTAGGTCTCTAATAGTGGTGGTTATGATGGTGTTTTGACCTAAAAAGGGAGGAGAAGATGTAAAAGAGAGTGCTAGTGGGTTGGGATAAGGATAAGGAGTCTAGAGAGAAACTAAAACTATGAGAAATAAGAAAATGAGGTGAGTTGCATGAGTGGGGAGAGAGGAGCTCGAATTTGGCTGAGTTGGGAGGCTCAATTTTGACCCTAGGATGATAATAAAAGAGGAGGTGGAAGATCCAAGGGTTAGATTTGAATTAGGGAGACCATGATCCACTATTTTAGGCTATGGAAGGCTAAGCTCCAAATTAGTGACATCATGTGGTCCAACTTCTTCTCTTTCTCTCCAAATCAAATTGGTAAGCATAAATGGGCTGAATGGGCCTCTATTGGGTGGGACTCCATGTAATTAAGCTGGCCAAGGTGGGCCGGCCGGCTGTGGAAAATTTCGGTGGGTTTCGGGCAACTTCCAACGACTTCCAGTGAAGCTATTTCATCATTTTCCCAAAATTGCTCCAAATTCTCTCATGACCTCGGAAATATATACGTCTTCTCCAATAAATATCTAATTCTTCATATTTAATGCATTTCCGAGCCAACTCCACATTTCCTAGTAAGAACAGGAAACGTCATAAGAACAATGCTTTATTCATAGAAAACAAGCTATAAGCATAAAGTTTGGAGTGTGATAGGCACATAATTGTGGTCCTAACAACTACCTCACACTTAAGCTTTGCTCGTCCTCAAGCAAACTAAGACAAAAGAAATAAGCTAACCTTGACTCAAAGCACAAAAACACACAAAGCATGTACAAGTATGTAAGTATCCTGACTTAATGATCGATATCCCTCAAAGAACTATGGCTAGATGGATTGAACTACTTTTGAGCAACGCTTTTAAAACATGAAATCAATGCATATGTAATAAGCCTAAATGAGATATGCTAAGCCAAATGCATCACAATAAGATGTATTCAAATTGATATGTTTCCTAACCATCAAACTCACTAGATATCACTCAATGCACACAAGTATTTGAGTGTTAGTGTTTGCACTCATAAATCACATCAATCACATGTTCTCCATAGGCTCGATCTTAAACCAATGCTCCAACAATCCAAAAACGCAAGCATTTCAAATCAAGAAGACTTTTATTCGGGTTGTAACGGGGCTTAAGGAAGGGGTTTAATGAAAGAAGGGTATAGGAAATCGAGAATCAAGCAACCTAGCAAGCAATTCACGTGTTGAAGTTACGAACATACTCTAGGTGCTACTACATTTCCCTTTTGCATACAAACCATTTCCCAAAACACATATTCTTTATATACACAACCATCTTTTTATGGATCCCTTTTCTATTTTCTAATTTTCTCTTCTTTTTTTCTTTTCTTTGGTACTTTTTTTTTCTTTTTTTTTTCTTTTTCTTTTTGAACATCACAACAACAACCTCCACCTCACACTTAAGCTTTTGCCAAACTTCACAATAAGCACAACTCTAAGCACATCCTAATAGAACTTCATTATAGTTTGCTCGATTGCCTAGTTAAGGGTATGAGTAAGTGTTTAGGGTTGGTAAGAATTTATGGTGTTCATTAATTAAAAGGCTAAACAATATAAGGCTCAAATTATATTGGCTATGTAAAGGATGTACGCATCATAGGCTTCAAAAGAAATTTGGACAAATGGTGATCATCCTAAAGCCTCTATCATTTTCAAAACAACTTATGATTTGGAAAATGTTTTACAAGGTTTCAAGCAAGTTCTAGATTACACAATGATCAAACGACACATGAAAGAATAAGTGCATAATGTAGCTATGTATGCACAATAAGGCTCAAAAATATCACATGGGCATGGATAGCTTCGAAAACATATCAATCCTTCTTTTTCTCATGTGAACTCATTTTGAATGACATGCACTTTTCAAACCGATTAAACATGCATTGTTTTATCTTTTTAAACATGCTCAAAATTATGCACCATTAGTTTAATTTCATCACTGGGAGTGGTTATTGAAACATAAACACACCAAAACATACATATTCTTGTATTACAAGTTCTCACAATTTTCAGTTTTTATGAATTTTCCGGATAAAGAGTGATAATGACTTAGCCGCCTACCTCACACTTTAGAACCAAATTATCCTCAATTTTCATAAAACCACATAATAACCAAAAGTGTAAACAAGATAGCAAGGCATCATCATTTCACAAAATTATTCTCCTAACACATGTTCTCTTAGGCATAGTAACTAGCATGCATTCACACTTAAAGGGTATTATAGTCTCTAAGAAATAATGAAGCTATTAGAGTCTTATCAACCACAATGGGGGCATGCATACTAATCACATTTCAAAGTAAAATGACATTTTAATCTAGCATATACATGAGGGGACCTCACACTTAGAACTTGACTACCACCTTCTATGTGACACCAAACAGTACACTAATGATGAATAGATAGCTCTCTCATCGAACAAGAGTGAGCCATCAAGAAATTGCAAGGCTAACAACCCTTGAAATATGTATACTCTTGGGGATGAGAGTTAAACCTAAGCATCCTAACATAGCATCATTCTCAAACATATTCTCATAAGTGCTAGAAAGTAGAGAGAGTAAGGGATAAAGAAAGTGCAAACGCTTTATAGATCGCCTTCAAGCTCCATAAGCATTTAGAATGTAAACCAACAAAGGCTAAGTTAGGCCTCATCATCCAAGGTTGCATATGCTTGGTCATGATCCTCAAATGGTGTTCTAGGACTTGTCTTGGACTCAAGGTATTGCACTATGCTCCATGCCTCAAAGCCCCAAGCTCTTGGTCTTCACAAACTCCATAAAAGTCAACATTTGTAGGGGAATCATTTGACGGGTTGAGAACCTCCTTCGAAGGATCGAATTTGATGCTCGGCACCATCTAGGGGGTTACATTCGATAGGTCAAGGATTTCCCTCGACGGGTCAAACTGGCCCAGGGTGGGTTTTCTGAAGGGTCAAAAATTGTCAGATTTGGCTCTTTTTCAAGTTCTTGACTTCAATGCCCATTCCACCATGTTCTATTCTCCTTCAACCTTACACTTATTCCTCTAACATACCAATAGTGTCCGACCATCACAGGTGTAGTTTAAGGACGTAAACATGGTTTGTAACTCCACCATCTTGTTATGGTGGATACTTCTTGAGTAGTATCACTCTACTACTTGGAGCTAGAGGGCTTCTTGACTTTTCATAGAGGCAAACATTAAAGTGATCCATAAAATTTCCAATGGTAGACCGAAATGGATATCTCCTTGATGTCTTCCTCTTCTTCTCGATCACTCTTCCAAGTAGCGTTCCAAACTCTTCGTTCAATGTTGATGTAGACTTGATGTGTGGGAAGAAGTAGGTGGTTGTGGCATCTCAAAACAAGGTGGAGAGTTGGAAACAAAGTTTCCTTTCCAATCCTTCACTTCTTCATACAAACATTGGTTGCTAAATGGAGGATCAAGATGCAAGAATACCTTGGTAAATCCTATCGTCATGATCATAACTCAATGCTTCTTCTTGCTCCATGGGGAGTTCTTTGTGGTACTATTTTAGTGGTGGGGGAAGGAATGGTGGTGCTTCTTCAACTTGATCTTAAATGCTTAGCACAAACACATTATCTTCACTTTGGGCATCCTTTTCATCTAGCTCCTACATCAATTATTCACGATATCCCATAACCGGTCGCGTAGATGAGTTCAAAAGTACATTTTCCTCAGCACTCCAAGCTTCATCATACATAGTCGTGCAATCATCATCAATTGAGAATTCATCATCTATAGAACCTTGACAAGCTTTCACCCAATATAGATTTAGCTCTTCTTCCTCGGATGAGGAATCTTCATACTCGGCTCCTTGAGAGGTTGAAGCTTCATGATTGATGGAATGCTTATGAGATGCCACCTCTTCTTGAATAGTCTCTTGCGCTCTCTCGACTAGTATACTCACTTGAGCTTCTAATCCTAGAATGTCCCTTCCAATTCATTCCTTATATATTTCCTTGAAGCTTCTTGTTGAACAAGCAAGTTGGCAAGCATCTCCTCCAAGTTCGGAGTAGGGCTTTCGTCTTGAGGTGGAGAGGGTGCCATCAATTACCTAAATTGTGCATGAGTTTCCTTTCCTCGAGCTAGATGCTTCTCAACTTGGGCTAGGTGGGTGTGAATAAGTTCTTCCAAATTTGAACTAGGGGCCTCTTCTTGAATAGGTACCGAGTGTTCTTGATGCATCCTCATGTTGTATTCGTACTTTTGAACATACTCGGGATACTCATATCTCAAGCGCACTCAAGAGGTGATTGCACTTAAGAACCACATAGAGCACACACCTCCACATAAGAATACGTCAGCTCCTTAGCTTGATAGTTCCACTTTTCATAGCCTTCATTATAAGGTACTTTTTGCCCATAACCACTTGAATTTTCCAAACCGTTATACCATCCGTCCATGGTTCTAGATGATCAATCTAACAAGCAAAAACAAAGCTAAAATGTTAAATGCTCAAAGATTGTGCTTCCTCACAACAATGAGCCACCAACAACCTTTGAAGTAAGAATTTAAGACTCTTTAAAACACTACATTAGATATGCTAACAAAAAGACACGAAGTGATAAACACAAAAAGGTACGTGGCATAGTGGTGTTCACTGTGCAATGGACACCAAAGTGAACCGAGGTAAAGGCATATGTTACCCAATATACCGATTTGCAACCATAAAGAATACACTATTTTAGATATGCTCCCAAGAATATAGCTATGCTTCCGAACGAAATTTTGACGAGTCGAGAATAAGGCTCGACGGGTCGAAAATCTGCCATGCAAAAAGATAAGTACCAAAAATTCTAACACAAATTCACCTCAAAGCTATCAACCAAAGTATTCTAGAGATTAAAGACAAAGAAAACAAAGTCCTAAGTGATAAAATGAAGAAAAACTATAAGGCCAAGAAGTAAATACAACACACATGTTCTAATACTCTGCAATCAAAGGCAAACCAAAGCTAAGGAATCAAAGTGAAATCAATCCCCAGCAACAGCGCCAAAAACTTGTTCGAGAGATTTATCCCCTCAATATTTTGACTATTGATTAGTCTAACGTTAAGTGAATTTCTCTTACCCGCAAGTATATGGGGTCAAGTTATAGTATTTGTAAGGAAGTCGAATGTCGAACCCACGAGGATTGGCCACTTAAACTCCTTAGCTTGACTCGATTACGCACTTAACTTACGGATTAACTAGACACAACAAATGACACTAAAACGAAAGCAAGATGTGGAAGTGTATCTCACAAGACTAAGTCCTTTGGAGACTTAGCATTGCAAGGGATGGTTGAACTATAATGAATGATTATTCGGTTGATTGAATGTTTACTACTAACTAAATTAAGTGAAAACATAAAGTAAAACAAAACAAAATGTGAATGTTTGGTCGGCTAGAGATGTTGCCATTAGCCAACTCAATGTACCAACAATGTCCAAGTTATGAGTTTAGTCTGATTCACACATGTTTGTCCAATTCGTAATATTTTGGATTCACCATTGGTTGTGAACCGAATCTCCTAGGCAATTAGGGCATTAGAAGTGTTCTGGTTCAACATTCAAATAAAAAGCAAACCGAAACTAGAATGCAACTTTATTACGAATCATATCTTAATCATACCGCATGCCTAATGAGTTCAATATGTGTTCACTTATGATGAATGTGATCCTATTATAGGACATGAAAGTATGTTCTAATGACTTTCCTAATCCACACCTTTTAGAACTTGAATTAGAAGAAGTAACGATTAGCTACAAAACCCTTTCGAGTCAATGTAAGCTTGACCAAAGATCCTTGACTCATTTGGACATCAAGAAAGCTTCAGTCCATGCTCAAGCCCAATGATAACCAAACATTAAGCCCATCTTCTCAAATGCAACATAAGTCATGTTTACATGTTTATCTTCCTTAGGTGAGTGACTAATTCACTTAGGTTCATTTTTAGCTTGCTTAAACATATCTCAACTTAGTCATGGCTAAGACATGAGTACGAAAATATTGAATCAAGCTCAAATATACAAACATACCACAATCACATCACAAGATATCAAACTCATTCACAACATGTGGTAAACTAAACCAAATTCAAATCCATAACTCAAAACATAGTTGTACGTACATCAAATTGGCTAGCACTTAGCCCTAGCCTTCCAAAAGTTAACTACTCACTAAGCATAATATAAAGAAAGACTAATACATGCTCAAAATAAGAAGAGGAAAGAAATAACCAAGAGTCCGCTAAGTCATTGCTCCACCAAATGACTCCAAAGCTTCTTGCTCTACTTCTTCACTCCAAGCTAGCACCAAGTCTTCAAAAGGAGATAAGGGTAGTCCTTAGGATTCCAAGGACCTAAGGGGAATACTTTCCACTCCTTTGAACTCTAAAGTCCAAACCAAACCCTAGAGGCAAAGATAAGAGAAGGAACACCCAAAATAGGCCAAAGTGATGATATGGTGGTGTAGAGGTTCGGCACTACCCAAGAGAAGGAAGATTTAGGTCTCTAATGGTGGTGGTTATGAAGGTGTTTTGACCTAGAAAGGGAGGAGAAGATGTAAAAGAGAGTGCTAGAGGGTTTGGATAAGGATAAGGGGTCTAGAGAGAGACTAAAACTATGAGAAATATGAAAATGAGGTGAGTTGTGTGAATGGGAAGAGGGGAGCTGGAATTTGGCTGAGTTGGGAGGCTCAATTTTGACACTAAGATGATAATAAAAGAGCAGGTAGAAGATCTAAGAGTTAGCTTTGAATTAGGGAGACCATGATCTACTATTTTAGGCTATAGAAGGCTAAGCTTCAAATTAGTGACATCATGTTGTCCAACTTCTTCTCTTTCTCTCCAAATCAGATTGGTAAATATAAATGGGCTGAATGGACCTCCATTGGGTTATACTCCATGTGATTGGGCCGGCCAAGGTGGACCGGCCGACTATGGCAAATTTCGATGGGTTCCGGGCAACTTCCGGCGACTTTCGGGGAAGTTATTTCGTCATTTTCCCGAAGTTGCTCCAAATTCTCTCATGACCTCGAAAATATATACGTCTTCTCCAATAAGTAGCTAATTCTTCATATTTAATGTATTTTCGAGCCAAGTTCACATTTCCTAGCAAGAACAGGAAACGTCCTAAGAACAATGCTTTATTTATAGAAAACAAGCTATAAGCATAAAGTTTTTAGCGTACTAGGCACATAATTATGGTCATAACAAGTAGTCCTCGTTGGGTATGCTTTTGGGTAATCGTACATCAAGGTGGTGATTCCTGCCGTTTTGGCAGGTTGAAACTGGAGGTAATGTGAACATTTATTCTGTTCGAGAAAGGTGTGGGTCCCTTAGTTGTGGACTAGACGAATAGAGTACCAAGGATATGTCATAATCGTGAAATTAAAGATGAAGTTTATAGCATATGTCAGGTTGATTGTGACAACCCGAACCAGAATCAGATGTGTGCTTGGCACGATTCTCGAGGTTTGGTTTTAGTCGCAGTTTTGCGATATTATGTGGTTTGCCGATTCGATTCGCGACTTTGTTTTCGGTCGAGAATTTGAGTTGAGTGTCTTCACGGAAGTTGTAGAGTACGTGATTTCGAGTTCGTGGGCGGTTTCGGAAGATTTTTCCGATAACCGAGGAATATTTTATGATTATTTGAAGTTTCGGGTTCCGACGAGTTTATCCGATTGTTTCGAGCTTATCCGAATCACATCGTATATTCATTCCGGACCGTTGATCGACCCGAGGGACGAGTATAAATATCGAAAAGTCAAAAAATAGTCGAGAATAGTCGTAAAAATTCAGTTTTGCATTGACTAGTCGTTGACTTTCCAAAACAGGAAAGCTGACCAGTTTGACCAAAAGGGGGAAATTTCCCGTTTGGGAACCACCGTCCGACGACCCATTTTCCGGCCACCTCTGCTTCCGGCAAGGGTAAGGTTTTCTTCCCCTCTTGATTTCGAGTAGGTTGGGTTGTGATTTGAGGAGAATTGATTAAGGTTTGAGGGTGTTCGGTTATGGACCGAATGGTGGTGATCGGTGGTGATCGGTGATATGGTTCCGGCGAGTTTTGGAAGGGGAGACTTGGGGGATTCGACTCCCCTCATCACTCTGAGTCTAGTGGTGTGGTTAATTGGAGTTGGGGAGGAGTTTTTGTTGCAACCCGATTTGGAATTCCGATTTGGTTTCCGTTCGGTTTTGCTTGATTTTGGAAGGGTTAGAGTTGAAATTGGGCTTAGTGACAGAAGGGAAAGAGATTTGCATGGATGAGATGGTTTGATCTGGAAAATTTGGCAGCGAAACTCCACCGTTGACGGCGCGCCAACGGCGGTCAACGGCGAGAAAAGTCAACTTTTCAGATTTCGATAATTTTAATGTCGTTTTTCTCGTAATCGCGCCCTGGTTATCGTACGGAGGTTTTCGGGTTGATTTGATTAGCCGATTTTTAGTCGAGGTTTCGAGTTGGGATTTTAGGAATTCCGTAATTCGTTTTGTACTGCATTTCGTAATTCTGGGAACGGTTGGTTTCCGTGCATCAGTACAGTGTTGTGGATTACGATGTTGATCAGTTCTGTTTTGTGAATGTATCAGGAGATCGAGATCGAGATCTGGATCGTGATCGTGCTTCAGGCGAGGGATCTTCCGCCGGACCACGAGTGTAGCGCGTGTGCGCATATCGAGAGTCTGTGAGTGGACAATTTCTTTTCACGGAAATCTTGCGAGTCTTTTATGTGATTTATGATCTTGAGCATGCAGCATGATTATAGTTTTACGAGCATGAGATTTCATACGAGATTATGATTATATAAGCATGTGTTTACGATTATACGAATATGCTTATACGGATATACGTATACGAATATGCATACACTTTTATATTGTTTCATGCATTTGCATCGAATAGTTTGTGATTTGGTTTTCACAGAGTACAGTCTTGGTTACTTTGTTGTATCGATACACTTTGCCTCTCGGCTGATCCCCGATGGTAGGCCACCAGGAGGGACGTCGTCATCCCGACCTGACCGGTGAGGGGCGTTTCCCCGGAACCGAGGCCATTTCTGGCTTAGAATCATGGGGACCAAGGACCTCGTGATTCGGACTGTACTAGCACGGTGTGTGTCCATGAGTGACCCCGTGGGATTTTACTTGCATGCTCAGTACACTGGAGGAGTATGAGTTTTACCTCGTGTACTATGTTATGTTTTTATTTACCTGGACTCGCATATGTTTTTATAACATATATATTAATTGGTGGAAGACATTTATTTTCGTCCACTCACTCTAACGTGTTTATTGTCTTTCCCCTGGGCTTTTCGGTTTTCGTGCCCAGTTTGCAGTTCAGGTTTGGTGTTTCACGTCGCGGTTTGGAGGCTAGTGATCAGAGTCACCTGTGTTTTCCAGTAGGTTTTTGTTTCGCCTACTGATGTACATATTCTATATGTTTTACTTTAGAGGTCGCTCTGATACACTCTGATACATGTTGTGCGGATTTTCACGGATATACATATATACATAGTACAGTTTATTACTATTGTTGATTATATTGATGTTGAGAAATCCGGATGGGATTGGTGCCCACGGTTTGCTTTTTGTGGCATAGGACGAAGTGTTAATTTTCGCGTGCAGGTTATGGTAATTCCACGCTAGTAACGAAACTCTGCCGAAATTTTGAAAAATTTTTGTTGGTTCGTATTTTCGAAAGGGTTTGATTCCGGTTTAGGAAACTGAATCGGGATTGGGTCCTTTCATTGATCCTTTGATATCACTTATTAATATCACTAACAGTGTGGAACAGCCAGCTCGAGAATCTTTTTTATTGAACCCCCACCATGGTCAACTCTTCATACAGGGAATTTCAAATTGACATTAGTAATGGAGACTCATTCATTATCTTGTGATTTTACTAATTCAGTTTTGTTAGTTGGGATTAACCTTAAATTTCTCTACTCGAATCTCTTCATGAATTGGTTGTGTTAATTTTTTTGACGAGAACACATTTTCCTCTATAAAGTTGTTTCAAGAAATGTGCAACCAACTCACAAATTTAATTCTCCCTATTATTAATCACATGGGTTCACGAGGGTGAAGATGTTGATATCAAGATTCTAGACCAGACTTATGCGTGGTATGCTTGTACAGCTAGGAACCACTAAGCTAGATAATCAGCAAGGATTTGTGTTAATCGCTAGCATGCAGGAAGATATAAGTATGACTTGATTCAATGTTTATTGCATGAAGTCCGAGTTCTTGCTAGACTAGTCATGGGAGCATCATGCAGATGACCAAGTGATCATCACCCACACGAGTATATATGAGGATCATACACGCAAATGCAAATTTTTGACTGGTTTTGTTTGTCTTTGATGAAGATGTAGTTTATCAGTCCTATGGGATACAGAGTTTGATAAGTGATTACTACAGGAGAGTGATCCCGTTCCTTGAACTTCACAACATTCTGATCCTCTGGTTAATTTTTGTTGATTAGGTATCCAGTGTTAAGGGAATTATAAATGTTTGTAGTTGTACAACGAGAGAGGTGGTAGAAATTCAATTATTCAAATCGAGTTTGGGACTAGATATGTAGATTGGCGCCTTAATGTTTTACATCCACGAGTGGACAGATTTTGTAGCCATACGTTTACGTCCAAGTAGAGGTCTATATCTATTACCAACGAATCTTCGTCGTTGGATAGGAGTGGAGATGTTTATATATGAGCCCTGTATGTGAGTTAGGGATATTCAGATTTGGGTGCGATGTTATTGTTACAGATTATAGTCTTTAAGTCACAAGAATAGTACATTGGGTTTTGGGACTCAAGTTGCATACTATTATTACTCATTTATCATAAACATATGCATAGCCTACCAGGATTATTCTGACCTTAAATGGATGCTGAGATCATATCTCCAGAATAGACAGTGAATTGAGATGACAATTTGACTCTTCGGAGTCTGCCCTTAGTTTTGGGTGTATTTGAAGCAAATCTCAGTGATTTCTTATGAATCTCACTACATTACAGTTATTAATTTTGATTTTTCAGTTAGTCATTATAGTGTATTGAATGAGAGTTAGTGAAATTGTTGAGATATTTGGTATTGCAACCATTCTGATTCATAAATTTGTTGAGTACTAGTGACTTATGTTCATAGTATTATTCAGTTTGATTATGAGAAATTCGGATGGGATTCAGTGCCCATAGTTTGTTTTTGAGGTTTGGTTATTTAGAGTGTTCTCCTCATGCAGGTTTTTGGGTTCCTAGAGTTTTAGGGGAAACTATGCCAAATTTTCAGTAGAATTTTTAGGAATAATATAATGGAGTAGGGTCAAAAATTTCATGGAGATCGGTCAGACGGCTACTTATGTTACAACTTTAGAATGGTCAGTCTAGATTTTTAGCTTGTTATATGTGTGACCGCAAGGGATACTTTCATGTGAGAGTATTCATGGAGGGACACCTCTGGTAGACTCATGGTGCTAGGTTCAAGTTGTGATCACGAGCCACTTCCAGAAGTAGAGCTGCACCATCATCTAGAGAACTAGCATATCAAGACCGCAATTGAAGGCCGGACTGACCGAACATGTTGAAATCATTAATAGTATTTCCCAATAGAGTTGACATGGATATCAGATGTCTTAAGTTTTTATGTTACAGAGTTTGCATCAAGACCCTTTCATGTACCAGGTTTATAGTGAGTAGTTGTTTGTGACTTTCGACTAGAAGAACAAGACTTCAAAATCAAACTATACATGGTGAAGGTATTACGATAACCCCTCTCAGTTGTGGATGTTACTTGAGAACCGAAAGAACTCATGTGTGAGTAGTACCGTTGGTGCTTTACTTTTTATATGTGCGTAAATTTCAAGTACGAAATTTTCTTACGGAGGGGTAGATTGTAACACTCCGTCTCGATAATTTTCTTTTTAAGATTTGTTTAAGGTAGTTAATTTTTTTTACCGTCGGTAATTATCGATAGTCTTTCTATCAAAATTATTGGTTAAGTTTTTCAAGAAATTTCTTTCGGTAAAATCATAACATTTATCGAGACGAGTTTATGGCCACGTCAATTGTTAAAATCGAAGTTACGACGAAAAAATTACGATCAGCGAAAGTTTTGTACAAGTTTATGGAATTGGTTAGTCACAACTCCACATATAAATAGGATTTTTCCGAAAATAGAGAGTCAGACTTTCCATTTTCGGGTCACCTCTTTTCTCTCTCTTCTTCCCACGCGGCTTGCTTCCTCACGCATGCCTAAAATCGCCGCCGATGGAGGTTTGCCGATCGGCCATCAAAATCATCGACCAAGGTGTCAAAAGAAGCGCCTCACTCTCCTCTTTCAAACCCCCAAAGCCTCAACCTTCATCTCTCAAAGATTTAACCGAAGTGTTGACCTGAAGAGCCGCCAAACCCTAAGCTTTAAGGGTGACTATCTCGAGCTTGAATTGATGCTTGTGACCTACTGGGTTTTGAAGCTCTCTTCACCACAAAGCTAATGACACCAAGAACACGTTCTAACTCCACCGGAGTAGTGAGAATCAAAGTTTTGAAGTTTTTGGGAGATTTCGGTTTCAAGATAAATTCGATTAGTTAGAGATTGAATTCGATGATGTTGTAGAAGAGTAAGTTGTTTGTTTTGTGATTTGGAGCAGAATAGACCTTGGGTCGCCGGAAAAAGTCATTGCCGCCAGCGGTGGTTCACGGTGGCGCTCTGGCGAAGAAATTTTGATGTAAATTTTATATCATTTTACTCTTAATTACGCACCAATTGTAATGAAGAGGTTATTGAATTAATTTGGGCATAGTTATTTAAGACGTGTGATTAATCGGATAATAATTAAATGATTTTACAATAATAATGAATGATTGAGTCGAATGTCAATGCGACCTCGAGTTGCATAACGTTCGAGAGATCTGTTACGACTTTTAAAAGGATTCAAGATTTAGAAATTGGAATTAGATTAAATCTTGTATTTTGTTTAGAAAAGCACGTTATTCGAGAATGCAATGTTCTCGACGGTAATGCTTGTTGTTGGTGAACGAGCTTAGTTATTCGATATGATTTTCGACGATTAGTTTTTAAATAATCAACATTGTTTCAAGACATGTTAGCAGTCAGTGACAGATTTATAGAAGCGCCAACGAACATGCTTTGGCTTGATGGAAATCACGGCATAGTACTGTGAGTGGACTTTTATTTTTTATAGTCGCTTGTGAGTTCTTCTATTTTTATACAGTATGTTTTACATTATATTTTCAGAGCGTTTAAATTGAAGGTTTATTATGTAATAGTTTTATATAGTTGCATTGATGCCTTCACTATTCGGATGATCACTGAATAGCTGGTCGGACCGGGTTAGGACAAACACCCTGCTTGACCTAGATTGTCTTGGGTTAGGACAAACATCCTAAACAATTCCATCACCTTACTTTTCATATATATACGGTCGTTCCGGATTAGGGAAAACACCCTGAACAACCACCTCCATTGTATTTCACTTTATGATAATATAACTCGCATCTGTTTTATCAGAAATTGTGGAAAGGCATAAATATACACTTTTCTACAGTTTTACGCATATCGTACAATTATGATTTGTTTTGTACACTCACTCTAACGTTTTATGATTTTTATGTCTTTCCCTGGGCCATTTGTTTTAAATTGCCCAGATTGCAGGTTAGCCGGTTAAAGACGTGACCATCCAGAGTACGAGGCATGACAGTCCATAACTTTTGTCTTCTCAGTATAGGTTCTCAGTTGAAGTTAAGGCTTACTTGTGCTAAGGTAGCTGATACCGATTCAACAGTGTTAGATACTCTAATACAGGTCCCGTATGACTTTTCATGGATTATTACGGTAATCTAGGGCGGGTCTTGTCAATTGCATATTAAGTTTTGCAACCCATTGACAAAAAATCATCTCCAATGATACATTTGCAAACCCATCTTTTAGAGGTTAAGTTGTATAAGTTACAAAATATACAACCCATTTGGCAACCCATCCCACCCAAAACTCGTAATACCACATCATGTGCTTCTACTTTTCAACCTATCTCATTATATATGAATACCAATGTAAATAAAATATAATTTGAAATATTAAAATAAGCTAATTTCTATAAATTTGCATCTTTCTCATTAGAGATGGTCAAATTTAAAGAACCTATTCAATTTTTTTAAGGATGAACCTATTTTAAGGATGAATAGTATCTAATATGGTTCTTATTTAAGGAGATTTATTCTCCATTAATTCCGGTATATGTCTTGTCCTAGTTAGATACGGATATTAATTAGATAGATACAGAGTATCCCTGTTATATTGGGATAGTTATTGTAACAGATTGTATCAGATTGTATCTGCTTGTATTTAAGGCATTCTATAAATGAGAAGAGTAACTACTTTCTGTCTATTCTACTTTCTCCTGCAACACGTTATCAGCACGACTCCTAGGGTTGATAGAAAAACCCTATAACTTGGAGAAAGTATCACCGCCGCCAAACACCACCGTCGTCGATCACCGTTGGCAACCAAGTCCCACCTCTAGCCTCCTTCCTTTTCAACGAATCCCACAAAGTTTTTGAAGTTGACAAGATTGCACGACTTCCAAGGAATCGTTTCAGAAGAACTTCTTCTTCATCAAGTGTCGTTCATACCGAGCATAATACATGTTGAGGTAAACATTTTCTAAACCGTTTATTGATAGATATAAGCCAAACTTACTTACCGCAAAACCCTAGATCTAGGATTACTAGAATTGTGATATGAATTGTGAATATTACATGTTGTTACCCTAGTTCATATGGACATATATCCATAGAGTATGCGTGACAATCCTGGGGGAGTCACGGTTTGGAAAAGAAAAGAAAAAGGAAATCGATTCTATGTGACTGTTGTGTCACGGTTGCTAGGTGTGGTTTTTACCACCATTTTATAATCAATTTTGTGACAATGCATCATGGATCATGTTTTTATTCAATTAAACTTGAAAGTTTTGTGATCGTAATACTCGATTGGCTCTTATAAAACATCTTTGTGTGTTTTGTAGATGAGTTCGAATGAGCCTGGAAGGCCGAAAGTCGAGATCCTTGACCTTGAAGGCAAGGAGTACCATCGTTGGGTCTCTAATCTAGAGAATACATTCATCAGAAAAAGACTTACCAACACCATCAAACCCACTGGGCCTGGAACAAACCTCCTCCCACCAAATGAAGAGACAAAAGCTCAAGCCCTCATGTTTCTGAGGCGTCATATTCACCCATCTCTGAAGAAGCATTATTTGAAAAAGACATATCCCATTGTTTTATGGGATATTCTATAAAAGAGGTTCAATAATGTGCATAATGCACAACTTTCTGAGTTGATTGCAAAATGGAACAACACCAGAATGGTGGATTTCCCAAAGATCAACGCTTTTAACCAAGCTATGCTTGATCTGCAGTCTGAATTAAGCTTTTGCGATGTGGAAAAATCTGAGGAAGACATGATTGAGAAAGCGTTACTAACCTTCCTTACATTAATGAGTCATCTAGCTCATCAGTACCGAATTGAGTATGAGCAAGGGAGGATTACCGAATTCAGTGATCTCATTAACAGTCTTGCGACTAAAGAAAAGCATCATGAGATCATCTTGAATAATAACTCAAGACCGGCTGGTACTAAAAAGCCTGAGAGTTATAATACGGGAGGAAAGGCTCAAAAAGATAAGAAGGTTGCTCGTTCAGAACCTTATAATCATGGTGGACATGCTCCACGTGGGGGAAGAGGAAGGCGTGGGTGTAGCCAAGGCCGCAGCCAAAATATGACTTGGCATAGAGATCAGAATGCCCATTCCCAAAAGAACTAGTCTGGTTCAGTTCCTGATGGTCAACGGTATCAACAATCTGGCAAGTTTGGTTGTTTCAAGTATGACTCTACTAGACATATGCACAAACAGTGTCATGCTAGTAGAGAAATCCAGAATATCTACAACAAACAATATTTGGCTCAAGAGTCGAATTACACTGAAGATTATGAGATGGAGGTTGACACCAACCTAGTTCTAGCAGATGACAAGGGGAAAGAACTTGTTATCCCAAATTTTGATTAAACCTATGTAAAAGGCAATTGTTTCTGTAATCTTTCAAGTTTTAGTTTCATTTTTGGCTTACTTTTTGATCAAGAATTTTTAAGGACACTTGTCTTTATTTTATGAATAAGAACACATCTATGATGTAATTTTTGTTGGCAAACAATGAAGATATTTCTATTTTTGGTATATGAAAGTGTTTGAGAATGTTCTATTTCATACGATTCTTATGTATGGTTCGATGTTTACATATATATGGAAAAAGCAAGCCAAGATACTATTTTGACAAAGAAAAAAATGTTTAAAAACAACTTGAAGCAGTTCACAGAGCAAATTCGACCCGTCAAAAAATTGAACTAAATAATTTTTGACCCATCGAAGCCATGCTTCTGTCCAAAATTGGTTCAAATTCGACCTTTCGAAATATTGAACTAAACAATTTTCGACCCGTCGAAGCCATGCTTCTGTCCCAAAATTGGTCCAAATTCGACCCGTCAAAAATTTTATCGACTGGTCGAAATTCTGGTATTGGAAAATCACAAGTTATTTTGGGTTTCCTCGATCAATCGAGGCCTTTCTTCGACCCATCGAAAATGCAACCCAGAAGTGATGTTTTTAGATGAGTTTTTCATCTGTTTCATTGGCTTATGATGTTGTTATTACATCGGTTTATGCCATGTCATATCAGCACTCAACAAGGGCCACACTCTTCTCAAATATTCAAGTGTATAATTGAAGTGTGTGCCTCGTCTTTGCTACAAAGACTTACTTGTTTACATTGATTTTGTAGATGTATCAAGGAGAAATTGAGTGTCTAGTAGATAGTGGTACTACTCATACCATTCTGCGGAATAGGCAACTGTTTGTGGATCTTTTCCCATACAAATCCTCAGTGACAACAATGATTGGCGCAGCGCCCGTTATTCAGGGGCCTCATGGTGCAGAGTTTCTGCTGCCTCATGGTACAAAATTATATATCATTGATGCCTTATATGCGCCAAAGGCCAATCGAACATTGCTAAGTTTTAAGGATATTTGTGCCAACAGATTTCACTTGGAAATCTATTGTGAGAATGGAAAAGAATTTTCGTGTATAACCTCTCTTGATTGTGGCCGCAAGCGCATTCTAGAGAAGTTTTCGGCAATTCGTAATGGTTTGTACTTAACCACGGTTCGGATTACTAAATCCAATGTCATGAGTCACTCTACTATGTGTGATTTTGATTCATATAAGCTTTGGCATGTATGACTGGGACACCCAGGTCGTGATATGATGATCAAAATCTTAAAAAATACTCATGGTCATCCGTTCTTTAGAGCCAAGAAACATGTGGGATTACCTATTTCCATCGGTTTAGATGGTGAGGATGAGACTACCCATCTTAATCCTAACTTGTTCTCCACAACAAGTATAGCACCTTCCCAGCAACATATTGTTGAGGCATTGTGCGTTATTCCACCAGATTCTTATGTTTCTATCTCTGATGTGCATCACTCGTTCTGCAAAGCTTATTCTTTAACAAAGTTGATGGCTCGTCCTTCCTTTGTTGTTGATAACAATGAAAACATTCCATTCTTACAAAGGATCCAAGGTGATATTTGTGGACCTATCAAATTTGAATGCGGACCATTTAAATATTTCATGATTTTGATAGACGCATCAACGCGATGGTCATACGTTGCTTTGTTGTCCACAAGGAATGTTGCGTTTGCAAAACTCCTAGCTCAAATCATTAAGCTCCGGGCTCACCACCCGGACCATCCAATCAAGTATATTAGATTGGATAATGCAGAAGAGTTTACATCAAAGTCTTTTGATGATTACTGCATATCTCTTGCGATTAATGTTGAACATCTTCCCTACGTTCATTCTCAGAATGGTTTAGTATAGGCTCATATCAAGCGGTTACAGCCAATGTCTAGAGCTTTGGTAATGCATACAAATTTACCGGTCTCTTCTTGGGATTATGCAGTGTTACATGCAGCAATGCTTCTTCGTTTTAGACCTGTTGCTTGTCAACCATTCAGTGCGTACCAGTTGGTAACTGGATATGAGCCTGACATTTCACATTTACTCATTTTTGGTTGCGCGGTCTATGTGCCTATTGCGCCTCCACAGCATACTAAGATGGGTCATCAACAAAGATTGGGCATTTATGTTGGTTTTGAATCACCCAAAATAATCCGCTATCTTGAACCTTTGACAGGAGATCTCTTTACTGCTCATTTGCATATTGTCAATATGATGAAACATATTTCCTGCCGTTATGGGGAGATAGGAATAATTCTATTCCAATTCAACGTCAGTAATTGACGTGGTTTGATCTCACTGTGCATGATCCACGCACGCCTCAGATTGAGATAGAAATGTGTAGGATACTCAATCTTCAGCAAGTGGCAGACTCCATACCTGATTCCTTTGCTAATATTACTAAAGTAACGAGATCGGATATACCTGCTGCTAATGTTTCTGCAAGGTTGGAAATCCCGGTAAAGGGATTCGTTAATAGCAACACTGGGCAAGGAGATGTTCCTCCTGCTCATTTGGATGGTGTTGCTTCGGCCTGGGCTCTCACCAGAAAGAGGGGGAGACCAAGAAAATCCACAGATGAGCCGCTGATTAAAAGGCAGGCCATCAAGGCACCAAAAGATCCACTTATCATCAACATTGGGAATCCTTCACATGAGATTGTCTCTAATTATGGTTATGTCATTGAATCACAATTAACATCTCTGGGGGACGCTCTAGAACCTTTTGTGATATCAAAGAACCCAGAAATCTCACTTAGAATAAATGATGCGCACGTTCTTATGGATAGATCTTCCATGTTAGTTGATGATATGTTTGCTTATTCCGTCGCTAAGGAGATTATTGACGACAATGAAGTGGAACCCCGCTCAGTTGATGAATGTCAACGTAGAGCAGATTGGCTGAAATGAAAGGAAGCAATCCAGGTTGAACTAGACTCTCTGAATAAAAGGCAAGTTTTCGGTCTGGTTGTGTTATGCCCACCGAATGTTAAGCCAGTTGGACATAAATGGGTCTTTGTTCAGAATCGTAATGAAAAGAATGAGATCTTGCTTTATTAAGCTAGACTTGTAGTGCAGGGTTTCTCTCAACACCCTAGAATTGATTATGAGGAGACGTATTCTCCAATTATGGACATCATCACCTTCCGCTACCTGATAAGCTTGGTAATATCTGAAAAGCTTAGTATGCAGCTAATGGATGTGGTTACAGTATATCTCAATGGGGATCTTGATTCAGAGATATACATGAGAGTGCCATATGGCATTGCTATACCCAAATCAAGTAACTCTAAACGACGGAGTGCTCATGTTATAAAGTTGAGACGTTCACTGTATGGATTGAAGCAATCTGGTAGGATGATGATTGGGAAGGAATATTAGAATAATGATTTATACCCATGCGTGTTCATTAAAAGAACAACGTCAGGATTTGCTATAGTAGCTGTCTATGTTGATGATATGAATATCATTAGAACTCTTAAAGAGATCAATGCGACTGTTTGCTACTTGAAATCTGAATTTGAGATGAAAGACCTATGTAGGACTCGATTTTGTCTCGAATTAGAGTTAGAACATCGAGTTGGTAGAATTCTCATTCACCAATCTTTTTATGTCCAAAAGATGCTCAGGCAATTCAATATGGACAAAGCACACCCTGTTAGCACACCCATGGTTGTTCGCAGTCTGGACCCCAAGAAAAATCTGTTTCGTCTGTTAGATGACGATGAGGAGATCTTGGGAGCTGAAATTCCATATCTTAGTGCTATTGGAGTTTTTTTGTATTGAGCTCAATGTACACGTCCAAATATTGCATTCTCAGTGAACTTGTTGGCAAGAATTAGTTTTGCACCTACGCAACATCATTAGAACGGAGTGAAACAACTCTTCAAATACTTGAAAGGTTCTATTGACTTTGGTTTATTCTTCTCTTACAAAGAATATAGAGAAAAGCATGAAATTCTCGAAAAAGAGAAAGTTGAAGCGAATTCTGGGGATTTCGACCCGTCGAGGGATTCTCTCGACTTGTCGAAAAATGGTCTTGCTTCAAACAGTTTTCATGTTATCCCCTATTCCAAAACACCGGTTGATGTGTTGGTTGGATTCGCTGATGCTGGATACCTCTCTGACCCACACAAAGATCATTCACAAACCAGTTATGTTTTCACTATAGGAAACACGGCAATCTCTTAGAGATCAACAAAGCAAACCCTTGTTGCTACTTCCTCGAATCATTCTAAGATAATTACTTTGCATGAAGCAGTTAGAGAATGTGTTTGGCTTAGGTCAATCATAGGCCATATTCGAGGCTTTAGTGGATTGAAATCTACTGTTACTGATCCCACTTGCATCTTTGAGGATAATGTTGCATGCATTGAACATATGAAGTTGAGTTTCATTAAGGGTGACAATACAAAACATATATCGCCGAAGTTTTTCTTTAATCAGCAACAACAGCAGCTGTTGAATATTCATGTGAACCAGATTAGTTCTGTTAATAATGTTGCGGATTTGTTTACCAAGTCACTTCCTAAATCTACTTTTGTGAAACATGTGAGAAGCATTGGTATGCACAGGTTATCAGAACTCCTAGACTGAGTTTACAGTCATGGGGAGTTCCATTTCTGTAGACATCAGGGGGAGTCTACCACACATGTAGTAACTTTAGTAGTTGGTGCGTTGTACTCTTTTTCCCTTAGACCAAGCTTTTCTTTTACCCATGAGATTTTTGTTTGCTTGGAGAGATTTTTAATGAAACAATAAGTCATGCATCATTCTTATGGCCATCGACACAAGGGGGAGTGTTTAAGGAGATTTATTCTCCATTAATTTCGATGTGTGTCTTATCCTAGTTAGATGCAGATATTAATTAGATAGATCTGGTATCCTTATTATATTAGAATAGTTATTGTAACAGATTGTATCGACATTCTATCAATGAAAAGAGTAACTACTTTCTGTTTATTCTACTTTCTCTTGTAACACTTATACTTTTTTATAAATAAAACCTTGATATAGCACCCACAATTGGATGGCCTTAGGCCCCCCAAAAGACACCAACCTAAATCCAATCCCAACCAGTAGGTTACGTTGAATAAGGCCAGGGCAGGGCAAAGCCACCACGTCTTTGCATTAAGTACCGTGACTCGCCACCACCTCACCATGCCTCATTGTCACCATCTGTATCATCGGACTTTCTCCGACCAGAGACTAGACACCCAACCAGCCCCCACCACATCAAAGCTTCCGAGCAAACTGACACTCGCAAGGGAGGCTACTATCGCACACCAGAATGTCGAGGGATGTAACTCCAGGCAAACTGGACCCAAGGCAACAACCGACATACACAACAAAGAGAGCAAAGGCTCTGCACAGCCAGACAGAAGAAACCGAGCACCAACACCGAGTTCACCATGAAATAGGCAAACACCACCGCAAGAAAACCTAGACACGCTAGGTCTGAATCAAAACACCTCCTAAATTGGGATCCGGGTGATAATTTATGGTGCGGGTCCTCGAATCATATTAGAAATTTCCGGGTAACTTGACAATATGTAACTATCAGTCTGAGAATAGTAGAAGCATAAATGTATGAATATTAAAACGAAAGATGTTATACATAAGAGCACATGTGACGACTCTGAAATGTTGAAAATGACCCCTTTGAAACTTGAGGGACAGTATCTTTGAATCGTGAGTCATGTACTGAGTTAATTAATAATCGACTAGCGAGGAGAGATGTGCCCTAAAAATAATTAGCAAATGTATATAAGTTACTGAGAATGCACCTCAACAGAACTCAGTTCATTTCAGGCACATCCAACTACCATTTCGATGTTCCGTCCTACTTTGCACCTATCATGTTTTCTGCATGCCACTTTGAGAAGCCCTCCACCAGGGCCTCATTCATCCATGCATGCCGGCATCTACCAGTCGCCTCTTCAAAAGTTAGCCATGTTCTGTTTCGCGTGCTTTGTTCTGGCCATGACTCAAGTTCTTCCTTCACAAATAAAGCAAACATAGCAGCTCTACACACACCTTCTGGGTTCAGCTCATCCTGGTGTGTTTTACTCTTGAAGTGATAATATCCGAGTAAATCCTGAAACGTCAAATATATAGACGAGTGCCAGTTTTAGTGCATCCAATTACACAACAGGACAATAAATGAGCTAATATCAACAAGGAGACGTGTTACAACCAGTCCTAAAAATTAGCCCATTGAAAGACACAATTTAAGGACCTCTCCAAACTTGGAAATTAATAAAATATTAGAAAATGTATTTTACCATTAGCTCTCCTCGAACCCCAGCTTCTTCAATAGCTTCTCTTACTGCAGCTTCCTCTACAGTTTCATCATTCTCCCAGCCTCCCTAAAATTGAAAAAGTGATTAACCAAATATAAAAGCAACTTATACTCTGAACTTCATTAGTGGCGAACAGAATACATATTTACTCGTTTTACAAAAAGGGAAACAATAACATGGAACACAAAATACTCCCAGACTCAAAAGTTATCTTTTTTAATTAACCAAAAAGAATCCAAAACAAATCTTCAGATGCATAAAATTCTGATACAGAAATCATAGTTCTTGATTATACAGTGACAAAGTTCCTGATTATACGCCTATACAGTGATTGCTAGAACTGTACTTCCACCTTCCTGATGAGAGCATACATTGTTTTGTTTCACCAGACAGGGTCTTCTACAAAATATTCTCATTCAAATTTCCTCCCAAATCAAATCTTTCTAATACCAAATTATCAATTTTCTTGTTTAAAACATAATGTTCCATCGACGTTTGAGACATGAAAAAAGAAACGCAAAGAAATGGAATAACACAACTGTCACACTGGAATTAAAGAGGACGTTTGATCATCCAATGATTTCCAATTCATACCTAGCAATATTGTTTCACGGATGTCTCATTCATACCTAGCAAAGCCAATCACCAAAGTTCAGAAAGTCCAACTTATGTCACATTTCATAACTACAGAGGACAATTTACCATGTTCAAAAAAAGTGAATTTTCATCAGGAACAACTAAAATTGATAATGTTTCTTTTCAGCCTTTAGTTCTTCCAATCCCAAGATCATTGAATTAGCACTTAACTATAAGCTATGCCACAAGTAATAACTTCAAGTCATAACCTATTTGTCAACCCCCTAAAATTTGAAAAACTGAACCACAATCTCCTCTAGCCTAAATTTAACTAGAAAAATACATGTCACAGCATTAAGTTTATTTTTATTGTTATATCTATCAGCAATCAAATTTTTATACAGAGAATTTGGAGAGCCAAAGAGCACCTTAGTGTGCCTCAACATGAACAAAAGAAAGGGCCACGGCCGGAAAAGAGTTCACCAAGGCATTGGGGAGTCGGGTTTTCCAAATATAGCACTGCGGCACAGCAGAGCAAGATGCTAAAGAGATAACTGAGTATTCACAGCAAATGACGTCTTCTTACTGGAGACTTGAGTAGTCGTTAAGTTGTTTCCTCCAACATATCTGTATAGTTTTTTTTTTATGGCCCAAATGAAAACCTAATTAAGATCTGCATCTTGCCAAGCCCTTGTATTTCCATTTTCTTTTCATAAACATTCTTTCAGTTTCATATGTGATGTGGGTGATATTTTTTCTAAAAAGGAAAAGACAATGCATGGAACACACCTATAAAATTGAGTGAAACATACGTTGTAAATGAATTTTTTTAATTACAGATTATTATTCATACTGTGTAATTAATTAGAAAAAATATGCAGTAAAGGCTAACACCGCAAATCCCCGAGGCTTCCGCCTCGTAAGGCACTAACAAAACGTCGCCTTGCACCTTACTCTTTGAGAACATCAATCAGCAAGGAAATAACAGTCATGGTACTTCTTAAAGTTTGCCACTGGAATTAATTCCAGACCAAAAACATAGCAACATTAATATTTCAATGGGGAAAGGACTACCTTAGGAAATAATAGACCTGGTCCACTAGGTGAGTTAATCATAAGAACCTCAAGAATCTTTTCGGAATCAGCATCAACACTCTCATTACAATTTCTGTACCTGAATGGAATACACCTGTCAATGATCATTGGAGTTAATTTCTTCATATCAATATGATGGACGTGAGATATTTGATATCTTAACTCAAAGTTGATGTCAGTGAATTGTAAGAATCCCAACATTTAACTATTTTACCCCTAGCTTCCTTTAAGGTTTAACATGGATGTAAGGAAAATGAATGCAGCTCACTTTTATGAAAAAACTAAGGGAAAATGAATGCCTGTTAGTTCATGATAAAAACAGGCATTCTTTTGGTGCAAGGGAAAATGAATGCAGCTCACTTCGCACACAGCAAAAAAATAAAAAACAACAGAACCTAATTGAATTGATTGCCAAAAAAATCAAATGAGTTACTCTTTTTGTTCACAGAGAGTATTTCAATCCCCAAAAAGAAGTAAAGCTGTATACTGAAGGCAGCACCCAACTTGTCGGCTACAAAGCAGAACTTCAACTTTCTCTATAGCAATAAAAAAAATTAGTCACAGAACATCCACATTTATTATTCCAACTAAAGAATTCATAGAAAATGTCCTCCTCAACCTATGTTAGCGTCTTAGCGTGAACGCTCCTTCCCACCATGGTCTGACAAAAATCAAACTCATCTAAAACCTTCTCAGATCATGTCACCAAAAAAATCTCATAACAAAAACCCTAGTTCACAAATGTAATGTAGATGAAGTATAAAAATCCGTCAAGTTAGCATACACCGAAACCAACCCCATCAATCAAACAATTTTTATTCAGAAAAAAATTAACTCACGCAAGTCCAGGTCACAAAAGCTAACCTCCCCGGCTGCCTACAATGTAATAGGCACATAAGAACACATATATGTCCAAGCACAATACATCCTCCATTACTTGAATAATCAACGGCAGCCAACAACCAGTCAAAAATGCACCATAAATAATTAAAACCAAACAAAAATAAAATATCCAGCAACTATGAGAAAATACATAGGTCCCGCTACACAAATTGAACATCAGCATCAATCAAAATCGAACAAAATACACAAAGACGAGATTAGGGAAAATTAACGAACCCTGCAACAAGGCGACAACCGTCCTCGTAGCGTTGCTGATGCCGACCCGTACGGGCCACAATATCACACATTACTAAACCCCAAACAAATCGACGACGAAATTCACCTCTTCTTCTTCTTCTACTTCGTCTTACAATGCTCACGCCCGCACGGGATTAATCGCCCGCCGCTGATTTGCTGGGCTTGGACGGCGGCGACCGGCGTTCTCTCGCATTATCCAATGGCTCTGGCTTTCTTGTTTTTTTTTTCAGTTTTGTAAAAATTTTAGGGTTTGGTTGCAGAGAAAGAGAGGGAAATGAGGGGTTGGTCTTGCCTTGCGTTTAGAGAGAGGAAGAGATGACCCAAAAAGAAATAGAAAGCGCTAACGACGGATCAGGACGGTGAGTTTGATCAAAGTCACGTGTCATAGGTCAAATGCGGCCCACCCTTTTCTTTTCTTTTTTTCTTGGCTACACCAAGACCCAAGACCCAGGAAAGTAAGCAAAGAGACTCGATCAAGCCTAACAACCGTTCTTATACATCTGGTTCTTCCTCCTAAATCATCCATAAAAACAGTAACTCCAGCAAAACAACCAAATCAGTGTCATGATTAAGGCTACTTTTAGCAAGGACATCAGCAACAACGTTTAGCTCCCTATATATGTGTGATACGTACCGCATCAAACTTACTCCACAGACTTTTGCAATTGGACTAAGACAGCAGAATCATCAGACTCCTCTTCAATATGCTTAAACTTCTCTCACTAGCCAACTTCAGACCATGATAAAGGCCCCAAATTTATAACTCCTCCAGCGCCAATCAAACCAAGAGAAGACCTAGATCCATCAACATTTAGCTTGACAAACCCAGGATGAGGTTTCTTCCAATAAAGGTTGTTAACACAGTATTGATTCCCAACATTAGCTTTAACAACTTCGTTAGCCTTATACCATTCCAACATAGCTTTTTCAATGATAAGGCCAGGATCACTGGGAATACTAAAATTACTGTCAAAAATTCGTCTATTGTACCACTTCCATATATGCCACTAGATCATAACAAAGAACTCGAACCATTTCATTCCTCCCAGAACAACCAAATGACATTGCAACTGAGCATCCAACCAAACCCTCCAATTTAAGGTAAATGTTCTCGAAATGGAGCCAGGCACCTTAACAAAACTCCAAATATGTCGTGTCTGAGAACAATCACAAAAGATGTAGCTGAGATTCTTCACTGCCATTACAAACCTCATAAGCAACAGATCCAGACATACCCCTCCTAAAATGTTGTGCATTTGTAAGCAATTTATGATGAACCATGGTCCACAAGAAGGTTTTTAGCTTAGGAGGAATATTTAAGCCCCAAATCTTCCTCCATACAAGTTGAGTATCATCAAAATCAAAGAAAGAGGCATAAGCAGATTTTACTGTTAACCTACCATTGGAAGTATGACCCCAACATCAGGACCACTACCTTCAAAGCCAAGAGGGGTCCTTAGAATCTCCAACACAATATGTTCAGGCAACTGAACAAAATGGTGTTGTTCTGTATTGAATTAGATGAATACAATTGTACAAGATGCTACTGATATATACAAACGTGAATGAGCTATTCTAAGTAAGTTATCAATATAATACAGTCTTGATCCCATTTAATGCTCCAGTATTTAATTGAGCATATCCTTGATGCATCAATATCTCCAAATACTTCAATGTCGATACTTGACTTGATTCTTTCCTTTAAGACTCTCCCTCAAGTTGGAGTGTGTATGTCGATTACACCCAACTTGCTTAGATGTGTTTGAAATGCCGGTGCTCGTAGGGGCTTTGTAAACAAATCTGATTTCCAGTATGTACATAGGCTGTCTTGACCTCGCCTCTTTGAATTCTTTCATGAGCAATATGACAGTCTAACTCAATGTGCTTCATTCGTTCATGAAAAACTGGATTTGCTGCGATGTGAAGGGCTGCCTGATTGTCCCAAAACAGTCTTGTTGGCTCAGGATGTTGTACTCGTAAGTCTCTCAACAAATATCTCAACCAAGTGAGTTCACAAACAGTTGCAGCCATAGAACAGTACTCTGCTTCGGCTGAGGATCTTGATATTGTAGCTTGCTTCTTACTCTTCCATGACACAAGGGATTTGTCAAGGAATATGCAATAAACTGTTACTGATCGACGTGTAATTAGGCACATTGCCCAGTCAGCATCACAATATCCAATCAAAAGAGATGGGCTCTGTGTGGGAAACATCAAACCTTGTCCCAAGACTGCCTTGAGGTAGTGAAGAAGAAGGTGTAATTTCGACTGTGTGTGTTTATAGCATATGTAATTTCTAGCCTCGTGATGGTGAGATAAATCAACTTCCCAATCAATCTTCGGTAACAAGATGGGTCCTTGATAGCTTCACTCCCTTTCTAAATTAACACTAAATCTAGTTCCATAGGAACATTTCCAGGCTTTACTCCAAGTAATCCGGCTTCCTCTAATATGTCCAACGTATATTTTCGTTGACAAATTGCAATTTCAGCCTTTGAACGTGCTACTTCAAGACCAAGAAAATACTTAAGTGGTCCAAGATCCTTGGTCTTAAAGCAACTGTTTAAAAACTTCTTGAGATCATCAATTGCCTTCTCATTATTCCCTGTTATAATCATGTCATCAACGTAAAGCAATACCACAGTGATTGAGTCTTCATGAACCTATGTAAACAGAGAGTAATCAGCACGAGAATGTTGGAAGCCAATTCCTTGTTTGAGTTGGTATAGTGATTTGTGGAGTCGACAAACCATATTCTCCCCCGGTCGACAGTAACCAGGAGGAGGCATCACATACACTTCCTCAACGAGATCACCGTGGAGGAAATCATTTTGCACATCCATTTGGTGTAGCGGCCAATTTTGAACAGCAGCAATTGCTTAGAGGCCACGAACAGTGATGAGTTTTGCAACTGGAGCAAAAGTATCCTTGTAATCAATGTCTTCTCGTTGAGTGAAACCCTTTGCGACAAGTCGAGCTTTATAACGCTCAATGGTGCCATCATCATGGTATTTGATCTTGAAGACCCACTTATAACCAATAAGACGGTGACCCAGAGGCAGAGGAGTGAAGGACCACGTATTGTTGTCTTCAAGAGCATCTATCTCAGATTTCATTGCTTCAACCCATTGGGGGATCAGTACTGGCCTGTTCATATGTTGTTGGTTCGACTAATTGAGATATATTGTGCACAAATGAGCGATAAGTGAGAGACAAATCAGAGTATGAAACATACCTCTGTAATGGATATCTGGTGTCGCCGGACATGGAGGAAGAGGAATCGGCGCCGGCGATGTAGGTGGTGTAGATTGAGGTTGTGAAGTAGGTGATGGGCGATCATGGTTCTGTAGAGACGAGGTTGTTAATTGACGATGAGGAAAGCGTTATGCCTGGTGGCTGTGAAGGAATGGGAGGAGGAATCAGTCGAATTGGGTTGGAAGGTTATCAAATTGAGTTGGTCTGTTTGATGAGGTAGTGGGTTGGTATCTTGGGCTGGTAAGTTGGTGAGTAAGGAATGAGTGGGTGTGACGTCAATAGTAGGGGCAGGTAATGCAGGGTAGTCTTCTTGGTTTTCAATTGGGAATGTAGTGAGAGGAAGTGCGTTCTCGTGAAAAACAATATCCCTGGAGGAAAAGAATTTTTTATTTTCAAATCATAGAGACAGTAACCTTTTTGACCAAGTGGATACCCCATCAAAAGACAACGACGCGCACGAGAGTCAAATTTATGAGCAGGAGGAGTAAGATTTGTGGGATAACATAAACAACCAAAAATTCAACGATGCGAGTGGTTGGGTGATGTTCCATGCAAGAGTTCATAAGGGGATTTATGAGAAAGTAGAGGTGTGGGAAGGCGGTTTACGAGATAGCAAGCGGTTTGTACACTCGCCCCAAAATTTCAATGGTCAATTAGCTTAGAAACGAAGTGCACGAGCAACATTCAAGAGATGCCGATATTTGTATTTCACCACCTTATTTTGTTGAGGGATATAAACACAAGTATGCTAAAAAATAGTGTGATGATCTTAAAAAAAAGTATGCATTGATGTAAATTCACTCTCATTGTCGGCACGAACAATTTTAATGTCGCCATTAAATTGTGTTTTGACCCAAGAAAAGAAGGATCTCAACAAAGTTTGAGTGTTGAATTTTGAACTCATAAGATGAACCCAAGTAAAGTGACTTAAGTCATCAACAATGGTGAGAAAATAACGAGCCTCATAATGTGTGCGAGTTTTGTGTGGTCCCCAAATATCACAATAAATTAAATCAAAAGGTGCAACTATTTCTATTGAACTGGAAGCAAAAGATAAACAAGTTTGCTTTGATAAAGGACAAACATCACAAACATACTTAGGATTAAATGTAATTTCTGGAATAGATTGAGATAGGAATTGAAGAGGCGCGGAAGATGAATGCCCAAGATGTCGATGCCAAAGATTGGAGGTGCGGGTGATATGGTTTGCAAGATGAGGATTTTGGGTTGGTGTGAGGTTGTAGAGCCAATTAAAATGCTTGCCCAGGCCAATTGTCCTCTTCGTTTTCACGTCCTGCACAACACAAAAATTTGGATAAAATGTTACTATACATCTCAAGGTTTGGGTCAACTTGCCCACAGATATCAAGTTTACACGAAACTTAGGCACATGTAAGACTCCATTAAGAGACAACTCTTGAGATAATTTAATGGACCCAATACTTTCAATTTCAACTTGCCCTTCATTAGGTAAACTAACAAAATCATGTGATGTCTTGGTAGCATTATAAGTGGGTGAGAGATGTGATACATGGTTCGTTGCTCCACTATCTACAATCCAATATAAAGTTGAATGTGAATTGTGTTTTACAACATTGCAGTTGGGTGTGAATATACCTATCGTGTCTGCAAGTGGTTGATCATTACCATTCATATCACGAAGCAGAGCCATGAGTTGATTGTATTCTTCAGTTGTGAATGTAGGGTCTTCTTTGATGGGTTCCTTCTTCAGCTGAACATTATGTGTAGCATGCTTTTTGTTTCTTGACTTCACATTCTTACCATGCCATTTGTGATAGTAGCATTTGTCAACCAAATGACCCTCATGTTCACAATAGGTGCACTGGAGTTGTTTGCAATAGGTAGAAGAGGATGGTGTCGCTGAGGAGTGCCCAACTTGCATCGCATGAGAAATCGGTGGATTTTCTCGACGGCCAGCAGCTTCCACTTGTCTCTCGTACTGGAGAATAAGACCATGGGCTTTCCTAGAGTCTGGAAGAGGATTCATCATCAAGATTAAACCACGAACAGTGGAGTAAGAGTCATTTAACCCCATCAAGAACTGCATAACCCTCTCCTTCTATTCTCGGTCGGCAAGCTACCTCAAACCCGCCCATGTACATGTGATGGTTTCTTGATAGGTGGCTAATTCATCCCAAAGAGCCTTGAGTTTGGTATAGTATGCAGCGACCGATTCCTGGCCTTGGTGCTATTCTATAATTTCTTAATGGATCTGATAAATTCTCAAATCATCTCCTTGAGAGAATCTGTCACGGAGATCGTTCTAAACATCTATTTTCGTGTCAATGTAGATGAGGTTGTGAACTATGTTGGGCTAGGTGGAATGAAGGATCTAGGTTATCACTAAATCTTTGTAGAGTTTCCACAAGGGGAATCTCGTATCGGTCGTAGGTAGAGCCGTCACAGTTCCGCCAATCAGCCCAAGCTTGTTTTTAGCACTGAGGCTGAAAAACATGGAGTCACTCCATTCTCCATAGTTATGTCCATCCAGCGGTGTGTTAACCAGAGTAAGTCTTGGTGTGTCTGAGTGGTGCAAGACCTATCATTGCTTCCTTTGCCTTTGGCCTTATTGTTGGTGTCACCCATGTTGTTGATGTGGTGATGAGGTGTTTGGGTTCTTTGTTTATGACAAAAGGTGTTAGACTAGAAGCGCTAGAATCAATGCTTTGATACCATGAACAAAATGGTGTTGTTCTGCATTGAATTTGATGAATACAATTGTACAAGATGCTACTGATATATACAAACGTGAATGAGCTATTCTAAGTAAGTTATCAATATAATACAATCTCAATCCCACTGAATGCTCCAGTATTTAATTGAGCAGATCCTTGATGTGCCAATATCTCCCGATACTTCCATGTCAACATAGCATAAAGGGCAACATAGCATAAAGGGCATCAGCATTCCACTCATGCTCATCCCAAACTTCACACACTAGAAGATCATCCTCCACAACAGAATCACATAAGGCAAAAATACTAAGTTTTTTTATTAAACAACCAGTAATCACCCCAAAATTTAACCCTCAGACCATCTCTAATGTGACACAACATACCCTTTCTTAACAAATCAACCCCATGTACCACCCCCTCCAAGTACGAGAACAGTCAAGAGGAACTTGATACTAATTTCTCAATAAATTCTGACCCTGCAAGTACTTGTCATGATACACCTTAGCCCAAAGGCCATTGTCATTTTGACTCATCCTCCAACTAGTTTTAGCTGGGAGAGCTTGATTCATATGCTGAGTCTTCTTAATCCCCAAACCACCAAGCAACTTTAGTTTACAAAAATCATCCCAATTGATGAGGTGCACTCTCCTTTTTTCTGTAGAATCACCCCAAAGAAAGTCCCTATTTAACTTATCCAAATCATTACACATGCCAATAAAGACATAGAATAGATAGGGATGACAGATGAAACGGGCTGAATCAAAGTCAATCTTCCTACTATACTCGGAGCCTTGCACTTCTAGCTTGCTAATCTCCCTTGCACCTTGTTCAAGATATCAGAATAAGTGCATTTATTCACTCTTCCATGAATAAGAGGCCTCCCTTTTGGATTTCTATTGTATTATAAGTTCATAATTACAGGTACATATCAATTTCATCAAAAATGAATATCAGTTGCTTCGAAAAAGAAAAGATGAATATTAGTTACTCATATACTCACACCCCTAAATTACAAAGTCTTACAAAAGTCTTGGCTTAAATCATGAAAAAGAGCTCTATTAGGGTTAGAGTTAGAATTAGGGTTAGACAACAATGTATCCATTGGACTATAGTATATGAAGCAATTTTTATAGTTTAACTTAAACTTTAAACAATTGGGATGTTTGGTAAACTAAGATAGTTGCTTATTTCAAAATTTACTCCTAAAATCTATAAGCTACAACATCTTATATAAGTTGGCAATATGCCGTTTTCATAAACTATGAGCCATAGGTCTACGACTAATTATTCTCACAACACAACCCTCTCAAACTAGGCCTACCTTCGAGTCCGACCCCTAGTGAATGCATTCTTAGAGAACATTTTTTATCGGTCGTCCCTTGTCGGTCAAGAAACCAGTTGACCCAAAAACTTTTATCAACACGATTTCCAATTAACGTCAATGACTTGAAGAGATCTTCATCCATTTGATCATAGATCGATCAATTTTTATTTGATTTCACCAGGGTTAAGGAGCATAAAGAACACAAGGTTAATGGCATAGCATGGATCTTTGGTGAATCAAATATGGTCTTCTCGAAGTATGACAACATAATAGACATCATTGAGATTGATCACCGTCGGATTCAGATTTGAGTCAAAGTCATCGGACTACCTCCAAAGATCCAGATGGTTAATGTTGTAACCTTACCTTAGGGAAGGTGATTTCTCTTGATTAATCGGAAATACTCAGGGATCTGTTAAAAACAGGCATAGTTTTCAGTAAGACCCTATAGGATCAGTTTTCAGCAGGACCTCACTGAATGGAGTCGGGTTTTTAATACTCCCTTATCGAATAAAACGATAATATTAACTAAACTTCTTTCCATATCTTTGGTATATACAATTCCATAACCGATTTTTGATGGGTTACGACTTAGACTCCTTGTCAAACTGAGGAGCCTCTTCACGTCTCTGTCATTTGCTTCTTCTTTCAAAACATGACAAACTTATCAACAATAAGAACATTTTGGGTACACAAAGAGATGAACACAGACATGTATCGTCTTTTTTTTAGCTATTTTCAGGTATAGGACATTACACCAATCTTTTTCTCACATTCTAACATTTTCACCGTACAATTATTAGGTGTATATGAGTAGGAGGCCTGCTCTCCTACGTGACATATTTTATGGGATGAAAATGGATGAGCACATCCAACGGCTGCGATTGAAAGTAATTAACACGACTTCACCATAGTTTTTGTGTCTTTGAATCGCAATCGTTGGATGTGCTTATCCTATTCTATCACTTAAACGCATCCTTTAGGAGATCAAACTTGATATGAGTAGATCATGACTGTAAATTTTCAACCAAAATGGTGATCGATAAGGTATTGAACTAGTTTAAATCAAGGGATGGACCAAATCTATCAAACTAGCCGTTCATACTTATAAATTTCAATTGTAGTTTTGAATACCTTAACGATAATCCGTTTGGCTGAAAATTTACATACGTAATCTATACATCCTAAAACCTTAGCGATAAGATGTCAAAATCTAATCAAAAAATTTGTGTAATGTCATATACTTGAAAATGACCAAAAGAAAAAGATACATGAGTGGAAAGACCCTATATTTATATATTTAAATAGAAGAAGATCAAATATGGGGAGAAGAAAACACTTGGTGGAGTGGATATAGCTACTCCCTAAAAGATTATGGTCCCCAACTCGAAATCAGGTATCAATAGGAATAAGTTGTAAACTTTTATTGTCCATATAATAATATTTGTTAGTAAATAAATATAATGTGATCTAAGAATAATTCTAATATTTTTTTATTGTAGACCATTATTTATGATTTATAGTTTCTATCATATCTTTGATAAAAGTAATTCGGCCCAAAACTAGAAGTTTTACAATAATATTCCGGAACATCTCCAATAGCTCTTATAAAACTCAAAATTTCTCTATTTTAGGAGTGACTAATTATCGGAGAAAGCACAAAATCCAATCACTAAATATTCAATAAAGCCCATCCAACGCTAAAATCAGTCTTATGAAAATAAATAAGCCGACATAAGACCACAAACTAGGGAAAGGTGGTGAAGCTCAAACCTTAATTAGAAGTCAGGGAACAACATGCTCCATAACCACTAATATTAACCAAAGCTAAAAGCGCATAGAATAGTCCAGACCCAAAGATATCCAAACAATCACAAGGCCAAACACCTTACTAGCACTGAAATCTCTCCAGAGTGAACACCACCCCAATTTGAACTCCTCCGCACTCTACAATCAGTGGCACTATAGCTTCTGATCATACATATACTTGTAAGTTTGGCGAGAGGACCGAACAAACCAAGATTAGGAATCACACAGCAATGCAACCCTTCGCTACGATGACTACCTAACGACCGGATCTGAGCCTGACTCAACCTGAGAGCTAGGCCCAAAACCTCACACCAGAACTTCTCCACGATTTGCTCCGGCAGAGAACCGCTAACAAGAACATGTGAAACTCGGGACAAAACCACCATGCATGGCTACACGGCTTTAACAGCTCCCACATCGGAAGCACTCAAGTCGTTGACGCCCTTACGTAGACACACACGCACCATGTTCACCTGACACCTTCGACACTGAAAAGGATCGGCGACCAAGTCGGTTCGTCAGAGAATAAAGCCAATCCATATGGGGAGGCAACTCTCCAAACCGTAGCGTTAGGGACTCGTACTTTTTTCTCCACATGATGGTTTATTTTCTTGCATGCTTATTCCACATTTTCACTTCTACTCCAATTCAGTCAATATTGAAATAAAGCACATTTATGAGAAAACAATATAGGAAAAAGTTTAACTATTAGTTTTGTCTCTCTTCATTCTAGCTAAATTTGACAAAGAACATTTAACATAAACTATTTTTAAAATCTAATTGGAAAATAAAATTGGGAATGTCCTAAAACACTTCTAAAATTCTACTTCATTCCCCAGGTCCCTCAACTTTTTTCCTCCTATTCAATTTCAATAGCATTACAAATGAGTGATTCTCACTCTCATTTTCTCTGTCATGTTTATTCTACACTCCACTTTTCTCTCTCCTTTTTATAATATTGTTTCTTTACAAATCATTTTTTTTCTTACCAAACTATCATTAAGCTTTCTCTTGTCAACTTATTTATTTAAGGGTCATTTTAGTAAACAAAAAGAAAAAATGAAATAAAGAACAGAGAAAATTGCAATGTAGAAATAAGGAGAACCAAAATGGGTGTGGAAATCACTCCCATTACAAATTGTAAACATGTTCTAAGAGCACCATGTCAAAAAGCATTTATATGAATCATTAAGACCATCTCCAATAATGGAGATTCTATACTTCATAATAAAACTTTTGAAAAAAATCTCATCTCCAATTCATAAAGATCATAATCTTATACCTTAAAACTAAGTCATATACCCTATTTTGGATTCTATAATAAAACCTTAAATGAGGTATAGAACCTTGCAAAAATCGGCGAATCCAGAGAAGAGAACATGTGAGAAGAGAAAAAGATGAGCCTTAAAATGAGGTATGAAACCTGATGGTTGGAGATGAAAAAGTCCTGTAATGAGTAGTAATTTTACAAAATTTTATAATAGGGTATAAGACCTTGATGATTGGAATGCTCTAAGGAATACTGAAATACATTAGACCTAACTTAACAAAAAGAAACTCCGTACCAAATAATTACGAAGTCTTCGATTTTTTACTTTTGAGGACCTAAAAAAATGTATCGACACTATCAAAGGTTCAATTTGTACAGCAATATAAATAACCATATATTTATATACCTCTGATACTTGTCAACTGCACAACACCTATGAAACACAGAAGGCAAAATGTCACTCCCCCTTTGCCACCCGTGTGTCCTGTAATTAATCTGCCATGTCTTCTATGTATCCATATCTTGTTCTCCTGTATTGTAAGTTGTCCCTTCAAAGCCATTACAACAAGGTATAGTTTCCGAGCCAGAGTTGCTTACACGATGTGGCAATAATGGTTTTCTGACTTGTCTCAACATGCCTAGCGGGCACAAAGCCCAGGAAGGGGAGAAGCTGGTTGAAAGGAACACGGGTCATGTGTTCTCATCAAGAGAAACATCCGCTGGATCACCAATCCACGGTCTACCTTCTCTCCACCGGAACTTAATCCGTAACTTCCCATTAGCATTCACTCCGACAACCTCTCCTCTGCTCGCATGTGTCTCCAATCCCCAACCCCACCGTGGGAGTACCAACCCTTCTCTAATCTTCACTTTGTCTCCCACTCTAAAGGGTCTGACCCGCTCCATTTCCGATGCCTTGCAAAGCCACAACCTTTCTGTGAAACAAAATGCGACCCAAAGCTCCTCATTTTCCATGTGATGAACCACCCCCATGCTCGAACGATTCACCTCTCCCCATTGGTGGGTAGGAGTCGATACTGATGCTTTGACCCTAACCCAGTCTCCAATGTGAAGCACCTCTTCCTCCACTAGTTGAACTTCTGATGGATCCAGCATCCAAGATTTGGACCCAGCTGGTGTATATATTCTCAGCTTTCCATCCGCATCAATTCCAGCTATGGTTCCAACACTAGCATGGCTGTGGCCTGACCAACTAAAACGTGGCTGCTTGACAGATAATTTAACTCTAACCTTCTGGCCAACAGTTAGTCTGTTTGCCCTTCCTAGATCACTAGTGGGTCCAATCCATCTTTCTTGCTCCCCACAGAATGCAACAAAAGTGGTTCTGTCCCACTTATCTCCCTCATATCCTAATCCTTGTACCACACCAACACTCCCTGGTCCAACAGATTTCCACGTACTTGCATGATCTTCTAATCTCACCCACTCTCCAACTTCAAACATCTGCTCTATCTCAAAATCAGCAGGATCTCCTCTCCACAACCCTGGCAAACCAGAGAAAGCCACTCTCACTTCCCCATCAGCATGAATACTAGTAATAATGCCTCGAGAATCAGGTTGGGAGCCTCTCCATCCCCATCTTGGTTCAACTAACCCAGTACGAAACCGAACATACTGGCCAACTTTGTAGCTTGGAACCTTTTCAACATCAGTGTAATGAGTATTCCACCTGCCTTTACGGAAACAGCAAGCCAACTCAAGATAACCCGTTTCTTGCACACTGTGAACAACAGCTAAACTATCTTTCCCAATACTGTTCCAGTCATAACTTGGTCGGGTCCCCAGGCTTGGTTTTGATCGTACCCAATCACCAACTTCAAATCCAGAGAGTCGTTCAGCATCTCCTGGAGAAACTTTCCACAAGTTCTGTCTACCAGCCACCCTTACCTACATCAAATAAACAAGTACTGTTTTTATCTACAGTAATATTTAAACAGGAGAAAACTATTTGAGATTATTGTCAGATGTCCGCACACAAATTGCTGCTTTCAGAAATTAAAAGCTAAATGTTTCAAAAAAAATTTAGTTGCGATATGAGTTCACCCCTTTCATCACATACGCATGAAGCAGCTGATCATAACTTATCTAAGTCGGCTCAACTGTCGAAACTTTATAATGCAAAGAAACGAGTTCTGCACATACTAAATATATGTCTAAGATAAGCCTTCTTACATTTAAAGCTCCATCCATGTCAATTCTATCGATTCTTCCAACAGTTGCAGGACTTTCATTCAACCATCCAAGTCGAGGCTGAGTGACAGAAGACAAAACATGAATCTCTTGTCCGACCTCAAAAGGGGGTAGCTTTTCCACGTCTGTGACAGAACAAGAAAAAGGCTTGCTCCTGAAGCAAAAGGCAACACCCATATCACCATCTTCCTCTAAGCTATGAATTATCCCAATACTGTTCCTTGTTATATCCTCCCATCCATATTTGGGGGATGGTACTGAAGCTTTGACTCTAACCCAATCTCCTACCTGATCATCAATGAAAACGATTAAAAGAAGATGCATACAATATCAACAATCCACCCCAAATTTTTATGAATTATGTTGAGAAGAATGACAATAAGATATTACCTTAAAGTCTTCCAACTTCTCCATGTCAGATGGATCAGCCTGCCATGATATTGGTCGATTTGGAATTTCTATAATCAGGAGGCCATCATTCTCTATCTCACTAATTCTTCCGACACTATGGTGGGTCTCGCCACCCCATGCATACCTAGGTTCTGCAACAGATCGCTTCACACATACCCTGTCACCAATCTTTCAAGTCAACAATGCATTAGTGTGATAAAACAGGGAAAAAACACAAAGTGGCTAACAAAATAATTAATAACACAACTCCCTTACCCTGAAAGGAATTACAGGCTCCACCTCCTCCGGTTCACAATGCCATGGATTTGGAAGATAGCTCAAATCTAACAACAGACTACTATCTGGTCTTATACAATACACAATACCAATGCTTCCAGGTGTCACTGATCCTAATCCATGCTTGGCTGTTGTAAGAGTCGGGCGTATACGAACCCAGTCCCCAACCTTGAATTCTTCAACTCTCTCCATTTCTGCTGGATCAGCTTTCCATCCTCTGGAGGCTCCGGGAAAACCAACACGTAGAATACCATCATCATCAACACATAACACAGTCCCAATGCTATCCCGTGACTGCCCACGCCACCCAAACCTGATAACACAATAAGGTAAGTTATCAAACTTGCATCCACAATTGAACTGCCCATTTTTGGTCCTCATTGGTAAAAAGTGTCTGCTTTTTTAAGATGCTTGATACATGAATACTCGATGTTTAAAATACAGCGGAAAAAAAAACATTAATCTCACTTTGTCTTTTTATGTTTGATACAATTGCTTCCATACAATCACTTTGGCAGACATAATTACTGATCAAACATGAACAGATGAGCTGTTAGTTAAGTAAACCCTAAAACATAGGCAAGATCACGATAAAAGATGTCCAGGAGACAAAGTAACAGGGTTTGGAGCCTTTAAGAATTTTTGGGACCTACGAAAAAAATCTATTTTGAAATAAATCAGTGCCATACTTATTTGTATTATTCTTATGAAAAGATTTTAGTCTTCACTGAATTAGAGACTTAACTAAGTGCTTTTCACCATACTTACACCTAAAAACAGAAAAACTACATACTTGAAGTGATGTAACAATCCCAAACAAGCAACAATAAGCATGATGCAATGCACAGTATACCTCGGCAAAAGGGAACAATGACACCAATAAATTAGCATAATATCTCTAATTGCATCTGCTTATAATTAGAGACAAGTCCGAATGAAACCTTGGCTCTTTGACATCTCGTTTAAGCTGGACATGCTGTCCCCTGTCCAATGGAATAACTTTTATAACTTCGTTTACTAAAACACGAGCCTCGTGAGCTTCTCCCGAACAAAATGATACTATCAAATTGTCCTTATCTGGGACACTCTGCACAAAGCCAACACTTCTATGTTTTGCACCTTGCCATCCATATGTTGGAATTGTAATATTTCTCTTAAATTTGATCCAATCCCCAACTTCAAAACTATATCAAACAGAAAATAAAAAAATGTGAAATTGACCAGTCATAAGTAAATTTTAGACAAGGTCAAAAATATAAAACACAGCAAATGATACAAGCTCACATTGTAGGAGAAAGATGAACTCCCCTATTTACAAGTGCCTCCATCAGATCTTCAGATATCCATTCCCGTGGAAGAGTTTCCAGAAAGTCACGCAATGTCTTGCCACTATAATAAAAATAATATATATAAAAAAAATATTACTGTAGCCCATGCCTTCTCACATTTTGAAAATTCACACCAATAGATTAGAGATAAAAGTTGAAGACCTAATGTCCGTTAATAACCTGACTTCGACTTTGCATAAATCATAACTATATTCGGCTAATAACCCAGAACACGTACAAAAATTGGCATGAAACTTCATCAACGTAAGAGTAAGTTGAAAGAGGAGAATCTACAGCCAATAATGATCAAATGACATAATAATGCAGTCCTTGGATTGCTACTTGCCTGTGATTTCTAGCTTCAACAGCAGCATCAGGATTTCTAAGCATGACAATAAGCCATTCCAGATTTTCACGTATCATCTTTGCTGCATCTGCTGCAATATGGAAAGCATTGTCCCCTTCATCATCCTGAGAAGATTGGACAGAAAAAAAATATTAGGTAATTGCTTAAGCAGAGAAAAGATAAAGCCCCAGGCATCACTGAGACTTAAAAGAGTATCCATATACGTGAGTCTTTCTAACATGGATGTAATTCATAACCGTTTGATCCAATTTCAAATGTCCATATATGACAGTCATTCACTGTATATAGAAGATACTACAGCCTCGTTTGGGGTTGAGTTTTTGGGATAAAATCTACTTATTGTCAACTTTTTTGATAGAATAAGTGTTTGGTAAAATAATAAAAACTGCGTATTTTTAATTTTTTTGTTCAAAAACCATGGTTAGAAATAAGCAAGTGAAGGGTTGCTTATTCTGAACTGTGTTTTTTTAAGGTTGAATATTTTCAACTCAATCCCAAACTAAGCCTACACATCATCGCAGGATACATGGTGCAACAATGAAAATACCAAACCTGCAAATTATAATTTGCTCCAGCAGATAGAAGCAGTCCAACACATGACTTTGCCCCTCTGGCCAGTGCTACATGAAGTGGAATTGTATTTTGTCCGTTCCGAATGTTCACATCAACTCCAGCATCAACTATGATCTAGTCAATAATCACAGGAATGAAAGTTTATTTTAACAATATCAGTACAGATAAAACAAAAGCTTGGACAATGTTGACAAAGGAATTACAAATACAACACTTGTGGTGAGTAACCAAAATATGAAGAATGGGATTCATGTCCTAATATGAAGGAGTACGATGCTATCTTGGATACCTTGACCAACTCAACATCATTTGCCATTGAAGCTGTATGCAAAGCTGTACGTCCATGCAGCGCATCTTGAGCTGTTGAATCTGCTCCAGATGCAAGCAAAATATGCACCAATTCTCTTACTTCTACATGTAACCAGTTAAACAAGAAATTAAAACTATTAAAAACAAATCAAAGATGAATGAGGTTTAAGGGAAACAAGTACACAATTCATTATAATCTTATCTGAAATACAACAGTGTTTATCAAGCAGGAAAAGTAAACCCACGAAAAGATGACAGCAAATTAGAAGAATAGAATCCTCGTGGTGGTGGTGGTGGTGGTGGTGGTGGTGGTGTTGGAATCATCATCAAAGAGGTTTCAATACATCAGCATTTTATCTGTGCACAAGTGGGAATGAAATTCACTAAACAAAGAGTACAATCGGAAAGCACTGCCAAGTCCAATAAAAGAACTACATATAGAAAATGCAGATTGCAACGGCTCTCTAATTTGGGAAAATACTAGACCATGACTGATCCCTAAATTCCTAAGAAACAGATGCCCATAAGGATGACTATACTTTAACTTATCCTGCAAATGACTAAGTTCCTGCTGATATTCCAAATTCTTGTTTCTTTCCACCAAAATCACTGGAATGATAGCCGTCATGGTATATCCATATGTAGAAACATACAAGTAGATTTCAAACTTTCCGTTTGAAGACGTCATTTGCAAGGTGAATACAAACCAATTCATATAAATTCTTACTGCAACCATAGTAGCACCACCAAACATCAGACAAGCTTCACTCTGGTTCTTGAAATCATCACTTGATCCAATTTTCTGAACCACGTTTCTTTAACTTATGTGTTAGTAATATAATTTTATATCGATTATATAGGATGTCATACTAACAAAACCAACAAAAATCTACACCAATCAATATTTTTGTTTTTCTTTGTAACCTAATATGGAATTTACATATCCACTAATTGTTACCCTACCAGTTCTTTTCTATAAACAAAAGCATGTTTCTCTCAAAAAAGAAGAAAAAAGTGAAAGCAAAGGTTAAATGGCATAGCTAATCTTGATATCAACACAAAGAATAACTGAGCAACTCAAAGATTTCAGATAAAGATTTGGAAGATCTAGAATTACCAATTTCATGATCCTTCTTTAGAGCAGCAGCCATACACAGCGCAGTGCCAACTGGACTTGGTATATCAATTGCATCTGCAATCTCTTCCGATGTTGCAACATCCACCCATCTTCTGACAACAGCAACATTCCATGTTTGCACACACAAGTGCAATGGACTACAATACCATAAGAGTAACAACACAATTAAAACTAAAGTCCAAAAATTTACTGGTAGTTCAATCCAATACCCTCTACTTCCACTTGTTAATTTTTTTACACAGAGATGCCAACAATTACTTTTGGATTGAAAAACAGATCAGGTCTGCTAAGCATGTCAGATCTAAAACAAGAAACATAATGTGCTACGCTCCACTCCAACGGGCAGTTTAAAATATTAATTAGAAGACATAACCAGTAACAAGCCACACACAGATTGTAAACAATATAATATATCACGGGCCTTGAAATTCTCGTATAGCCTGCCTATCAGATAAATAAGCCACAATGCAAGCCTATGGTACCTATTCTAACTCCCAGATTCTATTAAACTTAAAAAATCAATTAAAATACATTAAACATGTCTGTTTTAATGTCTATTTGCTTTGCCAGAATTGTTAGACCATGATCAATATTTTGTGAGTACTGTTTTGGAGACGATTACATATAGCTGAAGTTTAGTCTCCCCTCTTAGGTTACCAGCTTTTTATTGTGCTTCCTTATCTTGGATTACCTTATTTAGTTTCAATATTCTACTGTCCTTGCTATTGTCATCCAAGCAAAGTACCTGCCTATATGAATGAAAAACTATTCATTAAAAATCAGAATACACTACGTAGTAGTTTGTGTACAGTTCCCAAAGATACAAGAATGTGTTATACCACTAGTCAATGATGAACTTCAGCATCTGGCTGCCAACTGTATCCCCATTATTGGTTTAAGAAAGAAACAAATAAAGAATCAAGCATAGAAATCAATTATGCACTTACGTCATTTTTTCTGAATTTAAAACAGACATTGAACTACAGCCCCCATTCTCCAACACAACAAGTGCGCAATCAGTATACTTCTTGGCAATAGCTCTATGGAGTACAGATTCACCTTCCTCATCCACCGCATTTGGATCAGCCCCAGCCAGTAGTAACTCCTGATATTTTTGAAATACTATTTAATAGTGTTATTTTCAAGATTATTATGAAACAAACATTTGTAATTGAGACCTACACGCATACAATCAGGTTGACCATGGTAGGCACAAACATGAGCAATAGAAGAACCAAGCCCCTCCCTCAACCGAGTTCTCACATTAGCACCTCTTTTAATGAGAGCACGAACACACTCTGGGGACCCAGCTACTAGAGCAAAAACAATTGGAGGATCCCCCTCCCCATCCTTGTCCAACATATCTACATTTGCTTCTCTATACACCAATATAGCATCAACAACTTCGGCCCTACCACGTCTACAAGCCAAATGAAGGGCAGTTTGGCCATCAGCATTTTGTGCTTCTAACAGAGACAAGAGTACACTGCTGTCACTTCCTCCTGCAGCCATTCCAAGCAGATCTCTGCATAACCAAAAAGGTGCAACATAAGGGGTATAAGAAGTCTACATTCTATAAACTAGCTATAAAAAATGTGTCAAACAGCACCAACCTAACACCATACGCATCTCCTTCAGACACGAGTCTATGCAGAAGAGCAGGACTACTCTGAGAAAGTTTTGAATTGGTTACTGGTGATGATTCCTTTGCATTGGACCCCGAGCAGCTAGCTACGTCACTGTAATTTAGAAGCAATGCATTAGATATCCAATACAATGATCTTCGCCACTATGATGTGGATTATACATCAGTTGTCAATATAATACTTATATATAGGGTGTTCTTTTATTGAATATCATATTTGAATGTCAATATGTGTATATATACACACCCAAAAACTCTATTCACACACCCCTATTACATTAATGTTTTATTTTAACTTTATTTTTAGTCATATATACGCTTCTCCAATATGCTGCCAAAAACAAAAACAAAAACAACACCAACACAATGTAACATCAAAAACATAACTTGAAATTCTTACTTATCAGGACTAGCAGGAGGGCTCCGTGGTATCTCCTGCAAATGGCGGAGAAATGTTGCTAGCATTAAACTAAAAGATGGTCTTTTTGATGCCTTGAACTGCAAGCACTCACCAATCATCTTCCACAATTCCCTAGGTATACCAACACCTACTACACTTGCATATTGTGGAGGCAGTTTTCGAGCCTTGACCACAGCTTTATAAATATCATCTGTGCTTAAACCAGCCCATCTGCACATTTAAGTTCAACATGTACTAAAAATCAAACCGTAAAAGAAAAAAAGAACAAAAACATTCAAATAAATAGTGTTGCTCAACATACGGGGTGGAACCAGTGCACATTTCTACCAATGTACAACCAAAACTCCATGCATCTGACTCTGCAGAGATACCTATAGCTTCATCCCAGAATGGATTTAATGACTTCTTCACTGGCTCCCATGCCTCTGGAGCAGCATAATGAGGACTTAGCATTGTACACTCCATACACGAATGGATCCTTGAGGTGTCACTTTCTGATCGAGTTTTCCGGCAGAAAGGTTTCTTCAGAATCGCCGCTACTCCATAATCAGAAACCACTGCATGACCATTTTCATCCAAAAGTAAATTGGATGGTTTTATATTCATACAAACAACACCGGCGGCATGGAGTTCAGCCACTCCTCGTGCAATATCAGCACCAAATCTACGATTTGCAAGCACTCAAAGTGTCAACAAAAGAATCAATGTCAACCCATGGTTACCAGTGTAACTACTAAATAAACTTACATAAAAAGCCCTTGCAATTGGTAAACAGCTAACTCGTATGTAACATTTTAACCTCAATAAATGAATTTAACAAGTAATAAATGGAAGTACATACTTCCATTTCTTTTTATAATCTGAAGGGAGAAGTATAAACTTGATTTAATCGCCAGTAATTTGATTTCAGAGTTAAGGAAATAAGGAAAATAACTATTCCTGACAAATAAATAGCATGTTCAAAACAAATCCTAACCCCTCCATACTTGGCAGCTTAATGTAGAACAAAGAGAAATAAAATGTAGAAAGGGGATAAGAAGTACAACCTTCACACCAATAAGGTTTTAGGAATCTTTCGTTTATTACAGCAAAGGTGTCTGAGAATCTATAACATAACCCATGTCTCACGCAGGAGTCACATAGAAGAAAACCTCAATGATTTTTTATTTTTATTTTCTAATTCATTTTTCTTTTAAAGCTTGCAAACATCCTTTTATATAACCAAGACGTTGATCATTGATAGCTCTAAAACTAATGAACTTACAAATTCTGATAAATATACCTGATGAAACTAGATACAAAGGTCATTAAAACAAAGACAATCAAAAGACATGACCTACAGAAGTGCACTAATTTAAAGCCAAGGACAAGCTCTTGATTGTACTGTGATTAGTAAATGGATGAACTTATATCATATGATTCAAAAAATACAGCTGGCTTTTACAGAAAAACAAATCACTATTTTATCTTCAACAAAACACTTGCTCTATGTGATTGAGGGATGAAGAGCTTTTCTGTTCCTTCTAGTGTTCTCTAAAGTTTTCTTGATTTGAGAGATTTTTGAATCCATCTCCTCAAGTCTTTGGTTCCATATTCCCCAAGTCATTAGTTGTTAATTGTTGATATTAGGGTCTGTGGTTTCCTCAAAGTTATTGAGGCGTCACTTAATGTTTGGTCTGCTGTCTCTGCTTCAGTGCCTTCTATAAACAAGGACCACTCTGTTTTTAATCAAATCAGAGTGAATGAAGTTGATTTTGATTTGTTATACAAATATTCTCTTCTCTCTGGTGTTAAACAATTCTAAGTCTCCTTCTTTCACCTTCAATTCCAGCTCTTTAAATCATGACACCAATCTCTAATCAGATCGTACGCCTAATGTTCACACTCCTATGACCTCAAACATATTCCCTAGTTTGTCCAACATCACTATTAAATTTGTTCATTTTATCATTCAACAATGAGCATGAACAATCAGATATCCATATCACTAAAGTACTCTCTCAACATACTCAGCATTGTTGAGAAACTTTACCATAAATATACGGTTAGAAAGCCTAAAATTTAAATTATCAGCATTACTCAACCATTTAAATCATCAGACATCTGTTACACATTTTCACGATCCAGAATCGTCATAGCACAAACACCACATTAATTAATTAGGTTAACACTTGACATGAGTTAATAACGAACACAAGTAGTACCTTAAGATTTGCTCCAAAGTGAGTCTGCCCTTGTTTCGCTCCATCTCTGATTGAACAGATCCATAACACTTATCCATAACCAGACACAAAGTGCCTTCATTCTTCACGGCTCCATGAAATGTGCACACATTCCTACACCACAACGAAGCCCGCCGCAGATTGTCTAGCTGCCCCATCACCCAATCCATACTCGTCTCCTCCACCACAACTGCCACCTTCTTCACCGCAACCCGGTGGCGGCACCGCCACCCGCTGCCTCCAATCACCGCAGTCCACATTTCCACGCCGACGTGGCGGCTCCCTTCCTCCCCTATCCGCCTAACAAACCTCAACTCCGGGTGCACCGCCACCTCGATCACGGGGCCGCACCCGCCGCCGCCGGAGCTCGCCGCCGGGTGGGATCCGCGGCGGCGATCATCGTCATCTTCATCTTCGTCTTTATCCTCATCGTCGTCGGTGTAATCGCAGTCGAAATTGACGGCGGAGGAGGAGGAGGAGGAGACGCCGTTGGCGGCAGCGGTGGCGGAGTGAATCAGAGCGAGGACGGCGAAGTTCTTGCGGAGGGCTTGGACGGAGTTGCCGATGAGGGTCACGTGACGGCACCTGGGGCAGACTAAGGTGGTTTCAGGGCAAGAGGAGAACATTTTAGACAAGCAGTCCTTGCAGAAGCCATGGCCGCACTGGAGCAAGAGTGGGACCCTCTCTTCTTCGTCGTAGCGCGTCTGACACACGGAGCAGCACGGCACCTTTATCTTCATCTCTTCTTCTTCTTCGATTTGAATTCGAATTTCGAATTCGAATTCTGCTTCAGCTCAGACCAAACGTGGAAATGGTAGATCCATAAATTAGAGAGCGAACGATCACACTTGAGTTTGGCCAACAAGGAAAGAAATCTATCGGAGACGAAGAAAATGGGTTTTAGTTTTACAGAGAGAGAAGCTTGTGTCTTGTCTTGAAATTTCTATTTTCTTTTTCTTTTTTCTTTTTTCTTTTTTCTTTTTTTGGTTGCGGCTTTCCAAGTGAGTTCACCGACCCGGCGAGATAGACAGATCGTGATTCCTCTTCCAGTTCGTGTTTTTATCCTACAAATTTCTGTCGAAAAAACGGTTATCAAATTTACAGTATAACCTCCCACGTTGTTCCCCAATGTTCTCTCCTCTTATCAAGGAGACAGATCGTGGTTCAGATACACGATAGTTATCCTGACTCATGTTCTGTGATTCATTTATATATAGTACCTTTCTACTCGAGTAGAACTTTTTTTAGTCATATTTTCGGATATACACCATATTTTACTATTTTCACTGTTCAGATCTTAGATCTTAATGTGTGGATCAAACCTGTAAATTTTCAGCCAAAATGATGATCGTTAAGGTATTCAAAACTGCAATTAAAGTTTATAAGTATGAACGGTTCAAGTTTGGCAGATTCGGTCCGTCCCTTGATTTAACCTATTTCGATACTTTAACGATCACCATTGTGGCTGAAAATTTACAGGACTAATCTACTCATATAGACCTAATAATTGGACGGCGGAGATGTTAAAATATGATCAAAAAATTTGTGTAATGCGCTATACCTGAAAATGATCAAAAATAGGTATACCTTAGTGGAAGGATATATATATATATATATATATATATATATCAGTGTTCATATATGCACTTTCTATAGTTTCTATTACTAACTATGAATTGTAGATGGAAAATTTCATTAACCCTGTTGAGCGCGCGACAATTCGTGCGAATGATCCAACGTTGGCTACTATTCGAAATGATCTTCAATACTGGTTAGTTGCTAAGGTTGCTACAGGAAGAAAGTTTCGAAAGGAAGATTTCATATCTACAATGTTGAGTTTGTGGCGCTTTGCAAAGGGATTAGTTGTAAAAGATGTGGAAGATGATCTCTTTTTATTCAGATTCCTGACACATGGAGACATAACAAAGATTCTTAAGATGGAACCATAGAACTTTACTAGTAATATTGTTCTTCTTACACCGGTGGATTCAACTTCAAGTGTTCGTACTCTTGCTTTCACTCATGTTCTTCTATGGGTTCATGTCCATGACATGCCTTGGCTGAAAATGTCTTATGATATGGCCAAATTAATCGGGGATACATTTGGATATTATTTGGATGTTGGTAAAGATAATGACTTTGCTTGTATTGGTAGGACTTTGAAGATTCGAATTCGCTGGAATGTCACTCACCCACTATGCCAGTCAACTATAATTGATATGGATGAAATTGGTGATCGAGAGGTTCGCTTCACTGATGACGATTGCCAGAATTTTGTGCTTTCTATGGGTTACTAACACACTGAACGGTGGATTGTCCACACAAGTCTCACCATCCAACTGATGTTGACGATTTCCCATTTTCAAAATCACAACGAGAGGTGCTTGCTAACACTTCGCGACGTCGTCCTTTCTTGTCCCACTCAGCAAATCACTCTACTCCAGCAATTTCATATTCAAGTGTAGCTGATACAGATGATGTTGAAGAACAATCGAAAGAACATGCAGAAATGGTTAAAAGGTCTACACCCACAACATCCAAGGAAGTAATGGATTACTTAGTTAAAGATAGTTGTGCAGGCCCACTTCGCATGAAGCCTAGTCCATTAAATCCAGTCTTTGAAAATATTGGGCCGGATTACAGTCCGCCACAAATTTTAATGGCAAAACCACCCTCAGAAGCAGTTGGGGAGAGTTCTTTTCGTTCACATCCCCAAATGCTTTCATTATCTCATAACATACTAGTTAAGGAAGGTCAAATTTAGGGTACTTTTGAAGATGTTGCCAATCATCTCAACAAATCGCAGCTGTCAATCAAACTTTCAGCCAGTGGTAAATTAGTATATGAAAGGACTCAACCCCGATTCAGTTGCCTAAACCGGAATCGAACCCCTTCTGAAAACACGAACCAACAAAAACCATTCAAAATTTCGGCAGAGTAACGTTACTAACGCGGAATTGCATTAACCTGCACCCTGAAAATAACACTTCGTCCTATACCACAAAAACCAAACCGTGGGCACCAATCCCATCCGGATTTCTCAACATCATATCATAATCAATAAACAGTAAACATACTGTAATATATATAACATATCTGAGAAAATCCTTATAAAACACGTATCAGAATGTATCAGAGCGACCTCTAGAGTAAATATATACAATATATACATCAGTAGGTGAAACAAGAACCTACTAGAAAACACAAGTAACTCAGATCACTAGCCTCCAACCGCGACGTGAAACACCAGAATCCGAACTGCAAATTGGGCACAGAAACCGAAAAGCACAGGGGAAAGGCAAGTAAAACGTTAGAGTGAGTGGACGAAAATAAACATATGCCTTTCACCAGTTATATACATAATCAATGTAAAACAATGCGAGTTCGGAAAGCATATATATATGGAGGTTGTCGGGCGAATCTCTCAAGCCCGACGTCAGGTGAATCACTCAAACCCGACGGTGATAGGCCAGGGGAATCTCTCAACCCCGGCGGCATATAGGGGAATCTCTCAACCCTGCCCAGAGGAATCTCTCAACTTTGGCGGACTACCGGTGATCAGTCGAGTAGTCGAAGCATCGATGCAGTAATGCCATCACCAATAAATATAAAACAATACCTCCGAAAATAACATATAACTCAACATCGTATAAAGTCAATACAGAAATCACAATAAATCGCGAACTCGCAAACAACAATGAAAATATAAACGTGTCCACTCACAGATCAGCAAGTGCGCACTCGCGCTAATCTCGTGATCCAGCGGAAGATCCCTCGCCTGAAGCACGATCTCGATCTCGATCTCCTGAATATTCATAAAACACAACTGATCAAAATCATAGCCCACAACCCTGTTCTTAACCACGGAAACCAACCGTTCCCGGAAACATATTAAACAGTATAAACCAATCGACTGAATTTCCGAAATCCCCACTCGAAACCTTCGACTGAAAATCTGATACCCAAATCAATACGAAAACCTCTAGGCGATAATCAGGGCGCGATTACGAGAAAAACGACATTAAATTCATCGAAAACCAAAAAGTCAACCCCTCACCGGAGCTCCGCCGTTAACCGCCGCCGGCGGCGGCGGCGCGCCGTCAACGGTGGAATTCCACGGCGAGGAAGCTCCAGAATTGAAGCTCAACTCAAGCCTAGCCTTTTCTTCCACTGACACAAAGCCCAAATCAAACTAGAAGCTATCCAAAAACTGCCCGAAACAGATCGGAATCCAGATTCCGGCAACCCAATCGGGTCCTCCTAAAATCACCACCTCGTCCAAAACTAACCATAGGGAAAGCATCACCAAGGTGTGGGGAGTTGAAACCCCAACAACTCCACCTCCACAACTCGCCGGAACACCCTCACCCAACTCCGGCGAACTCCGGTAACCTAACCCGATTCGGGTTCCCTCCAAACCTCATCAATTTCCACAAAATCAAACACCAATCAACTCAAAATCACAAGAGGAAGCGAACCTTACCCTTCACATGGCCGGAGGTGGCCGGAAAATGGAAGTCGGACGGCGAAGCTCAAACGGGAAACTTTCTCCCTCGGTCAACGGTCAACGGTGGTCAACGTCAAACAGTGTTTTTCGAAGATTTTACGACTATTTCCGATATTTATACTCACGCCTCGGATCAATCGACGGTCCAAAATGAATAATCAAAACGATTCGGATAAACACGAAACAAACGGATAAACTCGTCGAAAACTGAAACTTTGAATAATCATATTATATTCCTCGATTATCAGAAAAATCATCCGAAACCGCCCTCGAGCTCGAAATCACGTACTCTACAACTTCCGTGAAGAAACTCAATTCAAATTCTCAGCCGAAAAACAAGTCGTGAATCAAATCGGCAAACCACACAATTAACGACTAACCGCGTCTATACACTAACTCGTGAACAGTGCCGACTACATTACTGATTCTGGTTCGGGTCGTCACAGTATATGACCCATTTCCTCACCAGACCTGTTCCTGTCGTTCCCGCAAAGAAGTTGCACCATTGTCCCCAAATCCAAAGCCTTTTTGCAAATCATTCTCTGGTGAACATTCCCTTAACTTTGTCAACCCATGAAGATTCTCAGTTGGAATGTCTGCAGGATTGCAAAGACTCAGACACGTAGGGAATCTAACATGCACTAGAGTCTCCCTTCACCTATTTCTTACAAATTAAATGTAGATGGTGCAGTTAATTTACATACACATTTACATGGAATGAGTGTGGTGTTACCTAACGATAAAGGTGAATTGATGCTTGTTGCTTCTAAAGGTCTACAAGGTCAGTTTGATTCCAAGGCTTCTAAGGTATATGCAACAATTTTTGGTACTTAATGCTATCTCCAAGATGGCTTCCAATTTTATTCAATTATATTGGAAATGGATGCATTATCCGTCATCACCGATTTGAATAATAAAAAGGAGAATTGGTCAATTGATGGTGCACTAATTGAAGAATTAAAATCCCTTTTGCTTTTCTTCCCATCAGTTGTTTGTACATATACCCTTAACGAATGTAATCAAGTTGTGCATAGGTTAGCTAAATTTGTGCTTTTGTTTCCTGCATTCCAAGTTTGGGTCGAGGATGGGCCACAATGGCTCACTAATATACCATGTCCAATGTAAATTTGTAATATTTCATTAATGTTTGATTAACCACACGTCTTAATCAACAATGTCCAAATCAATTTAATAACCACTTCACTGCAATCAGTATGCGATTACGAGTAAAATGACATAAAGTTTTTCCGAAATTCATCTTCGTCGGAGCACCGCCGTGAACCAGCGCCGGTGGCGCCGATGACTTTTCTCGGTGACCCGAACACCAAATCCTTCCTCACAACAATTCCAACATTTTCTTCCAAAACACTTATGCCTAATTCCGGCCCGTTTGGCCGGAATCGGGCCTGAAACCATTTCTGCCCGAAAACCTCTCCGGCGTCGATCACCGCCGTCGAGTCATGGCGAGGCTCAAGGCTAGCACCAAAAGACTCATAAGGATAAGGGGAACAAAAATCCTCAAACCTCGACGGCCAAGAACGCCGAAAACAGCCACACATGACGGAACTCGAAACCCACGAAGCAGAATCGATTCGATTCCGACGAGTATCACCTGCAAATCCAAAATCTCACACAACACATAGAGCATTCAAAGGGCTTCCAATCCTTACCAAAATCTCGACTGGTGGTGGCCGGAGCTATCACCAGTAACGACGGCGATTTCGCTGTGAAACCCTAAAACTTCTCGTCGTCAATTCTCTCCTCTCCGGCATCATCGCCGTCAATCAAGCCCATAAATGGGTAGGAAATGCTGAGCCGCGTCGAACCCACCCGGTCTCGAGGTCAAAGGTGGCCGGACAGCAGCCCTCCGCCGGCGCACCGCCTCACAGTCACGGTTCTCTTACTCTTCTCACGGGAGGGATGATTTGACCAAAGTCAACTCCCCAGAATAGTCTTCCCTTCCATAAAGGGAAACCTTCCATTTATATACTTTCCATTTACGGTAACTTTGATAATAACTTTACCACAAACCTCCGTTGATCGAAACTTCCTCATCATAACTCCGTTTTCAGCATTCTACGCGTCCACAGACTCGCCTTCACAATTTCTATGATTTCCACCTGAAGTCAATTAATTTCGACAATTTGATAAAAAGTCAACTAAAAAGCTCTCAATAATTATCGACGATAACAAAATTAACTACCTTCCTTGATTAACCTTAAATAATTCATAAAAAAAATAATCTCGGGATGGGTTGTTACAAAAACCCCTCTCGCCCAAATCAAATGGGATGAATCAAATCAATCAGTCTCTTATAGATGATGAGATTCTTGATGGGTTTAATCGAATTTGGATATTTTCATTATTCAGAGTAGTGGAGCTCCATACCAACAAGTACTGGAATTAGAGAGGGGAAGAAAGTCGTAGAGCCTAAAAGGAAAGCTAAGAGAATGGTATATATAGTGGGTGAATGATTTGATCGAGGAAGTGCAAGAGGTACAACAATTGCTTATTTTGTGTAGATGAATTAAAATTTCAGATCAAGCAGAGACTTTTGGGTTTTCAAATGATTTTCTAAGTGATAACCCTTGTGCTTGAAACACTAACAAGAGGAGGAGGCTCTCGGTGGCAAATCGCCGTCCGCATTTTAGGTACAAAAGAATCAATCATTTCTAATTTTAGATTCTATATTCGGATCCGTGGTTTGATTTCTTACTTTTATGTTTCATCAATGGGATCTCTTGCAGAGTTGCATTTAGTAATTTAGCAATTTTAGTTTGGGGATTTTCTACAGTACTCAGTAAACATGCTACATATGTAGTCGCAGATTATGAACTCCAGAACCATATTCCCCTCCAAGTCCAATTTAGCAAACTCTGTGTTCATGTTCAGTCTATGATGTTTGCATTTTGCATACATGTTTGCATCTATGATGGTATAAGAAGATAATATAGATTGCCATCTCTTGAATGTAAAGCTTTCTAACAATACATTTATCCTTAGTGTAGTTGCTATCTTTTATCCCTGATTTTTTTTTCATGCATTTTTTTGTGATCTAGTTTTTCAATTTTCAAATATGTCTTTTGTTTTGTATGTCAGCCTTAGTTTTTATGCAATTTAGATATTTCTTTGTGTTTGTTATTTTCATTCCCATGAAATTTGATGAGTAACTTCTTTTTCCTGAGACACTTTGGGTTGTTGGTGTTTTTGGTAGTATAATGGATCGACTTGACAAGATTGAATATCATCATCCTTCATTTGCCAGCCTCTAGAAAATATGTATTGATTGTGTCCATGATGAGAGTTCTAGGTTCTTTAGAGTTTCTGTCACAAGTGGAGACCTTTGCTGTTTTATTTTTGCCTTGGAAATTGTTAAGTGGTAGAGCAACAATGCTTATGTGCCAAAATACAATTATCTGTCTCCTAGATTGGGTACTAATAGCATAATCAGTCTCGTTCTCAAACCATTGCACGAACATTCTTCAGTTTTCTTATGTAAGAAACTTCTTCTGTTGCATGCCTGTCATTTGCAAGAAATTGGAAAATTCATGGAGCTGGTCAATGAGAGATTGGGGGATGAAGTCAATGACAAAGAGGTAGAAGTTATGGTTAAAGTTGTTATGCTCCGTGTGAATGTGTCTCCATCGCTTAGGCCTGCAATGTCAGAGGTGGTGACTGGTGAGAATGCTTGACGGAATAAGTACAGTCCCCGACATGACGTCCTCCTGAATATCAAGCACCAAAGATCGTGAGAGACCTCCATGCTGACAAGAAAAAAAGAAGTTTAAGCCGAAGTTTGACAACTAGTGATACATATCTCAATTCCTATAGCACCTTAGAACTTACCACAGCCTCTTGATTAATGGATGTTGTACAACAATGACCTCTAAATCAAGGCCTACAGATGGTTTGGTATTTAAGTATTTCTCATTCTTTTCAAATGAATGTGTTGCAAAAAAAATTCTATTGTTGCAAGTGTAAACGAAGATGACAACAATTGAAAGCAAAGAATTTGAGGTATGCTAGGCCGATGGCCATTATGGCTAATGCTAAGAAAGAGATTAGAAACTTGATTATTTTTACAAAAAAAAAGCAATTACTATGCAAAGTCATTGTTTCCGAAAAAAAAGAAATAGTAATTGCCATGTTAGATTTTATGATTGACTGAATGGTTGCCAATTAAGTTGGTACTCTGATATTGCTAAATCATCTGAATGCAAAATTAATTCAATTTCCTATTAAAATAGAGATATCAAAAAATCCAAAAGGAAATAGACATGCTTGAGTCTGCGATTGACTATTGAATGGGTGCCAATTAAGCTTGATATACTGATAACTAATAACTCAACTGAATGCAAAAGAAATCCGATTTCCTATTAAAAAGAGTTATCGGCAACTCCGAAAGGAAATCGACCTGCTTGATTTTCTGATTGACTATTGAATGAATAGCAATTAAATTTGATAATGTAATAAGTCTTTCTAATAAATTATAGCTCAAATAAATACAAAAGAAATCTAATTTCTTATTAAAACATAGTTATTCGAATCGTCAAAAGACAATTGGCATATGGCACTTAGTTTGCAAATTAAATATACTAGTATAATTATGACCAAAAACACAAAATAAAATGTAATTAGTACACATAAAGTAGTAGTCAACATGTTCAATTTTACAATTTATTATTAATGGATGTGAATCAAATTGATAGTTTAATAACTCAACCAAATACAATATTGTACTATTATTATACCTCAACCCACTACTCAAAGTCAAAGAAAGTTGTAGGAATACAAAAGTTGTGCAAAAATTTTTGGAGGTTAGGTTTCTTCTGTGCCATAGGATATGATGATGTTGATCCAAGCGGCCTATTTGGATTAGTTTTTTCGACGGGTAAAGATAAATTTGTATGAAAGAATTTTAGGCTAAAGCAGTATTGTCAATAAATTTGAAGAAAAACACAAAGCCGCGACAATCTCTGCAACTAATCAAAAACTACTTTGGTCTGGTCTTTGTTCTCAAACAACCTAGGCCTTTGCTCCCGTTCAACAACAAGCCATCAACAAGGACAAGGTAAAGAGAGTTGCTCCCACCATGCCACCACATGACGAGGTGAAAATGTCAATGCCGCTGTTGCCACCTCTTCGTCTCTCACAAAGAGTGTTGAGAGAAAAGAGAGACCTCTCGGTCTCCAGGCCTATGCTTGGTTAGAGCATTCCCACCCATGGAAGATGTGAGGAAGCCCCATTTTGAGGAATTCCTCAGAATTTTGAGGAATTCCTCAGAATAGGAAGTCCTCAAACAGTTTTTCGTGCAGCGGTGCCTGTTTGAGGACTTCCTATTACTATTCACGAATAATTAAAATTTTGAAATTTTAAATATCGAATATTATTTTCACCCAATAACTAACCGACACGTGTTATCCCAGAACATATAAGTGGTTACGGATTTACGATAACATTTTCGACAAGTTATTTTGAGACACGTGTCATGTATACGTGTCGGTGTCGGCAAAATCATTGATTAAGATAAGACGGTAATATTTCCTGTAAGATTGCGGTCCAACGAGAATGAGACACGTGTCAGTGTCGGCAAAATTATTGATGAAGATAGGACGGTAATATTTCTTGTAAGATTGCGGTCCAACGAGAATGTGACACGTGTATTGTGTACGTGTTGGTGTCGGCAAAATAATTGCGAAAGATATTCGGTAAGATTTTCAACCAACCGACGGTCGACACGTGTCGTTATCTAATCTAATCTGGTTCTTCAAAATGACTATAAAAGAATGAGCTATGGGAGTGGAAGAACTCACACCAACACTTCTTCACATTTCTTATCATCCTCTCTAAACACTTCATCACATTTCCCTTTCCTCAAGATGAATCCTATGGGTTTCACTAATTTTTTCAATAGGAGGCGACAACAACGCCGACAAAATGCTGAAATTGCCAATCAATTCGTTATCGACGCGGTGGCGGTTGATGCAACATTCGATGATGATCCAGCACCACGCCGCCGTGCAAATCAACCAAGGCTGAGGGATGAGAGGGGCCATAATCTTATGGAAGATTACTTCATCGAACGCTCGGTCTTCACCAACCACGACTTTCGTCGGCGGTTCCGAATGAGCCGACATATATTCAACCGTTTAATGACGGACCTCTGCAACAACGACCCATTTTGGCATCAAAGAGCCGATGCCACTGGAATGGTCGGACTTCTTCCCCAACAAAAGATGACCGGTGCTCTTCGGATGTTGGCATACGGCTCAGCTGCAGATCAGTGTGCCGAAATCACAAGGATGGGGGACTCAACAACTATGGAGTGCATGAAGAAGTGGTGCACCCAAGTGGTTGAGCTTTATGGTACTTGTTACCTCCGTGCTCCAGATCAGACAAACATCACTCGGCTTCTAAGAAGGGCTAAACAACGCGGATTTCCTGGTATGATCGGCAGCATTGATTGCATGCATTGGGAGTGGAAGAACTGCCCAACTGCTTGGTCCGGGGCGTACTCAGGGAGGAAAGGTCGTCCAACAATCATCTTAGAGGCAGTGGCCTCATATGACACGTGGATCTGGCATAGTTTCTTCGGGGTACCAGGAGCTCAAAATGATATCAACGTGTTGTATCAATCAGATGTATTCGATGCAGTGCTTGCTGGAAGAAGTCCATCTGTGACTTATAAAGTGAACGGTATGACATACCGTAACACCTATTACCTTGCTGACGGGATATATCCAAGGTACTCTTCGTTTGTCAAAACAATTTCTAATCCTCAAGAGCTTCCACAAAAGCTTTTTGCGAGAAAGCAAGAGTCGTACCGTAAGGATGTGGAGAGGTGCTTTGGCATCTTACAAGCTCGTTGGGGGATAATTCGTCATGCAGCTCGGTGTCACCGCCTTTCGACGTTAAAAGACATCATGTTGGCTTGCATCATAATGCACAACATGATCGTTGAGGACGAGTTCGTGGAGGATGAGTTTGAGGAGAACCAAGAAGAAGATCTCCAAAACCCATCTACCGCATTCATTGCTTATGATGGGCCAGTGGATGAAGGGGGGAACCGTATTCCATTCGAGCCGGTTGGAAGATATGGAAATGAACAACGGTTTAATGAGCGTATTGTAGATCTCCAATCAGCTTACATCCATGGAGAGCTTCAAAAGGACTTAGTTAAGCACAACTGGTTTCTTGAGACCGGTGAACAACTATAAAAATGTTGTCTTAATTGTTGTATTTTTATTATGTGTGTTTGCATTGTTGTGTGTTTGAATTATGTGTGTTAAATAATTTTTGTAATGTGTGGGAACTTGATGGAAATAAAGAAATTGCATTTTTATTTATTTTAATGGGAAACTACATAATTTAAATGCTTGAAGGGAAAATACTTGAAAAAAATACAAGTGGGTAATTTAATTTAAGAGCTTGGAAAAAGCGAGCGATAACAATTGGAATAGCCTTCTCCGCTTGCTTCATCTTCAACCTCATCCATTTGAGAAAGGATTTCGGCTTTCCTCTTGGTAAAATACTTCTTGGATTTAGGAGTCATAATTTCGGTATCCATTGACATGATCCGAGTATCTTCCGCCAAAGCTCTCAAATCGATATCTCTTTTTTGAAGCACGATTTGCTCTCGAAGAAGGGAAACCTCAATTGCATCATTATCTTTTTGATTGCGACCATAAGCTTCTTGATTTGTCGCAATCCTATTCAAAGCCTCGGCTCTTTCATTTGTTGAATTCATGCCTTTTTTTCCTTTCTTTTTCCCTTCCTTGGCCGCTTTCACTCCCATAGGACGTTCCGGAGAAGAGGGAGCTTGATTGCTCATTGGTGTGGGAAATGCATCATCCTCATCCAAGTTGACGGCGGGAGGCATTGAGCTTGCGGGATGTGTTGATGAGTAAGGCGGAGTAGAGGATAAGTAAGGTGGAGGTGTACTAGCTTCGACATGGATGAAGTATGGATGATTCTTCACCACATCCCAACAAGCAAAGTCCTTAAACTCTTTCTTCTTTTTGGCAACATAAAATGATTGAGCACTTCTCATCTAAAAAATTAAATAATTAAAGAACATGCCATAAAGAAAATTAAATAAAATGGACATAACTTATATTAAATATTTTTTCAAAAATAACTTGCAAAAAAATGGAGATAAAAAACAATACCTCATCGTGTAAGTTGGAGCCGGAAGATGCATTTCTTCGTGCGAAAGAAATAGCACTACCCAAAAGTTTCAAATTCGCCTTCAACTTTGCGAATCGAGAGGATAATGCGTTTTGGGTCCTAGTTTCCGGCATTGATTCACCATAACCTAGCTCCCAATTCGCCTTGAAATCGCCATGAATCTTTTCCCATAATTTGTCGACCTTTTGACGATTTCCAGTAATCGAATCAACACTAAAACGACAATAAGATATGCTTAATTGCACATCTTCCGAAAGAAGCCAATTTGTTGACATTTTTTTCCCAAAAAATAAACAAAGGATTTAGAGGATAGATGGAGAGGGGGAGAGAGTGAATTTGTTGTGCACAAATTGATGTAAAAAATGAATGAAATGAAGGTAGTATTTATAGAAAAAATATAAGGGGTGATTTGCAATTTTTTGGGATTTTTTTGCAATTTTTTGGGGTTTTTTTTGCAATTAATTGATTTCTGGCCGAAGTGGCCGTTGCATATGAATTTGGGCCGTCGGATCAATTTAGATCCGTTTGAAATGGATGGCTGAGATCAACATATCCGTTGGTCTGTCAGCCTCCCAGAAGCTGACACGTGTCAGCTTCTGGTTGGTTGACAGTTTTAACTTTTACTGTTTTACTTTTTTTTTTTACCCTAAAAATTTTTTTTTTGAGTCATGCTGACGTCACCCACGTGGCGTGGGTCCCGTCAGCGGGACGTTCCGCTTCGCGTGCTCGGCCGAGGACGCCGCTCGGGACGATCCGTGGGTCAACGGTGGGTCGCCGCTGCTCCTTCCCCCCGCTGCACGCATGCCGATCGCTGGACGTCCCCGAAATGGTGGGCCACCCCCCGGACGTCCTCGCCGTTCGGTACCGGTGGGTATGCTCTTAGATGATATACCTCTTTGGATTTGTTTTATTGTCTTTAGTTTTATAAATATATTGTAAAAACTAACAAGTTAATTGGGAAATGGGTCTCTTGACTTTTGAAATTTCTGCTCTCTTGCATGGTCTTTATATGTGTTAAGGACAATAACTTGTAGCTTTAAGTCTCCACCAAATAACTCGAAACCCTAAGCATCACATCCGATTGCTGACTTCAACACTACAATATATATATAGCCATGTCCATCACATGTGTAATATATATCGATAAGATTCGTGATTGATATGTCTCAAGTTTTTTGGGGCTCAACTAAAAATTAAAAAAGAAATATAGCACCATGATTGATAATATAACTGACCAAATTTTTTCAATACATATATCCGACCAAATTGAAGACTATGGTTATTGTCATAAACTTAAATTATACACTTTATAAACAAAGGAAGAAAAAACAAAAAGACAAAGATGTAAACAAATTAATAAGCAATAAAAGTGTCTTACCATCTCAATAGTGGTAAGTTAATAGTGACTTACTATCTCTATAGTACCATTCCTATGGTGTACTAATATGTGGTATATCTATAGGGGTTAATATTGTATATTAAAAGTACAATAGTTAAAAAGACTTGCTAAATGTCGTAAAAGCCCATCTCAACAATGGACTAATCTGTAGAGTATCAACCGGGGTTAATGTGGTAAATTTACAAAAATAAAAAATAAAAACAAAAACAAAAAAAGTACATGTAAAGTGATATCATCAAAAATTTGAACAAAATTGATCTCCCTGTCTCCTTTTTAGTGTATACTAAACGCCGAGTCGCCAATCCTCCTCCTCCTCCACCACCACCACCACCACCTCCTCCTCCTCCTCCTCCTCCTTATCGACCAGTCAACGACCATAAGGTGTAAGAAGGTCAGGTATATATGCTCTTCGTCAATTTTCATGGAGGATACTTGAATTTTGAAAACTAGCAATGATAGGAGGCCCCAAAGGGGCCTAAGATGTGGAGACCCCAATCTTATGTGGCTTGACATGTCACACATCCCAAATTGGATAACTAAATACTTTCCAAAAATATTTTGCACCTCTATTAAATTTAAATATGCTATTTTATTTCTTTATTATTAGCTATCACTTCAATAATTTTGAAACATAAAACGAAAGAAAAAAAACTTACTATCAAATACACTAATAGTAGAATCAAAAAAGAGTAGGAAAGAATCACAAAGTTCTTGAAGAAAATAAAAGTGAATCCCATGGGACGAATAAAAAATAAAATCTTAATATAGAACTAAGATTTAGAATTGTTTATCGTCCCATGTTCTGCTACATCACTGGTTACTGGTCCTAGTGCTTACTGTCACGCTTCGGTTATTTGGATAGGTTAGGTGACTTTGGTCACTTAAGTTACCTAGACTATGATTTCTTTCTTGCCCTTCAGTGAGCAGTCATAGTTATAATCGTTCATACATTTTCTTCTAAATGAGAACTAACGTCTCATGCGTTACTCTTTTAAAAAAAATCGAAGAGTACTTGGAGTCACATTATGCTTGTTAGAAGAAAAGAAGAAGAGAAGAAACCGAAATAGTGAAATCTAATTGAATGCTTTTGAATTCTAAAAATATTTTTATTTGTATAAATAATTAAATTGATTAATTTATGATTACCCTAAATACAGTAGAACCTCGATAATTTCTTACTCGATTAATTAATAAGTTCACTAAAATAGTATTTTTTTACCGGTCCCAACTTGGGAACAACGTGCTAAATTAATAATTCGCTAAATTTATAAAATGATAGAAATTCGAAAATTTATATAGACCCCATGTAATATATAAATTAATAATGTCTTAATACATAAAACTAATTATTCATTTATGATGATTTCATGAAGAATGACTCAATTGTGACTTGTTAGTTCTTGAAATTGATGTCACATTGAATCTCATCTTGAGCTTTTCTTAACATGATATGAATTTGACGTTGTATTCTCATAGCACATTTAATAATATGTACACAATAAATTGAAAAATGATGTACATTGAACAATATACAACAATAATAGTTTCATAAATCAATAAGTTATTAATTAACGAATAAATTAATAAATTATTATTATTTTATCGATTAATTAATATCTCATTAAATTAATAAATTTTGCCAGTCCCCAGACTATTAATTTATAGAGGTTTAACTGTAATAGCCATTAAATGTGTGATGTCAATAATTATTTAAGATAATACGATTTTGAGTAACATGATATAAAATTTATACAATATGATTTGACAATATATACTGACTTGTACTTGACATGGCATGCCACAAGTAATTGGGACCTAAAATCATTTCTTTTTGATAAATTTGGTAATATTTGAATTTTCAAGGGTTGCCACTTGAACTTCTCGTTCACGGTTCACCCTGACTAGCACAATTCATCCGCTGTTTCCTCAATCCTGACTACAACGATGAGAATGAGAAAGAAAAAGAGATGAAGTTTGCCGCTCTGCTCTGGTTGGAGACTTTCTGAGTTTTGATTTAGGAATTTTGACTTTTGATTTTGACATTATTTCGATTCAAGTACATTTCAGTAGCCTATAAGGATGACACAACCTACAACTTCCAAAGAATATATACTTGACTTCACAATTTTGATGACTAAAGATAGTAATCCTCTAAGCAACCTTGATTTGCTATGCTTAGTCAAGATCGGTATCACGATGAGATTCAGTTTGATTTCATTTGGCAATAACCATTTTACTGTTTTATATGAAGCAACTTGGTATAGAAGTTATGTTTTGTTAACTAGATGTTGAAATGTTTGATGGAGCAATTTAGCTACCTCATGTGCTATACTATTAAATTTTCATAGATGATATTTCAGAAGATTATGCAATTATGGTCCATGTTTGACTTAATTTTCATTTTGTTTCCCTAAAAATTACCTCAGCGTCAATTTGCTACCTTAAGAATTTTTCCTACCAATTTGTTATCCTAGGATTTATAAACTTGCCAATTTGCTACCTTGTTGTCTAATTACTTGAATTTTGTCCATTTATTCATCAAATTATAAACCTTTGAAAGCACTTTGGTACTCTAAATCCTCTAATTTATTGATTTGAATAAAAAAAAAACTATCAAAAAATTTAAACCTATGTAACAAATTGGCTAAATAATTTACCTAATTTGATGTATAGGTATCAAATTGGCTAGTTTCCAAAACCGAGATTAGCAAAATGGCAGCAAAAATTCTTAGGGTAGCAAATTGACAATTACGCTTTCATGTTTAGATGATTGTGGTCTTCAATTTATGGTTAATGCAAGTGTTTGGGAACCATAAATATATGAATTCAGATGCTGAAAACATAATAAAGTGTAGATTTTCTGCTAGAGCCTAGCATTATATGCACACCATGTAATCGAAATGTTCAACAACAACAAAAAAGGACGACGAGGAGGTAACAATTTTGATGACTATTCAATTTTTTTTCATTTTGAGATTTTCGAAAATGGTTTTGTATCATTTTTGATCATATGTCAAGTTGATTTTTCTTTCTTGGTTTTATATTCATTTCTTAAGTTGTTAAAAGTTTCATCCAGTTGGTGTTTTGTATATCAGTTCTGTTTTTCGTAGCACAGTCTAAGTTTCTAACGACATTGATGGAGGACTGAGTATGGAACTAGAAGCCTTACAGGTTTTTTTCTTTTTCTTTTTGAAGACTAAGGGAAAATGTCATATAAGAATGCTTCTTTGAAGAATGATTAGAATCTTTAAAAGCATAGTGTAGAAAAAAATAAGGAAATGGTAATTAGTATAAAAGCAGAAATTAGAGAGTCAACTATTGAATGATATCCTCCAAATTTTGAGCAGTTGATCCTTATCACTAAGTTAATTGTTTCAGTGTGTGTTAAAGTCGTATAATGTCCTGAAAAGTTTTAACTTTACCCTGCTTTATAGATTGTTAATGAGTTTTGGACCTTTTCCTTTAGATTTGTTTTCCATGGCAATGATTTCATTTAGTATTTTTGTAGCTTAATCGAAGTGGAGTATTTCATTGCTAGAGCTTAGGACATATTTTTCATCCAATTTGTGTTTACTTTAATTGTATGATGTTACTCATGATGCAAGGATTCATGATAAATTTGTGTTTCATTCCACAATAGTAGCTAAATTGATGAGTTTTTTTGCCGTTACATATATAATCAACTTTATGTACGTACCTTGAACTTATTACCATTTCTCCCATATATACCTTAGTTCATATTTCTCGTGTATAGCTGAAGGGGTGACCTTCCTTATTTATTATTTTGAATATTTTCATTATGGACATCAACGGAGAAGAATGACATGAAGAGAAAATTATGTTGGTGAGACTATCACATCAATAAAGCCTTACCTTTTACACTTGGTTTTACTAGTTTAGTTGCATTTTCATTATCTGGGTACATAATGGCATATGTCGCTATGCCTTCTTTTACTCTTGGTTGGATTATATGCGGATTATTTACATACGTATGTAAGCCATGCCATAAATAATGATGTTGGCTTCTAGATAATTGGTGATGCGGAGAGGAGTATGCTAAACAAGATGTAAATTTTAGTCTTTGCGGCTTCTTATATTTCACTACTAATTTTAAAAAGATTTTTATGAAAACTCATTTATTCTTCGATATAAATGACGATAAATGTTCATTTTCGTTGTTCTCTATCCCTCAGTTCATCAATTTCATTCACCAACTGTGTCGTGAACTCAACCTGGTGAGAATATTACATAACTTTATTTATGCGATGAACTCAACCTGATGAAATCATTCTAATAGCTATATGGAAATCATCCGTGTTGTATAGTAATACGATGGGTGCCACATACAATTTTTAGAGGCTACATTGCCACAATCAAAGGTTTTCCGAAAATCAAGTACTTATATTGAATTCTCAACAATGTGAGGACTTTTTTTGTTTTCCGAAGTCCAACTTTGAATACAGCTTGGATATATTCAATAATGCCAGGGGATGGAAATCGGATTCTCGATATACGAAAATGATGGATACAAACTCTGCAAGTTGGATAGAGGTTTTCAGAATGCAAAATCAGAATCTTGGTTTTCCGAAATCAAGTAAACTATATAGAAATGGGATTAAATGGACTTGACACAATTCGAGTAGATGTTGGATAAACTTCTGGGTTTTTCAGAGTTGTTCTTATGGCGTTTTGCCTTGTTGGCAATTTTTTCAGTTCTTTTTGTGAACCAGAGAGGAATGAAGTTACTTCCAAAACAAAAATCCAAATTAACCACTGGAAAAAACTACACCTAGCTGATTGAATGGCAGCCAAGAAAAAAGAAGCAAATTTGGTTAAATTTAAGGTTGCTTGAGATGTTTCTTTACGATGAACGTCAACAATATTGGCTTATGAATCAAAAGATATGAGTTTAGCGAGGGTATATTTATAATATTATAAAATAAAAAGGAGTATTATCTTTATTCCTGAGTATTCAAATTATTAATATCATCTTGGTATCAGAATATTTTTATTCAACTTTGGCTTTGATACCAAAACAACAGGACCAGCTCAAAACTCAAACTTTATTTATTTATGAGGTGTTTACAATAGTATTACAATACAAGCTTTAGCTATAGTTGCTAGAGAGAGGAAGGGATAGAGAGAAGGTGGAGCTAAAATGTCTGAAAACTAAAACTTATGGAACTCTGAAGGAGAGCTCTACTTAAAAAGACCCGAAAAGGAGGACAACCGGCTAACGGAGGCTACTCCAAGATTCGGTAACATAAAAGACAAAAGTCCTTTTCTTAAATGGCCGACAAAGCAAAAGGAATCACAACTTTATTGAAAACACGCCGGGTGCTCAAAGGGCCCCATCGAACACGTGAAAAACAGAAAATGATTCTCACAACTAATACAATAAAATTAAGGGGAAGATATCCCTAAGAAAGGTGGCTGGAACTTTCACTTGTTGTCCACCTTGGTTTTGCTCTTCTTTTTCTTAGAGCTCTGAGGCATCTTTTCTTTTAGAGAGTCCAAAAATTCTTTGGAAGGGTCTGCAAAGGGGACTTGGCCCAAATAATCTTCTATGTCTCCATTTTCTTGGGTGAAGTTTCCTTCTTCTTCTTCACCAACTTCTTTTTCTACTTCGTCTTCATCCATCATAGATGCTGGAGTTGAGGAGGCTTTGGAAGAAGTTTCTTTGAATAAGACGGCTACGTTGTCATCAATTTGTGATGACAGCTGCTGCAATAATTTTTCCTCAAGCTCAGTAGGAGAAGCCAAAGGGAAGGCGGCCTTCAAATCTGCCAAGGAGGGAATTACAAAATCCCTTCTGGTATCTTCATGAGGAGAATATTCCTTTTCTACCTTTTCAAATGTGGCAATACACTCCTTTATTTTGATTAGAGAAGGATTATAATCGAATCTTGACCACCATTTATAATGAAATTGGCTGTTAAGGGATAAAACCCCTATTTCTGTATGATAGACTGAATAAGTCCATTGCCAAATCCAAGGGAGGATGAATCTTGCAATAAAGTGGAGAAGGTTACTTCCACTGATTACCCTGATTCCACTATTCTTAGGGTTCTTCATAATATATTCTTCATAAGCTATTGAGAGCTCTTTGGGAAGGAAGTCTTCACCTGAACCCATAGTATGGAACCAGTTGTAGAACCAAAAAGGAAGCTCTTGCTTAATAATGGATGGTTCAATTCTTATAAACCATGTGTGCTTTTCAGCTTTATTTTGATAATAAAAAGCCTTGCTCCATGCTTCAATATAATCCCAGTAATTATAACTGGCCTGAATAAATTTCAAATCCATTGATTTATTAGGATTTAGACCCCATTCAGAGATATGAATGATACGTTGAATAAACGCTTTGCTGAAGGAAATATCTTCAGTGTGCTTGTTCTGGTTCATGTGATGAAATTTTACTGAACCAGTCTCCATAAGAATACATTCATAATATCTTCGATTTTTCTTCCCTAATAGAGGGAAATTGGCTTCTGGCTCAAAATATCTTCGTGCCAGAGTATTAGGAAAGTTAAAATATTTCTCATCTTCTTTCTGGAGAATAATAATTTTCTCTTCTAAAGATTTCTTTAATCCTGGAAGAACAGGTTCTTTAAGTGCTGCTGAAAAGCTCTCTTGGGATTTACCAGAGGATAAATAATTTGCTGTATCTGCAGGCTCACTCCTTCTAGATTGAGAAGGGGGAGGAGAGTTTGTATAACTCTGATTGGCAAAGCTGCTAGGGAAACCGCTGCTGCTTTCTCCTCTGCCTTTGCCTTTACCGGCGGAAGAATATCTTCCTCCTCTAGAGCCTCGACTAAACTGGCTCATTTGGTACCTATAATAAATTCCCTGGTTAAAAAATCAGGGAGAGAGTTAGTTTCTCCTTTAATAAATTCAATTTTAAAATCAAATATAGATAATATAGACTGTCATCTTGCAAATATTTGTTTAGAAGCTAAATTTTAACGTCTTTTTCAAGAACATCTTTAGCTGCTTTACAGTCCACTTTTAATAAAAATTCTTGATTTAATAAATCATCTTGGAATTTTGAAATACAATTGACAATAGCTAGAATTTCCTTTTTTATAGTGGAGTAATTTTTCTGGGCATCATTCCACATTCCAGAAGTATATCTGGACAATATTTCCTTTTCTGAATTAGGAAACTTTTGCTTTAGCATTCCTCCATAACTTATGTCTGAAGCATATGTCTCAACAATTTTAAAGCTGGTTGGTGAGACAAGAGCTAGACATGGGAGACTTTTTACTTTAGACTTAATAAGTCTAACTACTTTGGTATGGATCTCTCCCCATGGAAGAAGATTCTTCCTCAATCTTTCATAAAGAGGAGAGCTACCAGTAGACAGATTTTTAAAATATTCTGCAATATAATTCAAGCTTCCTAGAAATCGTTGAAGCTAAGTTTTATCCCTGAGTTCGTCTGAAAATTTTTCTGCAAATTGAATAGCTCGCTCAATAGGGATAATTCTTCCTTGTTCAATTTCTTGGCCAAGGAAGCGGATTCTTGTCTGGAAAATAGACATCTTTTTAGCAGATACCACTAGACCTGCTTTTTTAATAAGATTGATGAATATATTCAGATGCTTGAAGTGTTGGTCTAGCGACTAAGAAAAAAAATAAGAATATCATCTATGTAAACAATAGAGAAAGAAGAATAAGGTGTGAAAATATCATTCATAATATTTTGAAATTCTGAAGGAGCGTTTTTAAGCCCAAAAGACATTACGTTCCATTCATACTGTTCGAAAGGGACAGTAAAAGCTGTCTTATTCCTGTCACTTTCAGCAATCTGGATTTGCCAGTAACCAGATTTTAAATCAAATTTTGAAAAGATAGAGGCTGACTGGAGCCTAGATAATAAATCTTTTTTATTAGGTAATGTGTACCTAATCCATTTCAGAACCTTATTGAAAGGTTTATAATTGATTACTAGTTTAGGAGTTCCTCTTTCTATTTCAGCACTTTTATTAACATAAAAGGCTGTACAACTCCAAGGGGAGTAGGATTTCCTGATAAGTTTTCTTTCTATAAGAGAATTAATTTCTTCATTACAATATTCAATTAGCCCAGCATTCATTTGGGCTGACCTGGTTTTGGTAGGAATATTTTGTTCCTTGAAGTCAGGTTCATAAGGGAGGGTGATAATATGCCTTTTTCTTTCCCAGAAAGCATTAGGAAGATCAATGCATATTTCCCTTTTGATAATATCAGATAAAGATTTAATCTGATTTTGACGAGAATTAATTTGAGTCATAATACTCATAACTTTTAGATTAGATTGGATAAAATTTATCTGATTCTCTTTGAAAATAAGAGTGTTTTTGATCATATCAATTTGACGAGTTTGAGGCTGAGTAATGAAGCCAAAAACTATCTTTTGACCTTCAATCTCACAAATTATGCCTTTACTTGTCTTTGTAAAGGGATCCAGAAGACTAAGGAAAGGAGTTCCCAATATAATTTGTTGTGTCAGGCCTTTGACCATAACAAATGGGGTTTTGAAACACATGCCTGAATTACAAACATAGGCATTGGATAATTTATACATGATTTTTAGTTTTGAACCATCAGCAGTGTTTAACGACTGTGATGATTTATTATAATATCATGTGGGGATTACACCTTCACTGATACAATTTAGGTCTGCTACACTGTCTGAGAGCGATCCCTTTTAAAACATAGTTTTTGTCTATGACAATAGTAACATTAGAATCCATTTTTGGTATGTTATTTGGTTAATGATGTTGAGAAATTTCTCTTCATTTGGAATAGAAGATTCTCCTTCTTCTGAAATAATCTTGCTTATAATTTCTCTGAGAAACTTGGTTTCTATTTTTAAGTTATTTATTTCTGTTCTTAAATCAGAAATAGAAGTTTCTCTTTCTTTGATAATATTTACCTCCATTTTTATGGAGTTAATTTCTTTCTGTAGGCCAGGAATAGATAATTTCTTAGAAGAGTGGGTTTTTAACCCATCAAAGACCTCTTTTAAGGAGTATGACTCTTTTGGAATGTAGGGGGAATCTCTTGGTTTATTCTCCCTTTTAATTGTTTCTAAATAATGTTCGATCATATTTTTCTTGGTTTTAGGATCTTAGATCCCATTTATCAAGTCAAGAATAGATCTTTCTTGGGATGTAAGCACATTTATGCTTAATCCATTCATTTCAAGAATAGCTTTGTAATGGTTTGCATTACAACCACAGTCTGATGAGGATGAAGACTCAAAATCAGAACTGTCAGAATCTTGGTCAATAATGTTAACCTGTTCTGCTGACTCACTGTCAGAAAGGTTTAATAAGATTGCTAAAAGTTCCTTTTTTAGACCTTCATCAGAAATTTCATTGATTTTCTTCTTGGTCCAACATCTATTAGCATAGTGGCCTGTTTTACCATATTTTCTGCAAATAATAGTACTGGAAGAATTCTGAGAATTATTCTTCTTATAATATGGTTTTGGATTTCGCTTTTTCTTCTTTTCCTGAGGGGGATCGAAAAGGTTTCTTAATAAAGCGTTTCTTTTTCTTTGAATAGGATTTTGAATCTGTTCCCTTATGTTTATTAGGGATTTGGAGATCAAAACTAAATTGGTCACAGAATTCTCAAATTACTTTTTTTCCAGTCAAATGTTGGCGTTTTAATTGAGCTTTCAGTTTAATATCATTGCAAAGTGATAAGCCTTCAGTAACACATTCACTGATAAGTTGACCATAGGTATATTCATAATAAGGAATGTAGTTTCTTCCATGTTTTCTCAAAATACGGTATTTGACCTTCTGGGCAAAGAGAGTAGGAAGGCCTGCTATGAACTTCTCCTTCCAGAAGTCAGCATTGACATCTGTCCTGATCATAACTTTGGACAAGAATACATCCTTATACCACCTGAACTGTGTTAAGGTAGGACATTTCAGGTTGACTAATAAGTCCTTATTTCTTTCAAAGGATACTGGGTTAGATCCAACGAAAGCTAATAGAATGGAAGTAAGCAGTGTATAAACTGCATTAGGAATATAAGTTTTAGTGTATATAATACTGTCATGACCTTGTTCATCTTTCATGGTCACTAGAGTTTGAATAATTTTTGTTGCATTTAGAATTTGTTGCTGTTGTTCTGGCGAAATAATATTATCCCACCAACCACGAAGTTGGTCAGCAAATCCTGCAACGATATATTATGCGATCTGCTTATCTGTATTATGAGCAGATATGCAGACAGTAGAATACATGGTCATTCTAGAGTAAAGTGATTATCTGGTATTCAGACAATCCATCAATATTCCATTCATATATAGTTCTAGCGCTAAAGCTAGCTGTAATATTCAAATTTTCTTCTTCGAATAATAAGTCCTGAGGAGTAGGACGAGTATAATAATGCCTGGTTGAAGCAGTAGGAATTGATTTTCTGCCAAAAGCAGTGCTTATTTCAAAAACATTTTGGTTTATACTAGGAGTCTGACCATTATGATCTTTTTTAAGGTCATCTTCCATAGCAAGATTTTTTTTTTCAAATTTATTAATATCTTATTCATTGTCTGAATCAGAGAATGTTTCTGAGATAGTAGCTATTTGAGCTTTTTTCTCATTAGATTTATGATTACCAAGTTGTAAAGATTCTAACTGCTGGGTTAGAATAGATACAATATCAATATCATTTTTGTCAGGCATGGTGATATTAATACTTGGTTTCATAATAGAAGGTTCTACTATCTTTGGAGTAGAACTAATAATAGATGAAGATAATATGGATTTACTATCCTTTAATACTGGAGGTGGTATAATTTTCTCTAATTTTTCCTCCATTCTCCCATGTTGGGAGCACATAGTCTATAGAGTCAAGTTTGTATAATTATGTTGTCTTTCATGACTGAAAGCAACTGACTCAATAATAGCATCTCCTGCCTTTATTTTCAGATGTTCTGAAGGCGGATGAATAGAGGTAATTATATGCCCTTTTGCTGTGGTCCAATCCTTTTCTAAGGATTTAATCACATTTAAGCATGGGGAATTCTTACTAATAGAATAATCTAGAAACCAAATAGGGAAAGAAATAACTTTCCTTTGTGCATAAATAGTGCCATAATAAAGGGTTTTATAATTTTGCTGTTCTTCTTCTGTGAAGTTAGAGAAGAACCATTTTCTGAAGGACAAATATTTGACTTGCATAAAGTCTTTACTGCAAGTTTGTCTATCATAAGTAAACGGAATAGAAATGACATTGATTGAAGAAATATCATTGAATTCAGACAACGTCTCAGGTTCTTTATGGTAAATTCCCTGAGGAATATGTTGAGTCGAAGTACAAGTTCCGTCAAAAACTAAGTTAGGAACCTTGATACCTGACAAAAACTAAGTTCCGTCAAAAACTAAATTCCCTGAGGAATACCTTCTTCTTTCGCATGATTCCTGACATAGAATGCTGGAGCGTGATGAAGACTATTTGATGGTCTTATCAATCTCATTTCTAAACGATCAGCTATGAATTTCCTGAATTCTTTGTTGTCTTCTTTTTTGTATTGAGGGGTTGCTTTTACATGACAGAGATAATTCATGTCATGTAGCTTGAGCTCACAGACCACCGGGTCTTTTTCCTAGAATTTCAGATGATTGATGTCAATATTTTGTTTTAACATCTCCTTGATCATTCGAAGGGTATGGATCTTTTGTTTCTCAAGCTTAGCCTTAAAGTACTTGATATTATGCTCTTGTATGAAGGCTGCTTCGACTGCCTCTTCATCTTCTTCTTTTTCCTTTGACGATTCTTCTATTTTGTATTGCAATATTGTTTTGTATTTTGGTGTATATCTACCACTATTCTATTGCGACCTCTGATATTTCTCTGTAAATCCTGAACTAACAACACTCTTTACTTGTTTTAGTCGCTTCGCCTAAAAGCTCTTGTCATTCTTTTTGAAGCCTAGTAAGTTCACTTATGGCTTATAGATGTATATTTATTATAGGAGAAAATCATTGTCAATCAGTATATCTAGGTCTTGGCCTTTTGATTGCCAAAGCACTTCAATTACAAAGGTTCATTTTCCAATCGAAAAATGAACATTTTGGCAACTGTATTCATGAAGATTCTTCTTCCTTTTATAGTTTTCCTAATTACACTTCTTTTTGGATTAGTAATCTAGAGTTCTTCAAGTATATCAAACCTTTATGCTACTCTGAAGGCAGAACGATTATCTACATAGACATGTAGATGATACTTCTTGTATCCTGGAATTTTTAATCCAATTTCCATGTAGTTACTGAACTTACTCATAGAAGCAGTCGCTGCCTTGCACAAATTTTGTTTTGAAGAACCTTCTTCTTCTACTATTTTTGTGAAAGGATTGCATCGTTCTTCTTCACAAACTGCACTTTTTGCATATACCACTTCTTCTTTTTCAGTAGTAGTATCGAATCTCATTCTTTCTAGATCTCTTGAATTTCATTTCTTTCATCTATCTTAGAGAAGTAGTCTTTATATTCTTCTTTCTTCAGCTATAAATTAGGCCTGTTAATGGGTTGGAGCCGGACTGAATGAATCTAGATCCGGATCCGTTTAAGGAGAGAAAAAATTAGACTTGATCAGCCCTATTTATCCGGCGGATCTTTAATATTCAAATCCGGATCTGAATCAGGCGGATCAATGGATCAAATGAGCGGATCTGGATCCGTTTATCAATATGCTAATTACTAAATTTATTTCTTTTATCAATATATTAATTATTGCCAATATTTCATATGACCCCATTATATAGCCAAAATATTTCATTAAAAATAAACTAGATAGACCAAAATAAAAAAAAATTCATCTTACATCAAGGAACGTGACAAGAAATAAATCATTTTTGGTTTTCGATCCTTTAATTGATTAATATTTTTATATAACTTTGATAAAGACATTTAGATTTTATTTTTAAAAAGGGACTTTTATATTACAAATATTTCATATATGTAGGTACGAATAAATTATAGTTAATAAGTTAAAAAATAAATGGGGTGGATCATAAATGGATCGAACCAGTTGTGATCCGGATCCGATATGTTAATTAAATAGATCAACGAGTCCAAAAATGAGATCCATATCTATTTAATAGGTTTGAGTCTAGAGCGGGTTCAGATCAAAATCCGCTCCATTGATAGGTCTAGCTAAAGCATTCTTTGAAATACGTTTTCTCTAACGCTTCATAAAACATGGGAATATAATACCATCTTTGTCATAACAATGACAGTAGTCGCAAACAAATGATTCAGGATTGACTTTATGAGAAGAAATATTTTCTTCTATAGTGCTTTCTTCCCTTTTTATTTTATTTCAAGGAGATAAACCCCTCTCGGTTCATATTCTTTCATAGAATATGTTTCTGATTCTTTGGATAATTCATCTTTTGTCCAGACTGAATAGACATATATATTATCATCTTCAACTTCTGAATAGACTACCTCGCGGCTTTTCATATTGGCCATCTCTATGATCTCTTCGTTTTCTCTTAAAAGAGCTTTTAAACTAGCTTCTTTTATCCTTCTTAGAACATTCAGTAGTATAGTGCCTTTCAACCTTGCATAACCAACGTCTGCATGTTTTTTTCTTTTCTGTTTCTTGAGAGAATCTTTTCTTCTATACTCTACTTCATAGCTGTCCTCTAGGGTTTATGAAGCTTTTTATACAGTGAATGTAATAAGTCGTTGTTAATATTATACCGCTTCATAAACAATTAACACATAAGACATCGCGCGTTCTGAAGGTTGATCAAGCATCACATACTGAAAGGAAAACTAAGGAAAAGGCATAACTGAGTCCCACATCGAAAGTGAGTACTGTGGAGTCAAACCAATAGGTATAAATAAAATAACTATCACATTAAAGAGGGATAAGCATACTTATCCACTAATACTCTTGTCATACCCCTTATACTAACATCCATTTCCTCTACTTACTTGAACATCAACATGTTTAGACGGGCTACCCCGACTTCACTTCTGACGCTCTTTCTCATTCTCGGAAGGTAGGTGATCCCTAGCAATAAGTTCCACTCAACTAAAGGAGAAATCTTGATAACATCCGTTTCGTCAAAGTTTTTTCGAAGTCTGACTGAAACATTTTGCGTCGTCTATGGGTACTTTCTCCCCCGCATAACCAATATACTGTCTTCTCTTCGCAGCTATGGAACAACCAAGCGACCATAGCTTCGTCACTCTTGCCGACTAACGTTTCAGGGGAATGAATGGCAAAATCCTACCAATTCATCCTCGCCTAGTGTTGTGCGTACAATCGGTGTGACCATTTTACACTTTCGCAAGTATATAAAGACAAGTTTTCTAGTATAAATGATTGGAAATCGGATGTCGAACCCATGAGGATTGATCAACCCTAATTCTTTAGCTCTTAATACAAGACTCGATTACACAAGGCACACAAACACGAAATGCAAGTAAATGTGAGATGGAATAATGTATCTTGTCATGCTAGGTCCCTTGGAAACCATACATCGTAAGGGGTGGTATTACTACGATGATGAATGCAATTCCAATTGATTGATTGTTTTAATTAGGTGACAAATACAAAGTAAAAGTAACCAAATGCACATGATTAATTCAAAGGAAATTAGATGGGTAGCTCGAGGTGTTACAACTAACCACACGAAATGCAAACAATGTCCAATTTATGATTAAAGCGATTTAGTCCTGTTTACCCAACTTTTGTCTAAATCGTAACCTTTTGGGTTACATTAGGTTGTGATTCAAAGCTCCTAAACTACAAGAGAGATTGGAAGGATTCAGACCAACATTAGCGCACATGGCAAACCAAAGCTAAAGTCTAGATTTTTTGTGCCTAGACTCTAACCATATGTTGCGGTGCGAATAGTCAATATGTGTTCGATGTGGAAGATTTCCTTTCCGAGTCTTTATTGAAGGACCCGAGAGATGTGGCTCTTGTGATTCTCCCAATCCATACCCACTTTGATATGAACCGAAACCAACTAGTACCTATATAGATTTTGGCCTATATGAGCTTGAGCCAAGCCTCTTAAGACCATTAAGATTCAAGCATATTTGGGTTCTTGATATTGTTCAAGAGGAAACCAAACAATAGAGCCTAACTTTGTTAGAGTCAAACTCTATTCATGTTTACACTCTCATCTAATTCTAGGTGATTAGCTATTTCAACCAAAGTTCATGTTTTATATCCTCAATATCCACATCAATTCAGCGAAGGTCAACACAAGTACATAGAACTCGTTCAATAAGCACAAGTATAAAAACAACCCACAAACACATAATAGATTTATCACAACTCATTCACAACACACATATACAAAAAATATGAATCATAGCATAAATCAAACCATTGTTTAACACATCAAGTGGCTTGAATTTGACCCCTAGCCTCCCATAAGAGTACTACTCACTATACATGCTTAGAACCAAATTTGAATACATAAATAGAGAAAATAGGGTGAAGAAGTAACCAAAAATTTCTCCAAAGTAAGCCAAGCTTCTTTAAGTCCTCTCTTCTGCTTAAAGCTCTACCTTCTTTTCTCCAAATGCCTTCAACCTTGTAGAGAAGGTAAGGAAGAGCTCTAGGACCCTAAGAGATAAGGGAGAAGAGGGTTACTTCTCACCTCTTTGAGTTCTAGAACTCTAACCAAACACTAGAGATAGAGATGAGAGGAGGAACACTCAAACTCGACCGAAATAATGGTGGAGGTGATGAGAGGTTGTAACATCCCAACTCGAAATTTTTAACCTCTTGTACTCTGATTTAGTGTTAATCATTGATGGTAGTTAGTTTTGACACCATCGATAAATATTGAGAGCTTTAGTTGACTTTTTATAGGATAGTCAAAGTTGGTTGACTTCGGATGGAAGTCGTAGAAATTGTAATGACGACTTCTTAGACTCGAGGATCATCGAAAACGGAGTTACTACGAGGAAGTTACGATTGACGGAAGTTTATCGTAAATCATTTACTGAATTACCGTATTTGGAAATGTATATAAATGAAGGGTTTCCTCATTTGGTAAGTCAGATGATTTTGGGGGAGTTGACCTCGCGTCAACTCTTCCCTCCCGTGAGGAGAGAAAGAATGCCAAGGCGGTGGTGCTTCTCGCTGGCTACGTATCACAGTTGAGCCGTAAAGTTTATCGGGTTTGGACGTCCTTGACTTCCTCTACCTTATTCCGGCCTTTATTTCAGTGATGGTGGCTCGAGGAGAGAGAATCTAGATGAAGAAATTCTAGGGTTTTCGAGGTGTATTTAGTTGCCGTCGCCCACGACTCTTCTGGCAGTGTGATAGGTATGATTATGTTTCTCTTGGTGTGCTGAGCATATATGTGATGAAGAATTTTGGGTTGCAGGTCGATTTGATGGAGATTGAGGGATCTCTAACGAGGCCAATTCGGGTCGTTGCCTTCACTAGTGGTGGAATTCGTTTTGGGTGTCGTGAGGTGGGGGGTTTTGTAGCCCACCTTCGTGCCATTCTAACCCGAATGACCTCGAGCGCCTACATGGCTCGACGGCGCCGGAATCAGAATTAAAAGATTTTCGGCGAAATGCTGTCCGCCGTCTCTCAAGGCATTTTTCACGCAGTTTCTGGCCGAATTGGCAGTTGGTATAGTTGGTTAGATTATTAGGCTAAATGAGAGCTTTTGTTTTAGGGGTCAATCGCCACCATCGGCGATGGTCGCCCGTGGTGCGTGGGCAGCTGATACTCACCATTACTAAGTACTAAATTAACACTTAACACTCAACAACAATGAGTCAATTAAAACCCTTTTTAGTAGATGTAGCATTGGTAAATAGGGATCGTTCTTAACCGGGGATTGAGGGTGCATGCATAACTATGCTAGGTTTGTTTATGGAGGTGCGAGATTTGGTTTGTTTAACTAATAACCTACGAAATTTAAACCTAATTCTACTATGTACATGTGATCATCACATCATGTCCACCTCCACCGTTTTCATGCTTCACTTACCCAGTATCAACGAAATTCTTACCTTTCAACCTGCAATTTATACACATGCTTTTAAGAGTGCGACGAAGAGCGCCTACACCTTAATTTATCTAAGATTCATACAAAACATGCTAGAGAGGAACGAAGAGCATGTCACCCAACACATTAAGAAGCTTTAAACATACAAGCATGCATACAAGCAAAGACCAAAAACTAAGAACACATGGAAGGTAACATAAGTAAGTAAAAACGTATAGCCTTTATTAAACAAATCACAAGTCGTAAACCGAATTATTACAAGATAAAATATGAGATAGAATGTTTATGGTTACACTTTTGGAGTCTGTGAAGAGCACTAACAACGCCTCGAGTGGATGGATTCTCAAGAACAAGACGAAGAGCGCCGATTATTCTTGATCCGTAAGGAGGGAGCTTTGGCCTTGGAGGGAATTAGGCTTAGGATGACTCGGGAGGTGTTTTGGGCAGAGCTTTGCTGTCTATGATGTGTGATAATGAAACCCTAGTCGAGCCCTCTTTTATATAGGCCAAGAAAAGCCTAGTTCGACTCCTTTTAGAACTCTAACTACTCCACCCGGGTATCCTGACCCTTCTCCACTAAAATAGGAATTTCTCTCGTTCTAGGACTCCAAATCGTTTGATTCCAGTTGCGTTGGAAACTAGACTTCTAGATTTTTCTAACCATATGCTAATCGCATCTAGATACATCCGGATCTGTTCACAGTGGTCTTTCGAAGTGGGATGATGTACAAAGGCTGATTTCTAATAATTCATTTTAATCCATCTTCTTTCTTTGGGCTTCTTTGGACATGCTTTTGGTCTTCAATTCTTGACACCATGTGGGAAAGCATTTTAGTAACCATTTTGAAGGCCATTTCTCGGACCATTTCTTCTCTGGAATTAGGAACTTTTCTCCTTAGCCAACTTTTAGCTCCGAAACGCCTCCTTTATTATTTCCTCCTTTATTTCTACCTAAAAACATAAAGTAAGTTAGAAACATATTTACTAAGCATAAAACAAAGTTAAATATAGATAGAAAGACATTAATAATCAAGCATAAAATGCATAGATCAAATTCCCCCACACTTAGACTTTGCTAGTCCCTAGCAAATACACAACAAAGCAATGGACTCGATAAAAGAAAAATAATAAAGGGAAAAACACAAAGGTAAACGTGACACTTATATACAAACATACTTAGATATTTCAACGTTTCAAAGCCGCAAATTCTCATGTAATCATGTTTGAAAACGATAGAAATACTAAGTTGAACAAAACTAAGCCCTTACTCAAATTTGTCTCAGAAAATTCTTCAAGTCTATTGCGATGGAATCATAATGTTTTCACATGAATGTTCAATGAATTCAATAGATAATAGAGATATGATCATGTCATGAACAAGTAAGACGTGGAGAAAAATAATGGTGATGTTAAAGCTGTGCATGTTTCGAATAAAGTTCAAATCAACTCACATGGATGCACTCATCATATTTTCACTTATGCAAAGGTTTCCCTCAAAGTGTTTGTTAATTTCAATGAAAATTCATGCATAGGAAGAGATACTTGCACAAATGAACCAAAACCATATGCTTACTCATGCAACTTACTTCACAGATTGAAGGCTACTTATCTTAAGGATCAAAAAGGACTTTTAAGGGTTGTAATGGGGCTTAGGCTAAGGCATTCAAAAATATGGATATGTTGTGGTTAAGAACATTCAAAAGACTTAGTCAAAGCACCAAAAACTTCATAAATTTCGTTCATCCTCCTCTCACCAACGTCACCATGTGTAAAGTTTAAGTACACGGGCCAAATTTCATCTTGTTGGACCATAACTTCATTCTAAACTTCCCTTGAGCTTTTGTAGACAGGACAAATGCCACATTTCTTCACTTTTGGGCCTTCAATTCAATAAAAACTCCAAATCCACAAGTATGGGGGACATTAATCCAAAATTTAACATCTAAATCACATTGCTGGAGAGCTTCTTTTTTTCTTCTCTTTTTTTTAGCTCTCGAATTTTTTTTTCTTCTTTCTATATTCGGCAATTGCAAACTTTTTTCAAGGTATTTGGACAAGTCTATCCCCATACACACATCTCATCATGATGTTCACACCATCTCCATGATTCTAGCTTCAAAAATCCCCACCAAGTCTTTTGAACAAGGGTACAGATATTCTACACTAGGTTAAAGTGTTTAGATATGTATGGTAATAAAATAAAGGCATAATTTGGGCTCAAATGGGTTATCTAGGGGTGTCGCAACTCGTGCGCACAAATGGGACACATGGCAATTTGGCAAAGTGGTGGATATCCTAAGTGCCTTTAATCACATCTAAAATCATAGTATGTATCAACTATAAGCTTTGCAAATTGACATGAGTAAGTTCTAGTATTCTCTAGTTCATTAAGATCTATGGCAAGTGAGTATATGCATGATTTTGAGACCTATATCTAATATGCACGAAATTTCACTCAAAAGAAGTGTTTAAGGCTCAAAATCTCACTTAAGGCTCATATGATTTAAAACTTATTCTCATATGCGATTTCTGTACCAAGTTTTATCAAACCATATCTACTACATGTCATAACACTCAAAAGATATCTCAATTAGCACATGAATTCATACTTAATGATATGCAACTCCATTTTTGTATTCTTTTCGGTCCAATTTCATCGTAGACTAACTAAGGGCATCCTAAAGACTTTTTAAAATACTAAGTTAAACAAAAAGACTCACAACAATTTTTTTAGGGAATCATCCACCGGAAGGTTCCATTGTCCGCCCATTTTTACAATTTATGACTCAAATAAGTTGTAAACCCCTCCCCCACACTTAAACTCTACATTGTCCTCAATGTACTAAAGTAAAGCATAGAATTCGAGCATGAAGGAAGGACTCACGAAAATTCTACTTATTTAAATTAAAGTAACGAAATTAAAAAGAGATTGGGGAAGAGAATGCAAATCTGTTGATGACTCCTCCATTGGGTTGCCTCCCAAGTAGCGCTTGTTGTTTAACGTCTTCCAGCCTAGACGTGATGCATTCTTCATGTGGTTGAAGGTGATGGCTCCATGAGTTTGTCTTCTTCAACGTTGTGCTCCTCAAAATTGTCATAATATGGCTTCAACCGTTGACCATTCAACATGAACACTTTGCCGGATTCTAAGGACATGATTTCTATGGCTCCATGATGAAAAACTTGCACCACAATGTACGGACCAATCCATCTCGAACGCAGCTTGCCCGGAAAGAGTCGAAGTCTTGAATGAAATAGTAAAACCTTTTGCCCAACCTCAAAACCCTTTGTACGGATCATCTTGTCATGAATGCGCTTTGTCGTCTCCTTGTAGATCCATGCATTGTCAAATGCCTCGTTCCGGATTTCTTCTAACTCACATAACTTCAATTTTCGATGCAATCCAGCTTCATCCTTGTCCATGTTGAATTTCTTCACTGCCCACCAAGCTTTGTGCTCTAGCTCCACTGGAAGATGACAAGACTTCCCATAAACAAGTCGATATGGTGACATGCCTATAGGGGTCTTGTACGCTGTTCTATATGCCCACAAAGCATCATCCAAACACTGGCTCCAGTCTTTGCGGTTTGGCTTGATAGTACGTTCCAAGATCTTTTTGATTTCTCGATTTGAGACCTCCGCCATGCCATTTGTTTGTGGATGATAAGGTGTAGAAACTTTGTGCTTGACTCCATATTTCTTCATCAACGCCTCAACTGTCTTGTTGCGAAAATGACTCCCTCCATCACTAATTATAACGCGCGGCATCCCAAACCTTGAAAATATGTTCGTTTTGAGAAAATCTGCAACAACTCGCGAATCATTAGTACGGGTGGCTTTTGCTTCCACCCATTTCGAAATATAATCAATAGCGAGTAAAATGTAAGTGAAACCGTTAGATGGAGGAAAATGTCCCATAAAATCAATACCCCAAACATCAAAAATTTCGGCATTCAATATATAGAACTGTGGCATTTGATCTCTAGCACCAATATTTTCGGATCGTTGGCACCTATCACACTTAGCATAAAAGTCATTAGAATCACGAAACAAGTGAGGCCAAAAGAAACCACAATCTAACACTTTAAAGGCTGTCTTTTTCGAACCAAAATGACCGCCACATGCACCATTGTGACAAAACTCAAGAATTGATGCAAACTCATCATCCGGAACACACCTTCTAATCACTAAATCAGCACATTGTTTCCACAAGTAAGGTTCATCCCAAATAAAAGTCCTAGCATTACTTCGAAGTTTGTCACATTGAGCCTTGTGCAAAAATGATGGAAACTCACCGGTAACTAAATAGTTTACAATATCCGCATACCAAAGAGTTTCAGAGGCACTTACCTGAAGTCCGAAGAGTTGTTCATCCGAAAAATTCTCTTCAATTGCAACGTTGGACTTCTCTTTAACAATCCTAGAGAGGTGATCAGCTACCACGTTCTCTACTCCCTTTTTGTCCTTGATTTCCATATCAAACTCTTGTAAAAGTAGTATCCAACGTATGAGCCTCGGTTTCGCATCCTTTTTCTGCATCAAATACTTCAAAGCTGCATGATCAATGTAAATTATAACCTTACTTTGAAGTAAATAGGATCGGAACTTGTCCAATGCAAACACCACCGCTAGCATCTCCTTCTCGGTTGTTGTGTAGTTGGCTTGAGCATCAGCAAATGTCTTAGAAGCATAATAAATGGCGTATGGCTTCTTATCTCTCTGTTGTCCCAATACAGCTCCAACAGCATAATCCGATGCATCACACATAAGTTCAAATGGTTGAGACCAATCCGAAGCACAAAGAATAGGGGCACTTGAAAGGACCCAACCCCGATTTAGCCACCTAAACCGGAATCGAACCCCTTCGAAAACACGAACCAACAAAAACTTTTCAAAATTTGGGCAGAGTTTCGTTACTAGCGTGGAATTACCATAACCTGCACGCGGAAATTAACACTTCGTCCTATGCCACAAAAAGCAAACCGTGGGCACCAATCCCATCCGGATTTCTCAACAACAATATAATCAACAAACAGTAACATACTGTTCGATATATATGTATATCCAAGAAAATCCGTATAAACAAGTATCAGAATGTATCAGAGCGACCTCTAGTATAAAATATATACAACATGTACATCAGTAGGTGAAACTGAAACCTACTGGAAAACACAGGTGACTCTGATCACTAGCCTCCAACCGCGACGTGAAAACACCAAACCTGAACTGCAACTGGGCACGGAAACCGAAAAGCCCAGGTGAAAGACAATAAACACGTTAGAGTGAGTGGACGAAAATAAATGTCTTTCACCAGTTTATATAAGTTATAAAAACATATGCGAGTCCAGATAAATAAAAACAACATAGTACACGAGGTAAAACTCACACTCCTCCAGTGTACAGAGCATGCAAGTAAAAATCCCACGGGGTCGCTCATGGACACACACCGTGCTAGTACAGTCCGAATCACGGGATCCCGGACCCACACGTGATTCTAAGCCAGAAAGGCCTCGGTTCCGGGGATACGCCCCTCGCCGGTCAGGTCGGGGTAACGCCCCGCCTGGGATGCCTACCATCGGGGATCAGCCGAGAGGCTAAGTGTATCGATACAACAACGTAACCAAGACTGTACTCTGTGTAAACCAAATCATAAACATTTCGATGCAAATGCATGAAACAGCATATAAGTGTATGTATACTCGTATACGTATATTCGTATAAGTATATCGTATAATCGTAAAACACATGCTCATATATCCGAAATCTCATAGGCATGCTCAAGATCGTAAATCACATAAAAGACTCGCAAGAATTTCCGTGAAAAGAAATTGTCCACTCACAGATCCGCTAGCGCGAACTCGCGCTAAACTCGTGGTCCGGCGGAGGTACCCTCGCCCGAAGCACGATCACGATCCAAATCTCGATCTCGATCTCTTGAATACATACACACACAACTGATCAAAATCGTAATCCACAACACTGTACGGATGCCCGGAAACGAACCGTTCCCGAAAATACAAAATGCGGTGCAAAATGAATTACGGAAATCCCGAAATCCCCACTCGAAATCTCGACTGAAAATCGGCTAACCAAATCAACCCGAAAACCTCCGTACGATAATCAGGGCGCGATTTCGAGAAAAATGACACTAATTACATCGAAATCTGAAAAGTTGACTTTTTGACCACCGTTGACCGCCGTTGACCGCCGCCGCCGGCGGCGGCGCGCCGTCAACGGTGGAATTCCAAGGCCAAAGCTTCCAGTTTTCAAGATCACACAATTCCGAACAACTTTCCCTTCTACCCCGAAGGCCAAAACTAAACGAAAGTCCTCCAATTTGTCCAAAATCCGATCGAAATACCCATCGGAAAAATCCATTCGGGTTCAAGTCAAAACCCAACCAACTTCAAAACCAAACACATGGGAAGCTCCACAAGGTTAAGGGGAGTCAAACCCCCCTAACCTCCACCCTCAAAACTGACCGGAACCACCGCCACCATTAACGGCGACGAAGCCCGACTCGGTCCAAACCGGGTGTCCCAAAATCCTCATCAATTCTTATCATACCATACATCATTCAACTCAAATTCATGCAAGGAATCTAACCTTACCTTCCTCGACGTCCAAGGTGGCCGGAATCCGGTCGCCGGAATTCAACTTCCCGTTTGGGAAACTTTCCTCTTTCGCCCCTTGGTCAGCTTTCCAAATATGGAAAGTCAACAGCAAACCAGTTTGGTCAACGCCCAATATGAAGTTTTTCGACTAATTCCCGACTATATTTCGACTTTTCGATATTTATACTCGTCCCTCGGGTCAAACAACGGTCCGAAATGAATATACGATGTGATTCGGATAAGCTCGAAACAATCGGATAAACTCGTCGGAACCCGAAACTTCAGATAATCATAAAATATTCCTCGGCTATCGGAAAAATCTTCCGAAACCATCCACGAGTTCGAAATCACGTACTCAACACTTTCCGTGAAGACACCCAACTCAAATTCTCGACCAAAAACAAAGTCGTAAATCGAATCGGCAAACCACATAATATCGCAAAACTGCGACTAAAACCAAACCTCGAGAATCGTGCCAAACACACATCTGATTCTGGTTCGGGTCGTCACAAATCTACCCCCCTTAAAGAAATTTCGACCTCGAAATTTACGTACCTGCTATGTGAACAGATGAGGATACTGCTCCCGCATACGCTGCTCGGTCTCCCAGGTGGCCTCCTCAACTGAGTGGTTCTGCCACAAGACCTTCACCAGCGGAATCACACGGTGCCTCAACTCCTGCTCACGACGATCGAGAATCTGCAGTGGCTCCTCAACATACGATAAGTCCTCTCTGATCGGCAACTGCTGCGGGGCTAACACATGTGAAGGATCAGAGATGTACTTCCGCAGCATCGAAATATGGAAGACATCATGCACACGAGCCATCTCTGTCGGTAACTCAAGTCTGTAAGCAACAGCTCCAACCCTCTCCGTAATCTCATACGGACCAATGTACCGCGGTCGAAGCTTGCCACGTTTCCCGAAACGCACCACTCCTTTCCACGGAGATAGTTTCAGGAAGACCCAATCACTGACCTCGAATTCCAAGCTCTTCCTCCTCACATCCGCGTAACTCTTCTGCCGATCCTGGGCGATCTTCAATCGATCCCGAATAACCTGAATGTCCTCCGTCGTGGTTTTCACCAAATCTGGACCAATAAGCCAACGCTCGCCCACCTCACTCCAACACAATGGAGTGCGACACTGCTTCCCGTACAGAGCCTCGTACGGTGCCATCTCAATACTGGCCTGATAGCTGTTGTTGTAGGCGAACTCAATCAAGTGCAACTGCTGATCCCAGTTTCCACGAAACTGCAACACACACGATCTCAGCATATCCTCAAGAGTCTGAATTGTCCGCTCGGACTGCCCGTCAGTCTGAGGATGAAAAGCTGTACTAAACCGCAATTTCGTGCCCAAAGCTCGCTGCAACGCCCGCCAAAACTCAGATGTGAACTGACTATCACGGTCAGAAACAATGGTCACAGGCACTCCATGCAAGCGAACAATCTCTGATAAGTACAACTTAGCCAGTCTGCCCACTGAAATCTTCCCTGGAAGTGCAAGAAAGTGTGCGGATTTCGTCAATCGATCAACGATAACCCAAATTCCAGTGTTGCCCGCCGAAGTACGCGGCAGCTGATAGACAAAATCCATCGTAATGTGCTCCCACTTCCAAACTGGAATCTCAAGTGGCTGTAGTTTCCCTGCAGGTTTCTGCCTCTCCGCCTTTACCTGCTGACAAATCAAACACCTGCTCACGTACGCGGCAATCTCCCGCTTCATGTTGCGCCACCAATAGTACGCTCGAAGTGTACGAAACATCTTCGTACCTCCGGGATGCATCGCATACGCTGAACTGTGGGCCTCGTCCAGAATTTCCTTCTTTAAGTCCTCGTCTCTGGGTACACATAATCTACCTCTGAACAACAACGTACCGTCGTCGCTCAAACGGAACTCTATAGGCACACCATTCCGTACCATGGTCTTCTTGCTCAGCAAGTAAGGATCTGAATCCTGTGCCTCCCGTACCTGATCAACCAATACGGGTCGTACCTGAAAGCTAGCCAACAAGGATCCATCATCCTCATAACCAAACACAGCACCCGTAGCCCGTAGCTCGGCTAACATCGATACTCTGGCCACACACATGTGAAACAATGAGGCTCCCGATTTCCGGCTAAGTGCATCTGCCACAACATTGGCCTTCCCTGGATGGTACTCGAAAGTGCACTCGTAATCGTTGATCAACTCCATCCATCGGCGCTGCCTCATGTTCAGATCCGGCTGTGTCCGCAAGTAAGTAAGACTCTTGTGGTTAGTGAAAATCTTACACTGAGCACCGTACAGGTAATGTCTCCAACTCTTCAACGCTAACACAATAGCGGCTAACTCCAAATCATGCGTCGGATAGTTGACCTCGTGCGGTTTCAGCTGTCTGGAACCGTACGCCACAACTCTACCATGCTGCATCAACACACAGCCAAGGCCCAACTTCGACGCGTCGCTATACACAACATACTCACCACTGTCATCTGGTAATGTCAGAACCGGTGCGGTAGTCAATCTCTCCTTCAGGAGTAAATAACTCTCCTCGCACGCATCAGACCACTCAAACTTGACGCCCTTCTTCGTCAATCTGGTCAGTGGTGTAGCTATCCGGGAGAAATCCTGTACAAACCGTCGGTAATAGCCTGCTAACCCCAAGAAACTCCGGATCTCCGGCACAGTAGTGGGTCGACTCCAATTCAGCACGGCCTCGATCTTGTCAGGATCGACACTAACTCCCTCGGCCGAAATCACGTGGCCCAGAAACTTCACATTATCCAACCAGAACTCACACTTGCTAAACTTCGCGAACAACTGATGGTCCCGCAAAGTCCGCAACACCGCTCGCAAGTGCTTCTTGTGCTGGCCCACACTCCTCGAGTATATCAAAATATCATCAATGAATACAATCACGAACTTGTCCAAGAATCGTCGAAACACCCGATTCATCAAGTCCATGAAAGCTGCGGGGGCGTTGGTCAATCCAAATGGCATAACCAAAAACTCATAGTGCCCATACCGCGTCCTGAAAGCTGTCCTGGCTACATCTGAATCCCGGATCCTCAACTGGTGATATCCGGATCGAAGATCAATCTTCGAAAAGACTGCTGCTCCCTTCAGCTGATCGAACAAGTCGTCAATCTGAGGCAATGGATACTTGTTCCTCACTGTAATCTGATTCAGCTTCCGATAGTCGATGCACAACCGCATGGACCCATCCTTCTTCCGCACAAACAACACTGGAGCACCCCACGGAGAAACACTCGGTCGAATGAATCCCTTCTCCAACAACTCCTGAAGCTGAATCTGCAACTCCTTCAACTCTGCAGGCGCCATCCGGTATGGTGTCTGGGAAATCGGTCCAGTACCCGGCAATAACTCAATGGTAAAATCAATCTCCCGCACAGGGGGTATACCAGGTAACTCCACTGGAAACACATCCGGAAATTCAGACACAACCTCAATACTACCAAGCTCTGGCACTGCAGCTGTAGTATCCACAACATGGGCTAAGTAAGCAACACAACCCTTCTTCATCAGCCGATCCGCCCTCATCGCGGAAATCAAACACGGTAGGGAAGTGTTCTTCTCGCCGCGAAACAGTATCTCGGGTAACCCTGGTCGTCGAAATGCGACCTCCTTCCTGTGGCAGTCGAACATGGCCCAATGTGACTCTAGGAAGTCCATACCCAAGATCAGATCAAAATCCACTATATCAAGCAGTAACAAATCTGCGGCTAAACCATGGCCATCAACAAACACCTCACAATCCCGGTAAACCCAACCGATGCTCACAACCTCACCTGACGGATACAACACTCTCCACAACCCCGGAAGTGGAGATGCAGGTACCGTAGCCAATGATGATAGTCTATATGATATGAATGAATGTGTGGCACCTGGATCTAACAATGCAACTACAGGAATACCAAAAACATGTAACGTACCGATAACGACCTCCGGTGATGCTCTGCCCTCACGCATAGTCATAGCATGAACTCTCGCCTGTCCGGCTGGTCGTCCCCGCTGGGGCTGTCCCTGCTGTCGGCCCTGACCTGCAAACTGTGCTGGTCGAGCTCCCGAAGTGGCACCTCGCTCTTCTCCGGAACTCTGAGCCGCCTGTCCGTCACCGCCATATAACTGAGGACACTCCCTCGCATAGTGACCCACCTGGCCACAACGGAAACAAGTGACAGGACCTCGCTGACATGGACCCACATGATGTCGACTGCAGAGACTACACAACGGGTACTCCCTCGGTACAGCAAATGTGCCACCAGCACGCCGAGGATAGCTAGAACCGCTAGAACCTGCACTAGCCTGTGGTCGCTGTGGTCTATCTCTCCATCTCCTCGGTCTCTGTCTCAATACACCAGCTGGTGGTCGATAAGATCCACCACCTGAGGATGAAGCTGAACCAGAAGTATCAGAACTCTGCCTCTTCGAAGGCCCCTGACTCAGTCCACCCTCCTCAAATCGTTTCGGCTGGTACCTCTGCTGTCTCTCCCGCTCTATATCCTCGCCTCGGAGTGCAGCACTAACAAACTCATCGAAGTTGTTCCGAGGCATTGTAGTCAGCGTCGCCTTGATGCTCAAATTCAATCCCAGCTCAAACCTGCGGCACTTGGCTTCTTCTGTAGCCACCATATCCCGCGAAAAACGAGACAAACGGGTAAACCGATCCCGATACTCAAGTACAGACAAACTGCCCTGCCTCAAGTTTGTAAACTCCTCGTACTTGCGCTGCTGGGTAGCCTGATTGAAGTACCTCCGCATAAACAAATCACGGAACACAGTCCACGGAGTATCCACAGGAACCCTGTCGGTGCTAACCCACCAAAAGTATGCATCACCCTCAAGTAAACCAACTGCAGCTACTGTCATCTGCTCAGGTGTAAACTGCAGACGCTCACAAACACGCTCAATCTGAACCAACCATGCCTCGCATATCTCTGGATCAACTGAACCCGAAAACACAGTAGCACCCGCAGTGCGAGCCTTGACCACAGGGTCAAAACGCTCTTCCAAACGCAGCACTCGCATCAGCAAGTCGCGCGTTCGGCGATCCTCATCAGGATCATCATCCCGATCAACACGGGGACCACGTCGAGGAGGCATCCTACTGATACAAGACAAACATTAGGTACAAGCAGAAAGAACGTAATCATGAGACCGCAGATATTTGAGGACACACAACACCCGAAGTATTGATGAGTACCGCTGGCCAGTCGGGTCATCACTCCAGTCATGCTGTATCAACTCAAATACCCTAAGCGTCACAACTACAAGAGTCTACAGAATCTGACAACCTAATGCTCTGATACCAAGCTGAAAGGACCCAACCCCGATTTAGCCACCTAAACCGGAATCGAACCCCTTCGAAAACACGAACCAACAAAAACTTTTCAAAATTTGGGCAGAGTTTCGTTACTAGCGTGGAATTACCATAACCTGCACGCGGAAATTAACACTTCGTCCTATGCCACAAAAAGCAAACCGTGGGCACCAATCCCATCCGGATTTCTCAACAACAATATAATCAACAAACAGTAACATACTGTTCGATATATATGTATATCCAAGAAAATCCGTATAAACAAGTATCAGAATGTATCAGAGCGACCTCTAGTATAAAATATATACAACATGTACATCAGTAGGTGAAACTGAAACCTACTGGAAAACACAGGTGACTCTGATCACTAGCCTCCAACCGCGACGTGAAAACACCAAACCTGAACTGCAACTGGGCACGGAAACCGAAAAGCCCAGGTGAAAGACAATAAACACGTTAGAGTGAGTGGACGAAAATAAATGTCTTTCACCAGTTTATATAAGTTATAAAAACATATGCGAGTCCAGATAAATAAAAACAACATAGTACACGAGGTAAAACTCACACTCCTCCAGTGTACAGAGCATGCAAGTAAAAATCCCACGGGGTCGCTCATGGACACACACCGTGCTAGTACAGTCCGAATCACGGGATCCCGGACCCACACGTGATTCTAAGCCAGAAAGGCCTCGGTTCCGGGGATACGCCCCTCGCCGGTCAGGTCGGGGTAACGCCCCGCCTGGGATGCCTACCATCGGGGATCAGCCGAGAGGCTAAGTGTATCGATACAACAACGTAACCAAGACTGTACTCTGTGTAAACCAAATCATAAACATTTCGATGCAAATGCATGAAACAGCATATAAGTGTATGTATACTCGTATACGTATATTCGTATAAGTATATCGTATAATCGTAAAACACATGCTCATATATCCGAAATCTCATAGGCATGCTCAAGATCGTAAATCACATAAAAGACTCGCAAGAATTTCCGTGAAAAGAAATTGTCCACTCACAGATCCGCTAGCGCGAACTCGCGCTAAACTCGTGGTCCGGCGGAGGTACCCTCGCCCGAAGCACGATCACGATCCAAATCTCGATCTCGATCTCCTGAATACATACACACACAACTGATCAAAATCGTAATCCACAACACTGTACGGATGCACGGAAACGAACCGTTCCCGAAAATACAAAATGCGGTGCAAAATGAATTACGGAAATCCCGAAATCCCCACTCGAAATCTCGACTGAAAATCGGCTAACCAAATCAACCCGAAAACCTCCGTACGATAATCAGGGCGCGATTTCGAGAAAAATGACACTAATTACATCGAAATCTGAAAAGTTGACTTTTTGACCACCGTTGACCGCCGTTGACCGCCGCCGCCGGCGGCGGCGCGCCGTCAACGGTGGAATTCCAAGGCCAAAGCTTCCAGTTTTCAAGATCACACAATTCCGAACAACTTTCCCTTCTACCCCGAAGGCCAAAACTAAACGAAAGTCCTCCAATTTGTCCAAAATCCGATCGAAATACCCATCGGAAAAATCCATTCGGGTTCAAGTCAAAACCCAACCAACTTCAAAACCAAACACATGGGAAGCTTCACAAGGTTAAGGGGAGTCAAACCCCCCTAACCTCCACCCTCAAAACTGACCGGAACCACCGCCACCATTAACGGCGACGAAGCCCGACTCGGTCCAAACCGGGTGTCCCAAAATCCTCATCAATTCTTATCATACCATACATCATTCAACTCAAATTCATGCAAGGAATCTAACCTTACCTTCCTCGACGTCCAAGGTGGCCGGAATCCGGTCGCCGGAATTCAACTTCCCGTTTGGGAAACTTTCCTCTTTCGCCCCTTGGTCAGCTTTCCAAATATGGAAAGTCAACAGCAAACCAGTTTGGTCAACGCCCAATATGAAGTTTTTCGACTAATTCCCGACTATATTTCGACTTTTCGATATTTATACTCGTCCCTCGGGTCAAACAACGGTCCGAAATGAATATACGATGTGATTCGGATAAGCTCGAAACAATCGGATAAACTCGTCGGAACCCGAAACTTCAGATAATCATAAAATATTCCTCGGCTATCGGAAAAATCTTCCGAAACCATCCACGAGTTCGAAATCACGTACTCAACACTTTCCGTGAAGACACCCAACTCAAATTCTCGACCAAAAACAAAGTCGTAAATCGAATCGGCAAACCACATAATATCGCAAAACTGCGACTAAAACCAAACCTCGAGAATCGTGCTAAACACACATCTGATTCTGGTTCGGGTCGTCACAAATTTGTCAATAACTCCTTAAGCTTTTCAAATGCAACACCACATTCTTCATCAAAAGCAAAAGGAGTGTCCTTCTGAAGCAGCTTGCACAAGGGAAGTGAGATGTGGGAAAAGTCCTTGATGAACCTCCTGTAGAAACCTGCGTGTCCAAGAAAAGAACGAATCTCTCTAACCGAAGTTGGAGAAGGTAAGTACTGCATAAGATCTACCTTAGATTTATCAACTTCTATACCCTTTTTCGAAACAATGTGACCTAAGACAATCCCTTGAGTGACCATAAAATGGCACTTCTCCCAATTAAGTACCAAGTTCGTTTCAACGCATCTTTGCAAAATTAGTTCTAAGTGATCTAAACATGCATCGAAATCCTTCCCAAATACACTAAAATCATCCATGAAAACCTCAATTATTTTCTCAATGTAATCAGAAAAGATAAAGAGCATGCAACATTGAAACGTACCTGGGGCATTACAAAGTCCAAATGGCATGCGACGATAAGCAAACGTTCAAAAAGGGCATGTGAACGTTGTTTTCTCTTGATCCTTCTCAGCAATGCTAATCTGGTTGTAATCCGAATATCCATCAAGGAAGCAATAGTAAGAATGACCAGCCAACCTCTCAAGCATCTGATCAATGAATGGTAAAGGAAAGTGATCCTTTCGAGTGCTGGCGTTGAGCTTCCTATAGTCAATGCAAACCCTGTGGCCAGTGATGGTTCGTTGAGGCACTAATTCATTCTCCGCATTGTTCACAACAGTAATTCCAGATTTCTTAGGAACAACTTGCACAGGTGAGACCCAACGACTATCCGAAATTGGATAGATAACTCCACAATCTAAGAGTTTGATGACTTCCTTCTTCACAACCTCCATCATAGGCGGATGGAGCCTTCTTTGAGCTTCACGAGAGGGCTTAGCTCCATCTCCAAGTAAAATGCGATGAACACAAGTTGCAGGATTGATACCTTTGATGTCCGCAAGTGTCCAACCGATGGCGGTTTTGTATTGTTGAAGCATATGAACTAACTTCACTTCTTGTTCTTCCTCCAAAGATGAAGAGATGATAACCGGTAAAGTCTCATTGTCTCCCAAGTAAGCATACTTCAAATGGTCCGGTAACACCTTGAGTTCTAATTTCGGTGCTCGAACAATGGAGGGAACTAGCTTGTTTTCACCATAAGCCAAGGGAATAGGGGCTGCCTTGGAAATCACGTTGGCTTGCTCATTGAGGAGTGACGCCATCGTCTTCACCCTAGGCTTAAAAATCTCGATCAAAGCATCCAAGAGAGCTTTTTCATCTAGTCGGTTCAACCCAACTCCTTCTTGAATCACAGTGTCGAGCTCATCTTCTCTAAGTGTGTCGAGATGCTGCTGCGCCAAATCTTCAACTATATCATATGATAAACATGCATTGACACAAGCAGTGGGAACCTTCATGGCATCAAGAAACTCAATCCTTTCTCCATCAATCTCCATGGAAAACGTTCCCTCGAACACATCAATCTTTGTTCTTGCAGTCCTCATGAAAGGTCATCCGAGTAATAATGGTGTGGTGTTCAATGGACATTCCTCCATGTCAACAATGTAAAAGTCAGCAGGAAAGATCAGGTTGTTGACTTGTACAAGAACATCTTCAACATATCCCCTGGGATATTTATGAGATCGGTCGGCTAACTGTATGATGACATTATCTTGCTTAAGCTCGCCAAGCTCCATGGATGTATAAAGATAGTAAGGCATCACATTGATTGATGCACCCAAGTCGAGCATGACATCTTCAAATATGGTGTCACCAATAACACAAGGGACAAAAAAGCTCCCAAGGTCCTTCAATTTTGGGGGTAACCGACGCTGCAACACAGCTGAAACTGTTGCATTCACCTTCACGACCTCCTTCGCTCTCGTTTGCCTCATCTGGGTGCATAACTCTTTCAAAAACTTGGCATATATCGGCACTTGCTTTATGCACTCAATCAAGGGTAGGTTTACTTGCACTTTCCGAAAGATGTCCAGGATTTCCTCGTATTGATCATCCTTCTTTGATTTTGATAATCTGTGTGGGAATGGTGCACGAGCAAACGAAGCATTAGTATTAACAGAACTTGAAGGGATAGAGTTAATACCTTTGGTTGGGGTAGGTGGCGTTGGTGATTATGGCCTCAAAAGTGGCGCCACTTTCTTCTTGTTCTTGGCATCTTTGGTTGCCAGATCTTCTTCTAAATCTTCATCATCTACAACATCATAAGTTAATGGTGTTGCCTTCAGCTTAGCTCTGTCCAACGTTGGACTCTCCAAAATCCTTCCACTTCTTGTTGTAATCGCACTCACATTCCTTGGTGGTGGTTGAGGTTGAGATGGAAGTTGTCCGGAAGCCCTAAATTGCCCCATGAAATCCACAAGTTGACCCATTTGCTTCTTCATTTCAGAGATATCCTGTCCATGAGACTCCAACGTGGCCTTTGTTTGGTTTTGTCCATCGATTAGAGCTTGTGTGGAGTTGGACAGTTGAGCAAGCATCTTGTTATAGTCCGGATTTGTAAATTGTTGGACCGAAGGAGCTTGTGGTGGTGGCATGGACGCTTGAGGCATTGGTGGCCTTTGTTGATAGGGAGCACGTTGGAATTGTTGTTGTTGAGGTGCTGGAGGGTTAAGACATCCTTCATTGCTACTCCACTTGAAACCAGGATGATCACGGTTGCCAAAATTGTTGTAGTTGTTGTAACGCTGGCCTCCTTGATATCCACCAATGGCGTTGACTTGTTCTTCAGTAGGCGGTTCCATTGTTGTAGGACATTGCTCACTATAATGTCCTTGGATGAGGCAAACGCCACATGTTGGTCCCAAAGCTGCCTTGGCTCTCTTTACTTATAATTCAAGCACTTGCTCCATCAAGTCAGAGAGTTTGTCATACTTGTCATCCGGTGCTGGCTTAGAACTTACTTCAGCTACTGTCTTGCGCGGTGCCATCCCATGTTGAGCTTCATTGTTGGCTTGATTCTCCAATAGTGCATGAGCTTGTACCTCCGTGAAATCCATGAATGCTTCATTTGCAGCGGCATCAAGAAGCTCTCGATCAATTGGTTTGAGACCATTATAGAAGTAGTTCATGAGGTTAGTCTCAGAGAATCCATGTGATGGGCAGGTGGCGCAGGGAACCTTAAATCTGTCATAGTATTGGCCAAAAGACTCATCTGCAGCCTGTGCAATTCCAGTGATCTTCTTCCTCAAAACAGTGATCTTTGAGTCCAGAAAGTACTTGCTTAAGAAAGCATCCGCTAGTTGTTTCCATGTGGTGATGTGATTCGGTGGGAGTTCCATAAGCCAAGTTTGTGCTCTCTCTTTCAAGGTGAAAGGAAACGCCTTGAGTCTCAAGAGTTCTTCATTAGCATCCGCATGCTTTATACTTGCGCACACAAACTGAAATTGCCTTAAATGCATATTAGGATCTTCATGCGCCATCCCTTGAAAGATAGGTACGCGATGGAGAAATCCGCTCTTCAGCTCAATGTCCTTCTTCTCCTCTTGAGGTTCCGCAAATCTGATGCATGAGGGGCTGGCACTCCAATCAGTAGAACAAGTGCGTTGGCGAAGTGATTGTTGAGCATTATTTGCGTTGGCCATTGGTACGTGCTCTTGTTCTTGTTCTCCTTCTGTTACCAAATCCTCGGAGTGCCGGGATCTAGGCGAGTCAACTTCGTCCTCAACAATAGGTCGATCAAGGTCTTCCACCGCGTTGTTAGAAATGATCATAGTGCGATTACGAAGTTGAACTTCACGTGGAGTAGGTCTGGTCATTCATAAATCTGGGCATCCACCAAAGACCAAGTGTTAGTATCAAAAGAATACACAAGAAAAACAAGATACTAAGCCAAAAATGAAACAAAAACAAAGCACAAACATAAGTACACGAAAATCACACAAAAGTACACAAAACACAAAAACTCATGAAAAATACACGAGCACACTGAGACAGGGGAATCGACCGGTCAAAATTAATAGGCATAGAATAATCGACCGGTCGAAAACTAGAGTTTCTCGACAATTCAAAAGTTCTAAGTTATGAATGCAAGGGCTTTAAATATCCTAGATGATATGAAACGTAGTATGAACAATCTAGAACAAGTTAACACACATATTTATATGGTTTCCTGCAAGAGTAGACGAGGTTAGTGTATAAACAGATGGAAGGTTTAAAGGAACACACATATGTACATAAATCACACAAATGCAATCAAACAATACTTCAACAAATTCATGCATCATATATTCAAATCGTCACCCAAACATATCAAACAAGAACTTAGATGAAGTATGGAGTGAAGGCATAAGAGAAAAGTGTTAGAAACCTGCAGAAAACACAAAAGTTACGTGCTAATTTATGATGCAAAGTGACCTATCTTTTGGCCTCATGTCCCTAACTTCACTTAGGTTAGGATACCCGGTGATGAAATCCGAGCATCACAAAGCCGCCAGAAGGTTATGCAGACTAAATGCAATGTTTTAATTAGTGTTTAATTACAAAATTCGGTGCAACACACATGTCCACGTTTTTATGCACAAGTATAGGTCATCTTGAGTGCGCTTCAGATTTAAAGAGAGTACATTTGCTTGATCTTTAGGTCGTTCAAAGGATGTGTGACCCGCGCGATAAAGTATAAACTTCCAATCGAATGGTCTTGGTTCAATTGAAAAACATGGCCAGTTGGGGATAGAGATAACGCGAGAGGCATGACTAATTTCGATAATGCATCCCGAGGCTTACCGATCATGGAAAGTAGATTTAGTCCTTATCTTCTTTGGGCAACTTTAATGAACTTGGCCAGTTAGCAAGAGAGACCACGAGAGGTAGGACCGATTTGAGATCTCGGATCCAGAACTCGTCATAGAAACCGTCGCCTTCTAGACACCAAGTCACCAAAGATATCTTACTCAAAGATAAGTATTCATCCACTCACCGGATCATTGGTATATACTCCATTGATGCAAGTCTTTCTTAGATCCAGAACCTGTCACCAGTCATAACCCGTTTCTAGACACCATGTCCGACATTCAACCAATCTTTCGAAAATTTACACTCCCTCAAGTCTATAGTAGACTTCGCCCTCAACCTCATGTCCATAACTTCACTTAGGTTATGGTGTGTGGTGATGAAATCTACACATCACAAGGGATATAGGAGATAAACTTTGGAAAAGATGCGCCATCTATTCACAATGAGTGACTTAATCAACCAAGCTCATGTACTTAATGTAAATCCAAAACTTTCCTTTAAGGTGTATACATAGCTGCAACAACAATAATAATAATAATAATAATAATAATAATAATAATAATAAATAATAATAAAATAAAATGCAATATGAACAAGTGTTAGTACACAAATATAAACAAAAATTTCGTGGGTTTTATATATATGCTTAATATTTACACAATTTCACATATTTACAAAGAACACATGCAATTCCATATTCGTGCAAACTTGAGCACAGCTGCTTGTCGATTTTTTCTAGAATTATTGGCTTGGAGGAATTCAATTCAATTTTACAGGCACAAACTAGACACGTAACCAAACAATCTTACAAATTTTCTGATTTTTATGAGACCTTTAGCTATGTCAAATAATTTACACAAAATATGGCAGTGCACAATTCCGAAAACAGAAAAATATAAACATATTGTACAAGCATAATCACGCAATTCTTTACAATCCCCGGCAACGGCGCCAAAATTGATACTCACCATTACTAAGTACTAAATTAACACTTAACACTCAACAACAATGAGTCAATTAAAACCCTTTTTAGTAGATGTAGCATTGGTAAATAGGGATCGTTCTTAACCGGGGATTGATGGTGCATGCATAACTATGCTAGGTTTGTTTATGGGGGTGCGAGATTTGGTTTGTTTAACTAATACCCTACGAAATTTAAACCTAATTCTACTATGTACACGTGATCATCACATCATGTCTACCTCCACCGTTTTCATGCTTCACTTACCCAGTATCAACGAAATTCTTACCTTTCAACCTGCAATTTATAAACATGCTTTTAAGAGTGCGACGAAGAGCGCCTACACCTTAATTTATCTAAGATTCACACAAAAAATGCTAGAGAGGAACGAAGAGCGTGTCACCCAACACATTAAGAAGCTTTAAGCATACAAGCATGCATACAAGCAAAGACCAAAAACTAAGAACACATGGAAGGTAACATAAGTAAGTAAAAACGTATAGCCTTTATTAAACAAATCACAAGTCGTAAACCGAATTCTTTACAAGACAAAAGATGAGATAGAAGGTTTATGGTTACACTTTTGGAGTCTGTGAAGAGCACTAACAACGCCTCGAGTGGATGGATTCTCAAGAACAAGACGAAGAGCGCCGATTATTCTTGATCCGTGAGGAAGGAGCTTCGGCCTTGGAGGGAATTAGGCTTATGACGACTTGGGAGGCGTTTTGGGCAGAGCTTTGCTGTCTATGATGTGTGATAATGAAACCCTAGTCGAGCCCTCTTTTATATAGGCCAAGAAAAGCGTAGTTCGACTCCTTTTAGAACTCTAACTACTCCACCCGGGTAACCTGACCCTTCTCCACTAAAATAGGAATTTCTCTCATTCTAGGACTTCAAATCGTTTGATTCTAGTTGCGTTGGAAACTAAACTTCTAGATATTTCCAACCATATGCTAATCGCGTCTAGATTCATCCGGATCTGTTCACAGTGGTCTTTCGAAGTGGGCTGATGTACAAAGGCTGATTTCTGATAATTCATTTTAATCCATCTTCTTTCTTTGGGCTTCTTTGGACATGATTTTGGTCTTCAATTCTTGATACCATGTGGGAAAGCATTTGAGTAACCATTTTGAAGACCATTTCTCGAACCATTTCTTCTCTGGAATTAGGAACTTTTCTCCTTATCCAACTTTTAGCTCCGAAACGCCTCCTTTATTATTTCCTCCTTTATTTCTACCTAAAAACATAAAGTAAGTTAGAAACATATTTACTAAGCATAAAACAAAGTTAAATATAGAGAGAAAGACATTAATAATCAAGCATAAAATGCGTAGATCAGTAGCACGCGCCGCCATCTGTGGCGACGCGTCTAACCGAAAAAGTTTCCTAATTGTGTCAAGTTTTATGTCGTTTTACTGGTAATTACGTACCGAAGGCAATAATGAGGTTATAGAACTGATTTGGACATTGTTGATTTAAAAGTGTGATTAATCGGATATTAATAAATTGATTTAATGATTTTAAGGAACGGTTGAATCGAATGTCGAATCGATCTTGAGTCGCGTAACATTCAAGAATTGTGTTATGAACTTTAAAAAGGATTCAAGATTTAGAATACATAATTATATTAGAACTTGTTTGTAGTTCGGGAAGCACGATATTCGAGAATGCGACGTTCTGAACGATATTGCTCGTTAGGTGAACGAGCTTAGTTATTCAATATTATTCTTGACGATTAGTTGTTAAATATGAATCGTTGTTTCAGGATGATGTATTAGCAGCTAGTGGCAGATGTATAGAAACGCCGACTGACAGGCTTCGGTTTGGTGGAAATCACAACACAGTACTGTGAGTGGACACTTTAATTTCACTGTTGTTTGCTAGTCTATGATTATGCTTTTTACGATTATGCACTTTATGATTACACTTTTTACGAGTATGTATTTACGATTATGCATTTGCATTGATGCATCGATGCACTGGCTTCTCGACTGATCCCCAAGACGTTCCGGGAGGGATAGGATAAACACCTGACCCGTGATTTACATAGTACCTAGGAGGGTTAGGACAACCACCTGACTTGGGCATTCTTGTAATTTTAAGAAAAATGTACTTAAGTTACTGCCTCTACACAGTACACAGTACCCAAGAGGGTTAGGACAAACACATGACCTGAACTTGCTTATTTTTAGACTCGCATCAGATTTATGTACATTTATGGTGAAAGACATATTATTTATAGTTTTCAGTTAAAAATGAAATACTTTATTTTTCGTCCACTTACTCTAGTAGTTTTATTATTTTATGTGCATTCCCTAGGCTTTTCGGTTTAATTGCCCAGTTTGAAAGTTCGTTTAAGGTCGAGCATGCATGCAATTTATGGCACAACAGTATCTTAAGTATCTTGTGATTATACTAATTTAGTTTGGTTAGTCAGGATTAATCTTAAGTATACTACACCAATCTCTTCTTGAGCAGGTCGTGTTCATTTTAAGTCGTGTGAACACATTTCCCTCTATAAAGATATCTTTTGTGTTGTGTAGTAAGGTCAGAAATATAATTTTCCTTTTCCTTATTTTGAATCAAGAGGGTTCGTGAGGATTGCGTCATTGATATTGAAGTTCTGGATCAAATTGTGCGTTTTATGCTTGTACACCTAAGAATTACTAAGTTCGATAATCAGCAAGGAATTGTGTATATCATAAGCACGTACTGAAATCAGAAAAACATGAGTATGACTTGATTCGATATATGTTGCACAATCTTCAATTTCACACTAGACTGGATGGAGGAGCATATATTAGAATGTTACACGAAAATCCAAAATTCCCACAAGTTTTAGATTTGTGTTCAATGAAGATGTGGTTTATCAGCTTGATGGGGTATAAGTCTTATCATTGATTTCTACCAAAGAGTTGTCATGTTTCTTAAACTTCATAGCATTTTCGTCGTCTGACTAGTTTTAGTAGTTAAGCATCCAGTGTCCAGGAAATCACAAATTTCGGTAAATGTATAATGAGTATAATGACATCGATTCAGCTATTTAATTCGAGAGCGAGTCTGGGTATGTAAATTAGCGCCTCTTTTTTTTACCACCTTGAGTGGACAGATATTTTAAGTAAGGCGTATCTATTTCCAACGAATTTTTCGACATTGGATAATAGTCTATATGCTATATGTGAGTCTTGTTTTGAGTAATTATGCTTAGCTTTCAGTACAGTTTAGTTTATAGATTCGAATATTTGAGTGTGATTGGAGAGTATAGTTAGACTTGTTGGAGTCCGCCTATATTTTTGGGTGTAGCAGAAGCAAAGGTCAAGTGATCCCTTATGAGCCTCGTCACATTATGGTTATTGTTATTGGCCTGTGAGTTTTGAGAACTTACTCATTGCAGACATATGCATTGCTTGTCAGCATTACTCAAATCTGAGATGGAATACTGAGTTCATATCTCCCGATTTGACAGTGAATTGAGTTCATATGACGTTGTGGAGTATGTCTGTAGCTTTGGGCGAATTAGAGACAAATTTCAGGCAATTTTTTTTATCAGCCTCTTTACATTATAGTTATTGATATTTGAGTTAGTCTTTACACTATATCGATCTGGTGTTATTTGAAGCATGGGGATTTTTAGTATTGCGATCCTTGTAAATCATAATTTCAAATGAGTATCTGTGGTTTATGTTCATAGTGTTGTGTTTATTGATTATGAGAAATTCGGATGGGAATCGGTGCCCACAGTTTGTTTGTGGAATTTGTTCTCTTCGTACAGGTTTTGGTTTCCTTAAGTTTTAGGGGAAACTATGCCCAATTTTTAGTAGAATTTTTGAGAATAAGGGAATTGAGTAGGATCATAACGTTCTCCGAGATTAGTCAGATGCCCACTTATGTTACGACTTTAGAATTGTTAGTCTGGGTCCTCAGGTTGATACCTTTGTGGCCTAGAGGATCATTTTATGTGCGTATCCACGGAGGGACACCTCAGTTATGTTTTCGGTGTAGGGTTCTTGTGGTGATTAGGGAGCCACTGCAGGAGTTAGAGTCACACCACCATTCATAGAGTATCTTATTAGGATCGTAGCTTGGGGGATGCCAGGTTGCACTTATCGGTTAGGCCCACATACATTAGTAGAATTTTCCACTAGGGTTGGCATGGGTACTTGATGTTTCCAGGTATTTATGTTACAGAGTTTGGATCAAGATGTTATCTTTATTGAGTAGTTTATTTAGTATAAATGATTGGAAATCAGATGTCGAACCCATGAGGATTGATCAACCCTAATTCCTTAGCTCTTAATACAAGACTCGATTACACAAGGCACACAAACACGAAATGCAAGTAAATGTGAGATGGAATAATGTATCTTGTGATGCTAGGTCCGATCCTATGGAAACCATACATCTTAAGGGGTGGTATTACTACGATGATGAATGCTATTCCAATTGATTGATTGTTTTAATTAGGTGACAAATACAAAGTAAAAGTAAGCAAATGCACGAGATTAATTCAAAGGAAATGAGATGAGTAGCTCGAGGTGTTACAACTAACCACTCGAAATGCAAACAATGTCCAATTTATGATTAAAGCGATTTAGTCCTGTTTACCCAACTTTTGTCTAAATCGTAACCTTTTGGGTTACATTATGTTGTGATTCGAAGCTCCTAAACTACAAGAGAGGTTGGAAGGATTCATACCAACATTAGCGCACATGGCAAACCAAAGCTAAAGTCTAGATTTTTGGTGCCTAGACTCTAACCATATATTGCGATGCGAATAATCAATATGTGTTCGATGTGGAAGATTTCCTTTCCGAGCCTTTATTGAAGGACCCGAGAGATATGGCTCTTGTGATTCTCCCAATCCATACCCACTTTGATATGAACCGAAAGTGCCAATTAGTACTTATATGGATTTTGGCCTATATGAGCTTGACCCAAGCCTCTTAAGACCATTGAGACTCAAGCATATTTGGGTTCTTGATGTTGTTCAAGAGGAAACCAACTATTAGAGCTTAACTTTGTTGGAGTCAAACTCTAGTCATGTTTACATGCTCATCTAATTCTAGGTGATTAGCTATTTCAACCAAAGTTCATGTTTTAGATCCTCAATACCCACATCAACTCAGCGAAGGTCAACACAAGTACATAGAACTCGTTCAATAAGCACAAGCATAAAAACAATCCACAAACACATAATAGATTCATCATAACCCATTCACAACACACATATACTGAAAACATGAATCATAGCATAAATCAAACCATTGTTTAACACATCAAGTGGCTTGGATTTGACCCGTAGCCTCCCATAAGAGTACTACTCACTATGCATGCGTAGAACCAAATTTGAATACATAAATAGAGAAAATAGGGTGAAGAAGTAACCAAAAATTTCTCCAAAGTAAGCCAAGCTTCTTCAAGTCCTCTCTTCTCTTAAAACTCCACCTGTTTTTTTTTCTCCTAATGCCTTCAACCTTTTAGATGAGGTAAGGAAGAGCTCTAGGACCCTAAGAGACAAGGGAGAAGAGGGATTACTTCTCACCTCTTTGAGTTCTAGAACTCTAACCAAACCCTTGAGATAGAGATGAAAAGAGGAACACCCAAATTAGACCGAAATAATGGTGGAGGTGATGAAAGGTTGTAACATTCAAACGCGAAAGGTTGTCCGCCGTCTCTCAAGGGATTTTTCGGGCAGTTTCTGGCCGAATTGGCTGTTGGCGTAGTTGGTCAGATTATTGGGCTAAGTGAGAGCTTTCGTTTGAGGGGTCAATTGCCACCATCGGCGGTGGTCGCCGATGGCGTGTGGGCGGCATGCGCCGCTATCAGTGGCGATGCGTCTGACCAGAAAAGTTTCTAAATTATGTCAAGTTTTATGTCGTTTTACTTGTAATTACGTATCGAATGAAATAATGAGGTTACTGACATATTTTGGACATAGTTGATTTAAACATGTTATTAATCGGACACTAATGATTTGATTTAATGATTTTAAGGTATGGTTTAGTCGAACGTCGAATCGATCTCGAGTCGCGTAACGTTCAAGAATTGTGTTACGAACTTTAAAAATGATTCAAGATTTAGAATATGGAATTAGATTAAAGCTTGTTTGTAGTTCGGGAAGCATGATATTCTAGAATGCGACGTTCTCCACGATATTGCTTGTTAGATGAACGAGGATAGTTATTCAATATTATTCTTGACGTTTAGTTGTTAAATATGAATGGTTGTTTTATGATGACATATTAGTAGCCAGTGACAAATGTATAGAAACGCCGACTGATAGGCTTCGGTTTGGTGGAAATCACGGCACAGTACTATGAGTGGACACTTTAATTTCACTGTTGATTTGCAAGTCTATGATTATGCATTTTACAATTATGTACTTTACAATTATGAACTTTTATGAGTATGCATTTACGATTATGCATTTACATGGAGGCACATATGATTTCTTTTACACAGAGCATAGTCACAGTTGATGCATCGATGCACTGGCTTCTCGGCTGATCCCCGAGACGCTCCGGGTGGGATATGACAAACACCTGACCCGTGATTTACACAATACCTAGGAAGGTTAGGACAAACACCTGACCTGGGCCTTCTTGTAACTTTGAGGAAAATGTACTCAAGTTACTAACTCCACACATAACACAGTACCTAGGAGGGTTAGGACTAACACCTGACCTTGACTTGTTTATTTTTAGATTCGCATCATTTTTATGTACATTTGTTGTGAAAAGGATATTATTTATAATTTTCAGTTTAAAGTGAAATACTTTATTTTTCGTCCACTCACTCTAACAGTTTTATTATTTTATGTGCCTTTCCCTAGACTTTTTGGTTTAATTGCCCAGTTTCTAGAGTTCGTTTGAGGTCGAGCACGTACACAGTTTATGGCATAGCAGTATCTACCATGGGATCCAAGGTTGATTCTGCGAGTTAGTATTTTACTTTACATACTCAACTTAATTTGTCTAGCTGCTATGATGTCGAAAACAGTTGTATTTATTGTATATTTTAGTAGTAAACCTATACGTGAGAAATTTTTTTATTTCGTGACTTTTGAGTTTTGGATCTCCATATTAGTTGTCAATTTATTTAGTAACTAAAATTAACAGAGTCATGAGGGCTTAATTCCGGTTTAGGCAACTAAATCGGGGTTGAGTCCTTTCAGAGGTTCAGCTCCTCCCTTGATGTAGGAGCTATGTCTATTTTAGTGGTGGTGTGGTGGTGGTGTCGACTTAGATTAGGGGAAGAGAGAGGGAGAAGAGCTCTAGAGGGTTAGGAGAGAAAATTGTTGAAGAGAGAAGAACTAAAACTTGGAAATGTGAAAAATGAAGTGTATTCTATATGGGTGTGATGGGGAGCTCGAAAATTATATGGGAGAAGAGATATTTTCATATTTGATTTGAATTTCAAATGTCAGAATAGGTTAAGACATGATCCACAATTTTAGGGATAAATGTGGTCCTAAGGAGAGGTGTCACAAATGTAACTCACCTGGCATGTGCATGCCATGTGCCTTCATCTCACTTGAATTTCATTTGCATTTGGCCTCAAAATATCTTCCATGTATGGTTGAAGTGTTGACGAAAACCTTGACCAGTGTTGACTCCCGTTGATCGGCATTGACCATCGGAATCTTGGAATATTCTGGCTAGTCTCCGATGACTCTTTTTCGTCATCTGGCCAAAGTTGCTCCATCTTTTCTCGTAACTTTGGAAATACATACACCTTCTCAAATATAGTTAAACCTCTATAGATTAATAGTCTCGGGATTTACAAAATCTATTAATTTAACGAGATATTAATTACTCAATAAAATAATAATTTATTAATTTATTCGTTAATTAATAACTTATTAATTTATAAAACTATTATTGTTGTATATTGTTCAATGTACATCATTTTTCAATTTATTGTGTACATATTACTAAATGTGCTATAAGAATACATCAAATTCATAGTGGTGAGAAGGGCATCATTTTCTGACCAAAATGGTTCGACTACGAGGCCGGACAACAAAGCTTCGATCAGGTCGAAGTTTCGGGTCGGATTTTGCTGCTTGGTCGGTCAAATGGATCGATCAGGTTAAAATCTTTCACCCCAGATAGGTGTTGGTATTTATACCCAAAGTAGAAATTGAGTTCAACGACCCAAATGGAATTTGTTAGAAATCTAACGACCCAACTTAAATGACCAACGGTAGATTTTATAATTAAATTTCTTAAATGCTCCAAAGTCTATAATGCATAATAATTAGCTCGGACCTACGAAAAAATAAAATAAAAATACGTACGAGTTCGTAATAATTTTCTCTGCAACTTTTGTAAAGGAAGTGAATCGAAAATCACAACTTCAAAAATATCGATTTTTAAATCGTATCTAAATTAATAATGATGATAAACGTGCCAAAACTGGATCAACTTAATAATAAGCTCGATGAATAAGGATTAACAGAGTAATTTAGGTCGGGGTTGTTACAGGCGTTAGCAGGAATTTTGTGGTCTATCCGCACAACCGTTACCATTGCTATAGGAGAGACACCGTTTGCACTCATGCACCTTTTGTTTTGAAGCTTTACTTCCGCTTGACATCACTCATGAGAGCCCCTGGGTGACAACTTTTGATTCTACTACAAACGGTGATGGCCTCCGCCTTGACAACGATGTACTCGAAGAACGTTGAGATGCCACCCATCTACATAACGTTGCCAATAAACAAAAAATTGCCCACCTCTACAATTAACGTGTTCGGGTCCGCCCACTCCTAGTTGGCGACTGTGTCATGAAAACAATCCAAACACCAGTCAAGAGTCTCGGCCCATCTTGGGAAGGTCCTTATAAGATTGTTGAAGTTATTTGTCTTGACACTTTTCACCTCTAAGAGACTGATGGGTGTATCCTTCCACATCCTTGGAACTCAGCACATCTTTGCAAATACTATCATTGATTCCATTTCTTCTTGGTCTCATGGTTCGTAGGATTCTTACACAGGGGACTTCGCTGACCTCCCTAACCAAGTTATGCATTTCCATTCACTATATGTTTGTGTACTAGACCGTTACATTTAATCAATGAAGTATGGATCTTTCGTCAAACTTTTTTCAAAACCTCAATCAAATGTCTTTAAAAAAAACCTTCCCTTTCAACCTGAGCGTAGTTTAGACATGGTTCATAATTAGCAATTAAACTTGTATTTAAAAAAAAATTGAGCAAGAACGGGCACAAACACATATGCAAAAGGTGAACGGTATTAATTAACTAGGTCATTTCTTAACTTGGACAAAATGTTCCACGGCAAGAAATCAATAGGACCCGACAAAAAGAAGAGCGTGACTACAAATAAAGACAGTTACGAGGCACATGCGTCATTACAAAAATCACTAGTACAAAAACTGCCTCAGACAACTGTGCTCACACAACTGAATGATTTGAGTTTATTGTCCTAAAGTGGAGACAACTGCGCCTTAGGTGGTTCAGTTGTTGGAATGCTGTTTAAACATTGTTTTGAGATTTCTTAAAAAATTCAAATGACTGAAATAAAAACTTTAGTTGTTTTAACTTGTTAAGAAAACGTATTCATTTCAGTTGTCTGATAGAGGTTTAAATTTGTGCTCTTCAAACAACAGTTACAACGGTCAATTGTTTGAATTACATTCAAACTGATAAAATCCTAACTAAGTCGTCGGCTATGTGATTAACTATGACCGACTATCCCCTAAGTCGTCGGCTAAGGTGGTGCAACTATACCCGACGACATATAAAGTCTTTGGTATAGTTTGACTATACTATAGACGACGACTTTAATTAAGTCGTCGGCTATAATTCCTTTTATACAGATCTGGACAGCAACTCGACCATTTGAAAAGAAATCGCCCAAAAATTCTCCTCCTCTCCCCTAAATCGCCCCAAACCCCCAGAATCCCTCCTAGGACGTCCCAAATCGCCGAAAACGCCCCCAAATCGGTCTTAATCTCTCCAAAACAGGTTATTCCTCTCTCTCACACACACATTTTCCCCTAAATTTTAGGGTTTTAGCTTTATTTAGGGATTTTAGTTTTATATGTGTTGGATTATGTGAATGTGTATTTGCTTTGATTATGAGTTATGGATTTTGTGATTTGGTTATTAGATTGGATTAATTGAATTTGTGTATGGAATTTGTGATTGAGTTATTGAGTTTGTGTATGGAATTTGTGGTTGGGTTAATTGAATTTGTGAATTTTATGGAATTTGTGATATATGGAATATGTGATTAATTTGAGGGAATATTATGTGAATTTTATGTGATTTTTTGTGAATATATGAAATATGTGATTTATGTATGAATTTGTGAATTTTATGATATATGTATGAATTTGTGAATTTTGTGATTTATGTATGAATTTGTGGTGTGAATTTTGTGATTTATGTATGAATTTTGTGCTTTATGTGTGAATTTTGCGATATATGTATGAATTTTGTCAATTATGTATGATTTTTGTGATTTATGTATGGTTTAATTTAATTATGATTTAATTAATTATGGTTTAATTTAATTAGGGTTTAAATAATTAGGGATCATGAATTGGTTAAGTCGGAAGAGTTCGAAGGGCTTTAACAAAGAAAACGGGTCTAGCGGTGATAGTTTCTCATCCATCTCTATAAGTAACTGATTGTACTTGAGCATTTCGTACATAGGTTTTGATATGTTGATATGTGTTAGTGAAGAAATCTGGATGAGCATCGATGACTCGCGATATAGGTTGGAAATTATGAGTATTGAAATGTATTTGAACATTTTACAGGTTTTGGATATTCTATTTTTAAGGGAGGTTCTGCCCAATTTTGACAAAAATATTCTGTCATTTTAGTTTTATAATTTCTAAAATAAAATTATTTAACGGGGATAAATTATAATATCTTGAGCCTTTTTATAAACAAGCATGATTATGGTTCTTTGTTTGTACTTTATTCCATGTGTGTGTCCTGTTAACATGTGACAACCAACTATTTTGATAACAATTATTTTTTCCTCTATTAAATTATCACAGTAAAACCGCGATTCAAACCGGGCAACCACGCTAGTTATTTATGTAAAGGAAGTGTAATATAGTTTCCCTTCCGCGCAGCCACACAAAGGAGTGACATGTAATAATCTTTGATGAGCTACAAACTCTATACTTAGAGTACCATCTATGGACTCTATGCTCTCTCTGGCAATGGGATTAAGTTAAACAAATGAAGTAGCTAATATATTAATAAATAAAGATTATAATGAACACTAATTACAAAAGCAATAGTACTATACTAGGTAGCTATGATCCACACTTATTCGATCAAAGCTTCCAGCACATCGAGTTCAAAATGCCCAGTGAACGGTTCAAATAAAGAAAGAGTCGGAGCAATTAGAAAACTCGTAAATCGAATTCGGGAAAGGAATCTGGTGATGAGGAAAAACATGATCATGGTCCCGATCATCCACGGTCTTCATAATCTGCTGCTCACGAGAAAACTCGGAATTGAGGTTCTGATGATGATGATGCCCACCGTCGATGTTGGTCTCTATGTACCGCTTGGCGTTGGAGTCTCGGCCGGTGAGCTCCTGTACAAGAGCCCGGAACTTGGCAGCACTTGTCTTAACCTTCATTGGGCTCGATATGTAGACAACTTTGACATCTTTTGGCGATCTTCTCGTCTTGCTTTGCTTGTGACTCCGGTTGTTCACTCCCAATGCTTCCATTTAATACAATTTGTCGAACACCTTAAAATAGTGGCAGCGAGCGGAGGAACTAGAAGTACGAACAAAAGAAAATAAAGAGGTAGTGAATCTTTGAGCAGACCAGAGTAGGTATGTCGGGGATTTATAACCAACTTTGCTGCTGGACGGGTTCGATATTAAGGTACGGACACCAGACTTTTTGGGATCAAAGTCACGCAAGAGTTTCGAGGAAGAAGAGAACGGAAAGAAAAATTGTAATGTAATGTGGAATTTTTGCAGGCGTAGAAGATTCTGAAAGAGATGCATACGGGACCCGTATGTCAGTTTTGTAGATAATTTGTGCTTATTGGGCAGTGGGCACTATATTAATTAAGCTATTTATTTCTTGTAAACCAAGAATGGGATATTGGATGGATAAACTGGCACGTGCGCAGCCTCATACGACTGGAGAACGATTGGGTATTGTCGAGGGTGGAATCTCAGACGCGGTTGGTAGTAATTGGTGCATGGTGTGACTAAGGGATTGTGGAAATGGTAAGTGTTGTGGCGGTGGTCTGGGGACCAACTTCGGTTTGGCCTCTTTAATTAGGGTAAATTATGAAAGTTATCCATCACACGTTATGCCTTAGTAAAAATGTTGGCCTCCCCTATATGTAGACCCTAGCCTAATGTTAATTTGCTGATCAAATGTTCCAATCCAATCCATATATATATGGAGAGATTCATCGATTAAAAACACCTGATCTTTTAAGCATATTTAAATCAATTGTTAGCTTAACAGTAATTGACCACCTTGATATTATTTTCATATGCGAAGAGGTAAGAATTCAATTCAACATAAATATTGATTTTCAAAACTATAGTGATTGGTCATTCTGATATTGTTATCACAGGCCGAGAGGTCAATTCACTATAAAAATGATTTAAAAAAATATTATAAATTTTAGAAATATATGTCTGTGAGCGCAGATTTTGGGCACCCTCAAGCTTGTGCCAATTTGTTGATGAAAGCACCAGATCACATGAGTTGTCTAAGATCGCTGAAGGTTGAGACCTTCCTTTTGAGATTTGTTGATGATGTGAGACTCTGTCGTATTGGTTCCCTTGAGCATTCATCCTTGAAAGCCTGCAAAACAAATCTAAGCACAGGTGGTACCGTACTTAGATCCTCTGATGCTTAAGTCAGTATAGAACCATGCATAAGCGTGTATTAGGGTTGAATTCACTTACCTTTGCCAAGTTATGGCATCATAGATATAATGATCATTCAAGGTCTAAGTATAGTCCATATAAGAATAGGACTACATATTTTCGGATAGGAGGAGTCCATTAAGGAATAGATCTCCATATTTAGGGCTAATCATGTTTTCAGATTACCACAAGCCCTTTAATGTAATCCCCATTAGGATTCGTACAAATCTTATAACCTTTACCTCGAGGATACTGTCAACCCCTCTAGGTCCGATCATACAATCCCTCGAGGTCCGATCGTACAATCTCTCGAGGTCTGATTGTCAAATACCTCGAGGTTTGATCTGCAACTCCTCGAGGTCTGATCGTACCCTGGGATTATAACACCATCTTAAAAACATTTCAGAGGCTTCTACATTATTCTAGATACTTCGACAAACCTCTAGATTAATCGATTCATACTTCGAACCCTAATCGTACAGACCCAAGCCTAATATTCTATTTATCAGACCTCTTTTGCTTCCGGACCTGAGAGGGACCAGAATTCCTTCAGCTTTATGTGGCGAAATTTAGCTCATACAATGTCGACCACAGAACCAAGAAGCAAGAAGCACAGAACCCCAAGTTTGTCACCGTCGCAATCCCTGATAAGTCTTGGGGTCAGTATCTCTGAGAATGACATGTGCGCATGTCTGCTAACAATCACTGCTCTCTATAAGCTCGTGCCCCTCATAGAGAACATCGTCTCCAACCTAAAACCTCCAACCCGAGTAGATGTTGTCCCAATCGAAGGATGCAACATTATAAGGCTAGGACTCGGGTTCGAGGAATCAGCCCTCCGAAGAGAACTAACTGAGATCTCCCCTTAAAAAGAGGAGAAGAGATGGTTGTCATAGTCGCTGCATAGCAAACCCTAGCTAGTAGATCGAGCAAAGCTTTTCAATAGGGCCATTGTATTTCAGGCCCTTCTTTTACCCAACAAATTTGACACTAAAATAGATAATTCTACAAATTTGATATTATTAAGACAAAAATTATAAAAAATTATAATACAAGTTGCTTTCTGGTGAAAAAAAATCAAGTAATTTTCTCATTTATTTATACGTATGGATAATTCCACAATGGGGTGATGTACTTTACTTTTATAAATTTTATTGTTATTGTTGTAAAATGTGACATCTCTTGTGTATTTTTGTTCAAAATCTAATGAACACATTTTATTTCAACGAGCATATTTTTGTAAATTTAAGAATAAATCGTTATCGTTGTTGTTCAACTGCCTGTAAATTATATAAAAATAGTTGTAAACTTTGTTCGAGGTCGGGGCTTACTTTGTAGGCCAAAAAAGATCTATTTTGCCTATCTAAGTTTATTTAGTATATTACCTTTCCGGCTAGTCTCCCTAGTTTTTCCATCTAAGTACTTAATCTATCATTTTTTTTTATATTTTTCATGTACAACGTTCCATAAAGGTATTCTTAGTATGTGTGCGGATCGGAGTGACATAAATTGGAGTCAGTGAGATTAAAAATATGTTTATAACAGTTATGTTTTTATTTTTTTGAATTTTTATATTTTTTAATTATTAAAAATAATTTTGAAAGTTTACAATTTGTCTGATGACATGAAATTTTACGCTTAACTTTGTTATAATAAATATTTCTATTTCTCCTCCAATTTGTATCCTCCTACCGGGGACTTGATAGAATTTTTTTCTTATGAACTGGATTTGATAGAATTTATGAGTGCCAAAGCTCACCGAATAGGTGATAACTACTTATATAATTTTCTAATTTCGATCGACCTAGCTTCTTGTTATAATATCAACTTGTTCAAAGTCTTTGCATTAGTATAGTCTTCCCAATTCCAAATCATCTTCGATACGTGGAGACGAAATAACCATCCAAAATCGGAGAATTGGACAACTTGTTCTCTTCCTAAGCTATTATCGTCACTATTTTGTATCTTATATATATTTACACTAAATATATATGTATTTTGATGGAACATTTTGTACTCTTATGTACATAGTCGCATGTCCTTTGGAAAAGAAGTCGTGTTGGGACAGACGTTGGGTGATCGTCATCTTGGCTTGGCCTTCGAGAAAGCAACCTCATGTGCAAGCTGTCTTACCCAATTAGATAGATATTCTTTGAGTCAACACCAATTTAGTTTGAATGGAAGCTGCAAGCACTTCCCGTTTCAGAAGTAGAAATTTGTCGGAATCTCGTCAGAAAAAATTTCTTTTTGAAAGCACTATTCTAAATAATATTCTTTTTAGAAACTTGATGGTTAAAATTAGAAGTGCTAAATCGTATTTTACGAAAAATTAAAAGAGAAATTTAGTATTTTCTATACTTGAATAATATTATTGATATGCGTAAAACATGCATCAAATATTAACACAAAATAGACACTCAACACATATGTCACACATATGCAATTTAAAACCCTTCTTTGTAGATGTAGCATTGAATATGGTATCGTTCTTAACCTGAGATTGATGGTGCATGCATGACTACGCTATAGTTTAATGGGGGGAGTTTATAGGTTGGTTTTTATTATCTATGAAAATTAAAGCGCAGAAGATGGCAAATAAACATACATAGAATTCCTAAGTTCTAACATGCTTCACTCATAGACAAGTAAAAACAATTAGAGAACATAAAAGTCATATACATGCTTATTCTGCCGAAAAATAAATCCTAATTACTTTATTTACAAGTAATCATCCCGTCTAATTAACCTAGCCTTTTTCATGCTTGAATATTTTAGTAAGCAACGAAATTCATAACTCAAAACTTATAACACATGCTCGGTCTATTGAATAGGAATGCGACGGCGCGTCTAAACACCCTAAACAATGTTTATATATAATCATCAAAACTAGCAAAAGAGAGGGACATCGTGTATCATCTAAAGCAAGGAATTGAAGCATTAAGTTTAAACCTAACATATGCCTAAGACTGAGAATCATAAACACATAGAAGTTACTAGAAATAATCAAACATATAGCAGAAAACCAAACTTTATTCTTCATCAAAATAAACGTGACACTCCAATACAAAACTGAAGTAAGAAAGTAAAGGACATGGTTACACTTTTGAATCCGTGAATAGCACTGCAATCCTAACTGTAGATGCCTTCATTGGAGGATGGATTCACACTCACAAGGGACGGCGTGTATTGAGAGTGCTTATGCCTTCGTGGATGATGGAGCTTCGGCCTTGGAGAGGTTGCACGACTTATTTGTGGAGGAGAGGTGTTTTTGAAGAGCTTAGGCTTCTAAGATGAAAGATACTTGAGAAGAGAGACGTCCTATTGTATTTATAGGCAAGGAATGAATCTTTTCCTCTCCAAACTAGGGATTCCTAGTGTACCCGGGTAAATCTGCTAGCCTGTCTTGAAACGTTTTTTCCGGGAGTTCTAGATCTCAGAAAATTGTGATTTGGATTCGTTGGAAATATTAGCTCGAGAGCTTGAAGAGGACATATATGATCACTATATTTAGAGTTGAATTGCAGATTCTGTGATCCGTTCAAAATTGATGAGCTGACAGACATATCTTTCTCTTCCTACTAGGAGTAGGGAAATCTTGATCTTTCCATAACTTATATTTCTTGAGTTCCAAGTCATTTTGGCCAAACCTACCATATATTGTAGGATATTTTGATCTTCAAATAAGGCACTTTTGAGATATGCTTGATACATTTGATCCTCCATCTATTCAGTAATATCTCCTTGCTTGATTTCGCCTAAAATGTTTGCTGATTTTCGATCCACCATTTGAAATGTCTTCATTTTGCCTTGCGTCTTTTTAGTAACTTGAGAAGACCATTTCGGATCTATATTTTGCCACATCATTCCTAGTTGATTTAGGAAACTTTATTTTTCAGCTCCGCGAAACTTTCCGAGATGTCGAACCATTTGCATTCCTAACTCGAGTAGGAATCCTAGTCAAAGTAGGAAATACCATTTTTTTCAAAACGAATTAGGAAACCTCCAATTGTTGCATTTTAAGCTCCATTTCACCTCTTTTATTGATCTCCTTTATTCGAAACTTAAAAACAATAAAGTAAGTAAGAACCGAGAATACTAAGGTCAAAACAAAGTTAAATGTAGAAAGAATGACGTTAAGAATCACGTATGAAATGCGTTGATCAATTATTATGCATGTACTTGTTTGAAAACAATCAAATTAGAATTAAATTATAAAGGTGTTTTACGTTACTTATCGAATTATATTTTTCTATGTATATATAATTAATTTTTTTATTATATATTAGACGCTTCATTCACGTACCCTCATCAACTAGTTTTTGAAAAAAAAACGCTTCCGCGTTTCCTCACGCTTCACTTCTATGCATCCGTACCCGTTTCCATACAAACTAGGCACCAACAACATATTCAACATTGTCAACTTGAAAAAGAAACTATTTCTCTTGCAAGTTCAAACATACATATGGTTCACCAAAACAAAACAAAAAAGTTCAAACTTATAGGTTATTCATGTTATTGTTACAAGTAATGTGTTGATGGTCTCTGATATATATATATATATGTGTGTGTGTAGTCGGTTGTAGTCAATTGTAATTAAATCTATATATATATGTAGTCGGTTGTGGTCAATTGTAATTAAATCTATATTAAACTGTTGATAATCACAAATCAATCTAAATACAGTTTAATATAACCTGCTAGATGCGAATCTAACACACTGACCACGAACCAACCACTACTAGAAAAAAAGCATTATTACTTAGTCGTCTAAGATGTACTTTTCGTTGTCCAAGTACTCAGCCAACGAAAGATTCATCGTCTAAGTTTCGTCGGCTAAGTGTTGTAGTGTAAGTACTTAGACGACGAACTAAACAAGTTTTGTCATCTAAGGAACATCTTAGACGATGAAACCTACTTCTTCATCTAAGTTTTTCGACGATGAACCGTTACTGAAAAAGACGACGAAGTTTTTCGTCGTGTATATTTTCTTATATGACGAAATATTTTCGTCGTCTAGGGTAATTCACTTGGATGACGAACGGCTTTTTCATCTAAGAAATCCTACCTTATACGACGAAAACATTTCCATCGTCCACGTGTTCAAACTTAGACGACGAAAATATTTTCGTCGTCTTAGTGAATTACCATAGACGACGAATCCTGATATTTCATCGTCTAACAGTTTCATTCGAGAGAACAAAAGTTTTCTCGTCGTCTGAATATTCTTGCTAGACGACGAAATATTAACCAATTCATCATCAAATATGTCACTTAGATGACGAAATTGAAAGATTTTGTTGTCTAAGTTGTATATTTTTTTATTTGTTTTAATTATAATTATTCAGGAATATAAGTTTAATTAAAAGTTAAATAATAAATTAAGAAAATACTCATTGAATATATTAAATATAAAATTTATCCATAAAAATTGTACTGTCTTGATCAAAATATAAACGTAACTATATGCGAAACTAAACAAAAATATCGACATCTGCGAGAGTTTGAACCCTGCTGATTCCCTCGGTGCTCGGATTGTCGTCATCGTGCCCGATATTTTGAGGCGTGATATTCGGGTGACAAACGAAATTAGGATCCATGCCTAGCCTTGTCTTGAGGAACTCAAGTATATGATCCATTTGTGTTTGTAATGTATTAGTCCGATTCTAGGCCGCTCGAGCCTCCTCTTCAGCCATTCGGACCCGTTCTTCAGCAGTCACCGCACTCGAACGCCTACTCGACGAAACTGAAGGTTGGCTCAAATCTCGCTCGACTGCCCGTCCAAGGCCACGAACCTTCTTCCCCAGTCGGCGGCCAAAAACTACATCTGCAATATTGATCAGAGTCTCCTTTAATATAGAAGGCAGCTCTTCAGGCGTCATCTATGAGTTCTGCGAATGTGCAAGTGCCAATTCCTCCACGACCAATTGTATCAACCTCTCCTTAAATTAATATTGTGAACAATATATGATTTTCGATTTCTAAAGAAAATTTGACATGAAATGAAACACTTCGAATAACCAATTCCAAAATAACAAACCGTGGGCACCGATTCCCATTCGGATTTTTCAAGTTCAGAATAATGTTTAATTTAGACGACTAAACCAAATTCCAATAACACAACCTAAAAAATGCCATAATCCATGATTCAATTTTTTCAAACCAACCGTAAGATTAAACTCAATCAATTTCGAGAAAATGGTTACTTAAACCACGTTGACTCGTGATATTTTCTTGCCCAGGCCTGACATAAGAAGACACACTTGCATTAAAAAAATAGTGCTTCAAACCCGCATCACTGTGAGACTTTGCGATGTTGACCATCCTTTTGGTGCATCGTCTTCTTCTCAGGATTAGCAATGTTGGCCGCCGAGCTCCATTTTTGCACAATAAGGAAAATTAAATAATAAATAAATATTTAAAAGTAATAAATGATTCATTTTCATTACATTAAAGAAAACGAAGATGAAGCTTAAACTTATCGGACTCAAAGTGCATGACCAACCATTCTCACTTGTCTTCCCTTTCCGTCAACAACTTTATTGGGACACTCGAGACGTCATGTTCCTTATAGTACTTGTGCAGATAGTGTTTTAATCCTTGTAAATGTTGGTAGCCGTCTTCTCTACGGATTCTCACATCTCCGGATTAGCCTCATGGTCAAAATGTACCTAGGAAAAAATAAAATAAAATAAAATTCCTAGACTCTATGCTTTCTAATTAATTATGAAATTAAATAGAATTAAATATACCCTATTATCGAGAGTTCGAGGTACACCTTGAACTTGTCAGCTTGGGGTAGCTTGTCCCAAGAAGGAACCTTCATACGTATATTGTTTCGTATAATAGATATGATGTTGTGTGAGTACAAACTGCTCAGCTCCAGTGTCGGAAAGCCGTTGGTGAACTCGTCGTACAACACCTCGATCTTCTTTCTCATTGTCTTTACTATCTTCTCAACTTTAACTCCCTTCACAAGTCCCCGAGTGCCTTTGGGAGCGGGTCTGAGGGGTCCCTCCTGTTCACTTTGTGTCGGGTGCTATAGAGAATAGAATCGTTGATGGATTCTTTGGGACCTTGTGACGCCTCCGAAATGGAAATCCTGACTTGACTATATAGGCTATTGACGCTTCATTGGGAGTATTAGGTATCGTCTATGATCTATCAGGAGCCCCAGGAGTCATAACGGTCTCCTCTGAGGTTTGACTCCAAGCCAACTGTCATCCTATGGATTGAAATTCGGCATTCTTCTCTTGTGCAATGCGCCTCTTCCTTCCGCCAGACATCTTAATCTCTACGACATTGAAAATTAACAACATTTACTCAGCAAAATCATGTTTATCAAAACACATCCATACCAAAAACAAACAATTAGTCTATTCATTACCCATTCATTAGATTCCTAAATTCATCCAATACAACTAAAATTCATCGAACATAAAAATTCTACATAAACTCCATAATTGAAACATAATCACCATAATCTCAATAATCTATATAATCTATATAATCTCCATATTCGGAACTCAATTCTACTTAATCTCCATAATCAACAACAATTCTACATAATCTACATAATCTCCATAATCGGAACACAATTCTACGTAATCTCCATAATCAACAACAATTGTACATAATCTACTTAATCTCTATCAACAAAAATACATAATCCTAAATCCATTCAATCCATAATCTATAATCCTAAATTCATTCATTCAATCATCTAAGTCATAATTTTTTTAATTGTTTTTTCAGCTATTTGAAAGAAAAAAATTGGGTATTTGGCTAAAAATACAAAGAAATCAACCATTATATGTAATCATTACGTTTATATAATATTGTAAAAAAAAATTGATGCCAATTCAGTATAGTTTTATATTCGGTCGATATAGTTTTGTGAATATCGACAAAAGTTTAAAAGACGGAAACGATCTTCAATTTGTAAAACCATTTCCGACATTACGAGCATTTGCACTTACAACAAAACTTTATATATCAAGTAGATATAAATTAATTGAAATTTGACATAAAAAGTAGATTGACGAATTAATACTTGATATACATATAGTAATGTTATATAACTTAAGTATTCGTATGTTTGTATTCACACCACATCCATATTAATGAAATTGAATTTGGATAACCTAACCGTTAGTTATATTTATCACGACCTAATATGTATGTAGACGAATTTTCATTCAATACGAAGTTCGTTAAGGGTTTGATCGACATAGTCAACCATAAAACCGAAATTTCAACGAAACAAAAATGTTGATATACAGATTTTTGTAACTACACCTTTTGAATCGTCGACACTCACAGTCTAAGAATTGTTTACTCTATTCTCTCGACAAATATAATTCACAATCTAACATGGTATACATGACCGTGCTCTTAGAGATTAGATTGTGAAACTCTACTTAGACGGTAAAAGTGGGTTAATTTCGTCGTCTAAGTAGCACTTAGACTATGAAACATAGAGTTTTCATCGTCTAAAACTTTCAGTGTTTAGGGAAAAGGGTTTAGGACTTAAGGTATAGGGTTTATAAATGTACTTATATGACAAAATGAATATATGTTCGTCGTCTAAGTAGTTCGTAGACGACGAAATAATGTTTATCGTCTAAGGTGCACTTAGACGACGAATTTCTATGATTTCATCATCTAAGATTTTCTTTAACAGAAAAGCATCTTGCATTCATTTATTCTAAAATCATTCCTATAAGACATAACAAGTATTACAAACACTCTAAATAAATGTTCATTATATCGATTCATTTCCCTTATGTCAGGGATGATAGAAATATTAGGCTCTTGATATACATTGTTATTATGCGCTTAAGTGTCAGTCGCCAACGTTCTTTCAATTGTTGTGGCACTCCATATTCCTCGGTGAGACATATGGTTAACTATTGTCTAACCTTCACCCATGTTCAGATCAGCTAAATAGAACACCTTCCTAACTAATATGGCAAGAGTGAATGACTCATCCTCATACCGGTTTAAGTTTGTATCGATTGATAAAAGACTCAGATCTTCCTTTGTACGCTTGAATCATTTATACTTGAACAAAAAAATGTTGATATCATTCCCATAAAGTAACTGAATGACATTAACAAGTACCCCGTAATATACATCAGCGCATTCTCTAGCCGTGATCCCACTGTTTTGTGTTCTTCTTCCTTCATCTTGGTCCAATGAATGAAACTTTATACTGTTGACAAAATGTCCGGAGTAAATATAGTGTTGCACCAGCTTATGGGCCAAAGTGTGCTTTTTCCATGACCACCACCCTCGTGATTACCGGATTTTTCTAGATCGATCACTTGCAAAATTGTGAAGAAGATATATATATATATATAAATATATATATGAATGTGTATTTAATTTCTACTAAAAATTTGACATAGTTTCCCTAAAACAAAAGGAAACCAAAAATCCTCATTGCACAAATTAAGGAAAAACACTTCGAATAAGCAAACAACAAAATAAAAAATTAATTTACCATGGGCACCTATTCCCATCCGGATTTTTCAATTTGAAAATAAATACATCACAAACTTATATGGTTTAAACATACCTATTAGAGAAAATAATTAGGGAACTTCTTTTTAAGAACTTTTTCAACCCAGTTACGACAAGCTAGTCCGGTTTGGGTGTCTGAATTTTCTCCCTGTAAGCTTGCATGTATAGGTCGACCTCATCACAGTCTCGCAACACTACCCAATGCGCTTCATTAAGTTCTTCTTAAGTTAATCTTTTGTTTAATACTCTAAACAATCGTACAATATATGTGACGACTAAAAGACTATTGTGGGCATATCAATTGGAGGCGGTGGTCTAAACTAGATCCTTGAGGTACATGTTGCAGTAGGTAACACACTCATGCATTATGTACTTTTTTGCTATGGAGCCATCCGAGGTAAATTTATATTTGATGTATTATTTATACTGTTCGAGTTGTCTGCAAAATGATAAAATTAATTATTTGACGAATAGTAAAAACACAAAAATATATATAAATGATGAAAAACCGTGTTAAAATTAATTCTACTTTTTCTGAGGATACATCCAAGTGTAGTGGACATACCAGAAAGCATCGCTTGTTTGGGAAGATGGATCATAAGGTGAATCATGATGTGAAACAAAGAAGGAGGAAAAATCCTCTCTAATTTACAAAGGATGTGGACAATTTCGTATTATAGTTCGACAATATCTGAATTCTTCAACTCTCTAGCGCATAACTTCTGTTACCATCTACACAATGTTATTATTAGTTTGACGATATCACGAAGAAAATATGGTCAAATTACCACTGAAATCAGATGTTGCAGCATTATGTGACAGTCATGAGTCTTTAGACCAATGAACTTATGTTCCTCAACGTTGGCACATCCAAATATATTTGCTGTATAATTAGACGGATAAAAAACTCTTTTAAATCAGTTGAATAATGTATCTCTCAGTGAGGGCTTCACTGTGTAAGGTACATTTGACCTCTTTTATACACTCTTCTTCTATCCCTCTTTAACCACAAGGGATGGTGTAAATTAATAGATTCCAGATCTTTTCCCGCTTTGGGAGTATCGTTAGTCTTCAACTTAATATCGAGAATTGTTCCCACCACGATGTCACACTCATTCTTTTTTATGTGCATGACACCTAAGTTGTTTCTGAGTTTCAACTTCGACCAGTAAGACAGCTCAAAGAAAATACTCATGTGATTCTAATATCTAAGATGATGGGAGGGTGTGGATTCAGCTTTTTTCACACAATTGTCATTACTCAACACACCGAAATAAAAGTCATTTAACCTCTCAAAAATCTCTTCACCAGACCACTGTCAGGGTTTACGACTATTCTCTGTTGTCCCATTCAAAATTCTCCGTTATCCTATCGTCACTGATGATTATGAGGAAACCATCTACGGTGACCCATCTTCCCTGTGTGCCAATTGAAGATGACGTCGTCCAAGCAGACAAGACAAGCATTTTGCCCTTTGGTTGTGAAACATGCCAACATCCTATATGCAAGAAAATCATTGATGGTCAACATTACGGCTGCTCTCATCATGAACATTGTTTCAGTGAACTTGTCATAAGTTGGACTCCATTTTCCCACAAGTATTTCAGCTGGTCAATCAATAGTCTGATGTACACATCTATACACTTTCCAGGAGACTTAGGACCTGAAATTAGCAGAGTAAAGAAATTAAATTCCTTGTTCATACACATCCATAGAAGTAGGTTATACAACATGACAATAATTGACCAAGTGCTGACGGAAATACTATTATTACCCGTAGGGTTGAATCCATCTATAGACAGTTCGAGTCTACATTTTGAACCTCTGCTGCAAAGTCTAGAAATTTCTTGTCCAAATCTTTAAAAGTCTCCCCATATGCCACGTATCTGAGCACATGTCATCTATTCTCTATTCCGTGTACCATCTTATCGCCTCTGCTATTATAGAGACATGTACAAACACAGTTGTATAGGAATCAACAAAAAATAGCGAAGCACCTTCACAAAAATTTGCTTCTTCGAACTCCTCCTATTAGGGTACAAATATCTGGACTGGTTGCATACAAGACAGTAGTCAAAATATGCATACTTTTTATAAAATAGCACACAATCATTTCTGCACACATGAATTTTCTTGTACTTTAGTCTGAGGCTGCTCAAGATCTTTCTACCCTTAAAATGGATTTTGAGAAGTTTATGAGGAACTTACATATATGCTCTTGCATTTTGTCAAAAGCATAGTCTGACATTTTGTTCTTCACTTTTATCTGAATTTCCTCCATTCCATACTTCGTGTTGGTGTCTAATATGACTAAATTCGGGAAAAGCATCATGGGCCAAATTCATAGTGGGGTTCCAAGAATGAGCGCCACTACTGCTGGATGAGGCACCCTGATAACTGTACCCTGAGCTGAAGTCAACTACTTTACCGTGCTCACCCCATGTAGTGTAACTCCACATCATATCCTGGTCATATAAGTGTTGAGACATAACATTAATCTCCACAAACTTATGGTTAAGATATTTTCTGCCCGGACACATGTAACACTTCTTTCCTTCACCATGTTGCATCGCAAACAACATAAACTCTCTGATTCCGTCCATATACCTCCTATCACTTCTATGTACCAACTATATTCAACTCTTGTCCATATTTCTGGGTAACTTAGTTATCATAGTATATAAATTTTCAATTAATTAATTAATCTAATATACTATATTATTAAATTACATAACACAATAATATGCATTTACATATTATATATAATTTTTCAACATAAATAATCTAACATATGTAATCATATATGTATAATTAACCAACACATGGATGAGCTTAACAATTAAACAATTAATTAATGCAATATGCAAACAAGGTCGCTGGAAACTAGATTCGTCGGAATATTTCACCGGAGAATTCTATCACCGTACGTTATTACATATATAATTAAATTCAAAAAAATTAATCGAGAGAAACGAGTTAATACTTTCACCGGTAAGGAGATAAGTGGGTAAACTAGAACTCTAGAAATGAAAAAATTGTATAAATTGAAATTGTAGCCGGATGTGGTATTAGAGGGTTTGAGAGAAGTTGAGAGATGAAATGCTCGATCTGGAATTAAAATCTGATCTAAATAATTAAGTTTTCATAGACGACGAAATAATTCATCGTCTAAGTGTAACACTTCGCCGTCTAAGTTTGTACTTAGACGACAAATATAGTTTCGTCGTCCAAGTTGAGCTTTTAGACAACGGATAATATTTCGTCTAATAGGTTAAACTTAGACGACGGACATTTTATTCGTCGTCTAAAAACTCAACTTAGACGACGAAATACATAATTTCTCGTCTACGTTTGTACTTACTCAAAAACCTTTTTTTTGAAGTGTGGTATTTTTTTATTTTATTTTTTGCTAAAATAAAATGTTGAAAATACCCCCGTAACTGGAGCCAGTTAACCGATGAAATTGACAAAATTATGAGTTTGATGAAATTTTAAAAAATAGTAAACTTTCAATTTTGAAACAATAGGAAGTGAGCTAATGTTTAGACCAAACTTTCAGTAGGTAAACTCCTATTCGTCATTTATGTTATTAATATTATGATTACATGAAAGTACGTCACTATCTTGATTACTTTTCACGTGGACATGCATAAGTTTGAGAGTGTACATTATATAATAAAATCAGTAAATATTAATTTCATTACGAATAATAGTATAATTTTTATTTATTAAAATATTTAAATGATCACTAGAAAACAAATCAGTAAATTAAAGACTAAATTTTACTTTAATAATACTATTACCGATGAAAATCATTACATTTCTTTTTCTTTATGTATTTGGAGGGACACAATTTTTAGAATTTGTTTTAAGGTTAACAATTTCAGATCTGGTCATGTTTTCTTTCCACCATGGTTGCTAAGGCCAACCCTCTTTCATCTCCTTCAACGGACTTTTCTTCATATGACATTAGTTCAGATGAACAAATCTGGCAATTTGAAGCATGTGTGGCTCAAATGTTGCTCAATTCAGGCAATATTTGGGTTGTTTAGCATGCAATACGAATCTTTTCCATTCATCGTAGACAACAAGTTTGCCCACTGACCCGACATTCTAAAGGATTCCAAAAAATAATTAGGGACACTACACGGGTGTGTTTTATTTCTAAATCTGTCTAGACTATTTTTTCTTTCTTCTTTTTTAGATTAAAACTCAAAATCGCATTATCTATGTAGGCCAAAGTTGAATGGAAACCATAAGATTTACCTCGAATGTCAAAGAATCAAACATACATAATGACTATGGTTAGTAAGTATTGGAGAAATCCCCGAAACAAACCAAAGAGAAAGCATTACAACCTTCACAGTCTCATACCAGGAAGATGGATTTGTGAAGATAATGTGGTAGCACTGTGCCAAAAAGGGTTTCACACAATAGTTTTTGGCCATTGTCTGATATAAATTTGAGCTGTTGTCTATTGAGCTGAGGAGATAAGCCATATCAGACAAAGATCTGCAAACCATTGTATAATGAAAAATCTGTCAACACATTATTGGCGATAAAACCATTGTCTAACTACAAATGAGACAATACTTTTATTTCAAAATTGTTATAAATCGAGAAGAAGAGACAGAGAGAAAAGAGAATGCAGAGAGATGGGGAGGAGAAAGTGTAGATAGTATTATTCATCTCAATACGTCTTTATATATAAAGGTATGATTTATATAATAGGTACATAACTATTGAATATTTGCATAGACATCTACATAAATATAATATTTATAACATTCTCCCGTGGATGTTGACCTATGAATAATACGGTATTAGACGCACTTAATGTTGCCTTGTTAAAAACTTGCCAGATAACAAAATCTCAGTGGGAGAAAAATAATCTTGATTAAAGAAAAAAAGTACAACGTACTTATGTTCGAGATAACATATTTACAAGCTTAGAGTACCATGCAAATGGTACAATGGGGAGGGGGAGGGACGAAAGATATATAAACCTTGTAGACGTGCCGCCAATTTTTCCCAGTATCACTGAGCCACTTCCAAATATAAGCAAGTTACTAAAACAGTAAAAAAAAAGGAGATGTCTGTTATACAAGTTTCTCGTTGCCTGTGCAATATCAGCAAGACGTGATCCATTAGGACCCCAAGGTTCATTACTAGTAGAATGAAGGACCCCTAGGTAGACTACTCATCCATTTATGTTAACAAATGGCTCACATGTGAACATAGTTACAAAGTATTAAAGACCAAAATTACCTCTATTCAATTCTAGGAACTTTAACAAAATCCCTAAAAGGAAAACCACTGATTTTCACAAATATAAAGAAAAACAAGGCAATACAACTAATTTGAAACTAGCAATCAAAGAGAGCTAACTGCCTCGATTTGCAGATCATTCTATACAACATATTCTGGAAATCACATAATTGAGGACTTACAGGTCCATGAAAGTTTGATCAAAGCATTTTTTTCATGGTAGCACCGTTTCAGAATCAACAATGACCTATAACACCAGAAAATTGCATGGTCAATTTCAATTCTCAAATGAGTCTCAAAGATCAAATTTTCAGGGTAGTATTACAACTCACAAAAGAAATTGAATCAAAAATTTATGCTCACATTTCCATAACAGATGCTGACAAGAAGGCACTTATGGCCTATGATGAAACAAATCTAAATCGCAAATCAAGGAACCATCTGGTTTCACCTGCGAGAGTTCAAACAAAGCAGGACCAATGAGTTACACTGCCACAGCACAAGGAAGCCAAAACTCATATTTAAACCTAATCACCACACAAATAGAGAAGCTCACATACAAACCTTCAGCCAAAAAAATATAGCAGCAGATGACCGTCCGATCCCCACTCAGGCAACACCGTCGGACCTACAAAGACGATGAGTGTGACTTCTAGTCATATTGCCCTGTAATGTGCCTTACTAGACGAGCGCCTGTACTCGCTTAAAACCCCTAAACACAACTTACACCTTAGAATTCTACTCCGTCACTCTCGTCTGCTTTCCTAAATTAGCACAACTCATAGACGACTGACGCCCAGAGCCCATCGCTCTCACATACGGACTCCCCTAGCGGTTGATCACCCTGGACAGGATGTCCCCTCACGTGGTCTTCAACCTAGCGGCATTGGATACCTGGGGACTTAAACTCCCCTCGGGCCCTAAAAAATCCCCAGCGTCATTATCAACCGTCAGACGGCCTCAAACAGCCCCAACGCACCTTGCATTATGCTCGTCGCTCAAACACAAACCTCTTAGTGGCTGATCTTCCTAGGTGAGTCTCTTAACACGGCCCTCAACTTAGCGGTATTTCGCTACCTGGGGACTTAGAATTCTCTCGGGCCCAAAAAAAACTCTAGCACCATTACGCTCGATAGGTGGCCTCACAATCGGTCATGGCGGAAGTTGTTTAACACATACCATTGGAGCTTGGCACTTGCTTCTATCGCACACGATACTAACACCCACAGGCGTTCGCTGCCTCAATATACACAGCCTCATACCCTCACACTCTCGACCTAGCATCATTGGTTACTTGGGGACTTAAATTTTGCTTGGGCCCGAACAAGCTCTAGTGTCGTTATCACTCTTCAAACGGCCTGAGCGCACACTGTCCTAGCGTACGTTGCACCTTACTTAGATCTCATTGCTCTCACGCACGACGTTTAAAGACTTAGTAAATGCTGATCTCAAGCGCACTAATTACACTAGCACGACTGTTGCTCTAAATACACTTCGCCAAGCACTACCCACCAAACGCCAGGCACCATCCTGCTAATGTATATTATGTGAGAACGATCACCCGTGATCACAGAGTTGAGGGGCTTCGGGGTATACTATGCTAGTCCAACCAGCGGTGCTAAGTATGGACGCCTTATGGATCTTGGGTTCTTCAACTCCCCAATCAAAGTCAATCTTCTTGACCTGGGGACTTGGGGGACTTATTAGTTAGCCATGCGCTAACCCAAAAAATATGCCATATGTAGCGCCAAAAACATGTTCTCAAAGGAAGTTAAAAGAGTACAAAGGAGAAATCACACCTAGGATTGCACCACACGCGCCCGGTGTCACGACACGCTACACGCTTCAACCAGCCGAGGTGGAGTGCGACCCGCTAAAGGTCAAACTACTCTCTTTTACATTCAAAAAGGAAGTTCATGTCAGTCCCACACCGAGGATGACATAGAGTTATATCTCTCAACTACCCATATAAAGAAGGTATTTATGACAAAGAAATGTAACTATTCTATTAATTCTTCCCTTGTTCACTAGCGCTTATTGTCATTACATCATCTGACTTAAAAATCAGAGCGTTGAAGGCGGGCCAATCTTGTATCAACTTACTGATGCTAGTCTATTGTTTTGCAGGTAAGCAGAGCATGAGAGGTCACCAACCCAAGCACTCAAGAGCGATCCACCTTCAATAGCTATTACTCTTCTAGCGGAATTCTCTACGATGTGTTTGGATGAGAGTGAAATCTTTAGAATTTAATTAAATATCAGCAATTTAGAATTCCATCACTTAAATTTTGTGTGTTTGGATAAGGTTCTTGAAATTTTTTATAATTTCCATCATTTTAAAAACAGGGAAACAGGAAACCCAAATTTCTTATTTCAATTCCCTCAAAAATAGGTGTCATTATACAATTTCCTCAACTTATTCATAAATGTTGAAATTTCACTACTACAAAAAATGATTCAGACAACTGTTTTAATCTGTTTTTTGAAGCACCCAAAAGTCTGTTGTATATCGAGCAGTTGTCTGAATACATATCACACAACCGAAAAATTTCTATTGTCGAATATGCACTCCAACAACTGATCTTCAGTTGTTTGAAAAGTGTGAAATATTAAAATTTTAGGGATTATGAGTTGCCTGATACGCATTCGGACAACTAATGAAATGATGTTGGACTTTATCTCTAACAACTAAATTAATTTTTAGTTGTTTCTATGTAGATTATGTTATTCACTTACAAATCATTTTCATTCACAAATTCCAAAAACTACAATGTTTCAATTGCCGAGTACTGAAATCATCATTCAATCAAACTAACGCAACAAGAAAAATACATTCGAACTTTTCTGGTCCAAAAGAAAACTGAAGGGGAATTCAATAATCTAAAAAACATAAATTAAAGAGACTAAATTTCAGAAACAACTCATAACAACAGAATCTAAAACCATTTATGACACCAGAGTTGCTACACTCTTTAAACTACCTATGCTGATTAAGTTGCTAACTCGTAAGATCAACCATGGATCTTATGGTGGATACTGGTATGCCTCAGTCTGCGTGCACACCAGAGTTAGAATAATATTTTTCCTTTCATTATGACTCCTCAAACATTTTAATGTTTCCTCCTGCAAAGTGAAGTTATGTAAAATATCATATATAGGGAGGCGTTCCTAGTCAGCATTACTGTTGGACTCAGGAACTAGTATAGGTAAGCACATGTACTTTTGCCTCCCTAAACGTCTTACCATCAATAAAAGAGGAGATCCAATCATCTGTACATTGTGAGATTGTCCCATTCGATTCAGAAATTATTTGTTCATTGTTGTGTTCTTCGCTGATGCTCAGCCCACACGCTTGCTTGCTCGCTTGCTCACTTGCACACTTGCTTACTCGCTTGCTCACTTGCACGCTTGCTTGCTTATTTGCTTGTCCCTTACATTATATTAATATCGTGTGGATTATTGCTGCTTGCAAGGTACTCATTTGGCTGACTTGCTAACAGGCAAGTGCCGCACGGTCTATTTTATCGCTTCTCAAAGTCGGCCTGTGACAGTTGGTATCAGAGCTCTTAACAAGATCACAATACGGAACAAGTATCCCATTCCTTTGGCTGCAGACTTGTTTGACCAACTCGGTGGTGCCCAATATCTCACAAAGCTAGATCTTCCCTCAGGGTACTACCAAGTTCGCATTGCCGAAGGAGATGAACACAAGACAACATATGTAATACATTATGGTGCTTTCGAATTCTTGGTGATGCCATTTGGGTTGACAAACACCCCTGCAACTTTCTGCACACTAATGAACTAGGTGTTCCACGAGTTCCTCGACAAATTTGTAGTGGTCTACTTACACTACCACATATTTAACCATTGCCGGCGATTTTTAAATCGCCGGCAATGTTTTTTAACATTACCGACGATTTTTTCCCCAAAAATCGCCGGTAATGTCTTTTTTTTTTTTAACATTGCCGGCGATTTTTCCGGCAATGTCCCGCCGGTAATTAAAAAAAAAAAAAAGACATTGCCGGCGACTTACATTTAAGTCGCCGGTAATGTTAAAAAAAAAAAAAGACATTACCGGCGACTTAAATGTAAGTCGCCGGTAATGTCTTTTTTTTTTTTAATTACCGGCGATTTTTGGGGAAAAAATCGCCGGTAATGTTAAAAAACATTGCTGGCGATTTAAAAATCGCCAGCAATGGTTAAATATGTGGTAGTGTTAGATGATTACGTTGTGTACAGATCTACACTCCGGGAGCACACGGAGCATTTGAAAATGGTATTTCAGAAGCTGAGAGAGAACCAGCATTATGTGAAGAGGGAAAAGTGCGAGTTCGCACAAACCACGATCAAATTCTTGGGTCACATCATCGAACGGGGTCGCATCTGAATGGACATGGAGAAAGTAGAGGCCATACAACAATGGCAAACTCCCAGGAATGTGCGGGAGTTGCGTTCTTTTCTTGGGTTAGCCAATTACTATCGAAAATTTATCCACAACTACTCGAAGAAGACCACTCCTCTGACATAGCTTTTGAAGAAAGGAGTAGAGTGGGTATGGAGTGGCGAATGTGAGACCGCCTTTATAGAGTTGAAGAAAGCAGTGATGGAAGATCCGGTACTGGCTTTACCTGATGTCACTAAACCCTTTGAGGTGCAGACAGATGCCTCAGACTTTGCCTTGGGGGTGTGTTGTTGGAAGAAGAGCACCCCGTGGCGTACGAGAGCCACAAGTTATCATAAGCTGAGAGGAAGTACACGGCCCAAGAAAAAGAACTTCTGGCCATAATCCATTGTTTGAGAACATGGAGGCATTACTTGTTGGGGTCCAAATTTGTTGTGAAAACTTGTGGCTATGAGTCACTTCCTCACCCAACCGAAGTTGACTTCTAAGCAAGCTCGATGGCAAGAGTTTCTCGCGGAGTTTGACTTTCACTTTGAGCATAAGGTCGGTCACACTAATCAGGTGGAAGATGCTCTTAGCCGCAAGGTGGACCTCGCTGCCTTAAAGATTTTAGCGAGTGTGTCTAGCACTGTTGTTGCCACGACAATCAAGCAGAAAATTTGAGAGAATTTGGAGAAGGACCATGTGGCTCAATATCTAGTAAAACTTGTTAAGGAAGGGAAGATTCGTCGCTTTTGGTTGGAAGATGGACTCTTAATAGGAAAAGGAGGAAGGTGTTTGTTTCGAGAGCAGATGGCCTACGTAGGATGTTGATGAGGGAATGCCATGAAACTCTTTGGGTGGGACACCCTGGATGGCAAAGAACTCATGCTCTTCTAAAGCAGGGGTACTACTGGTTGTAAATGAAAGATGATGTAGCAGAGTATACCAAGACTTGCCTCATATGCCAGCAAGATAAAGTCGAGCGATAGAAGGCACCGGGGCTGTTGCAACCCTTATCACCACCCACACGTCCATGGGAGAGTGTATCGCTCGACTTCATTACAAACCTTCCAAAAATCGGGGACACCTCAGGTATACTAGTGGTGGTGGTTAGGTTCTCTAAGTATGTCACGTTTGTGCCAACACCAAAGTATTGTCCCGTAGAAGATACAACAAACCTCTTCTTTAAACACGTAGTGAAGTATTGGGAAGTACCTCAAAATATAGTCAGTGACAGAGACACTAGATTCACTGGCACCTTTTGGACAGAATTGTTCAAGTTGTTAGGGTCAGAGTTGAACATCTCATCAAGCTATCACCCTCAGACAGATGGGCAGACTGAGAGGTTTAATGGGATGTTAAAGGAGTACTTAAGGCACTTTGTTTATGCCAATCAGAAGAATTGGGTGGCATTAATCGATGTCGCCCAATTTTGTTTCAATTCGAAGAAGAGCTCTGCAACTAACATTTGAAATTGTCATAGGTCCGCAACCTCTCCTACCGCACATAGTACACGAAGTCTATAGAGGAAAGAACCCCCGCGCATTCAACTTTACTAAGGAGTGGAAGAGCAATGCAGAGATTGCTCAAGCCTATCTTGAGAAGGCAGCCAAGAGAATGAAGAAGTGGGCAGACCAAGGCTGAAAGCCTCGTGAGTTCCAACGTGAAGACATGATCCTTGTCAAACTCTCCCGGAGCAGCTTAGGTTCTTGCGCACTAGAGACACCCGACTTTTCAAAAAGTATGAGGGGCCACTCCCAGTCATTTCTAAAGTGGGGAGATGCTCCTACAAGTTAGATGTCCCCGCCTGGTTAAGAGTTCACCCAGTTTTCCATGTAAGAAACCTCAAGACTCACCACCCTGATACTGAAAACCTTACCCGCAGCCAGCTGGCACGTGAACAAGTCGACGTTCGACCACCAAAGCCAAAAGAAGTAGAGCAAGTTCTTGCTGAGAGGATGATAAAGGTAGCGAGGTACCCGCACCAACAATTTCTAGTCAAGTGGAAAGACCTTGGAGATGAAGAGACAAGCTGGGAGAATGTGGATGCATTGAAGAAGTTCAAACAGAAGATCGAGGACTTCAAGAGGAAAGAGTCGTCGAGGGCGTTGACAGTTTGAGTGAGGGAGGATGTCAGGAGCCGCACTCTACTGACATGCCGTGCGGCCTCCCGACAGGTTGTAAGGCCACCAGCAAGCTTGTCCAGGGTCATGAGTTAAGCCCGTGGCTGATTGCTTGTGTGCCAGAGTTAGAATAGTATTTTTCCTTTCATTATGACTCCTCAAACATTTTAATGTTTCCTCTTGCAAAGTGAAGTAATGTAAAATATCATATATAGGGAGGGGTTCCTAGTCGGCATTACTGTTGGATTCAGGAACTAGTATAGGTAAGCACATGTACTTTTGCCTCCCTAAACGTCTTACCATTAATAAAAGAGGAGATTCAAATCATCTGTGCATTGTGAGATTGTCCCATTCGATTCTTAAATTATTTGTTCATTGTTATGTTCTTCGCTGACGCTCAGCCCACACGTTTGCTTGCTCGCTTGCTCACTTGCTTGCTTATTTGCTTGTCCCTTACATTATATTAATATCGTATGGATTATTGCTGCTTGCAAGGTACTCATTTGACTGACTTGCTAATAGGCAAGTGCTGCATGGTCTGTTTTGTCGCTTCTCAAAGTCGGTCCGTGACACTGAGCAAGACTAGAGCATGAAGTTTCATAGCTTGCGCAATCGGTGACCGGAAACACTAAGTACCGCCGTGAGGCACGTTGAGCTTCCCATGTCTGATAACCGTGATACACCTTGAAACTTATAGTTTTAGGTTCCTTGAATAAAGGGCTATAAAGCCCAAGCGATCACGATGCTCAATTCGGCCGGCAAAGGTGTTAGTCGCCGGAAAATCCCAAATGTCCTCTCCATCGATTTCTCCACACACAAGAGCAAAATAAATTACAAAACCATTATAGATAGGAAGGTAATGAGGAGAGGAAGAGAATGATACCAACCTTGATGTTAAAGATGGCAAATTCCGGTGCCGGCGATGCATCTCTCTCTCCCACTCTACAGTCAACTCTCTCTCCCCAATTTGTTTTTCCCGTGAAAATGAATTTGGAAGGAGAGTATAATTCCAATTAAGCCGAGGCAAGGGAAAAACACCCAAATGCCTCTCAAACAAAGATGGCCATGATTATAACTCTGTCTAACGAACAGTTTGTATATACGTTCTCGTAACAAAATTAAATATCGATAAATTTAATAAATCTCAGTAATCCTGACATATAATGATTAGCTCATTAACCAACTCGACGAACGAAGATTAACTCGCTAACTAGGATATATATCGTTACATTTACTGCATAACAACCATTGTAATCCACCAGTAAGTAAATCATAAATAGTCAATTGGGAAAGCTCATCATATGAGTACAACTACTCTTAACTTAACAAAGTCATGGAAAACAAGTATGTCCTTGATTTACTTATACCAAAACAATCAATCAGGAAAGCTCATGATATGAGTACGGCTATTCTTAACTTAACAAAGTAATGAAAACAAGTATGCCATTGATTCATTTATACCAAAATAGTACCAAATGCAATTTTTTTTGCTCTGAGCAGTGATGCTACTATATAATACTGGCCAAAAATTAACGCGCATGATTCCAGCACATAAAAATGTAGTAGGACACACACACACACAAACACTATAATGGCAGTTCATATATATACTAACAGTGAAACATTAACTATAATGGCAACGTTATTGTATCACTGAAAGTATTGACACTTACTCTTGAAGGAAGTGAAACTTTTCAGCTTCACACGAGCTAAATCTTGCTGAGTCATCACCAAGATTGATAGCAGTACCACCCTGCATGCCTACAGTAAGCAGAGTCAAATTCAGTATGGAAATTTTCAAACATACTCTCAAATCATAATTCAAGTAGACATGAACAAATGAAGGTATATTAACTAAAGAGAGAAACAAATTATTAACTCACTGCACCAGTCATCTTCCGCTTTGCAGAGCCAGGCCTCCCTTTAGATTTGGATTTGGTGTACACCTCCTGATCCTCCAATTCCATAACCTCTTTGTCTTCCTCCTACTCCACCTCAACTACACTCTTTCCCCAATTCATGTATTATAAAAATATTCAGCAGACATCCTCTTAGCAGTAAATTTTCATATACCTAAACATCTAAAATAAGTAGATTACAAAATCTTAGAAGCTAAAACACAAATTGATCATTGTTAATACGCTTCTCCCCAAAACAAGACGGAATTGATCTAGATTGATTGAGGAGCAACATATATAACAATTTTGGAGAAAAAAGTTGATAGTACCCAATACCACGATTTAGTTACTCTCTAACAGTTGACGAACGCTGCTCGCAGACTAAACAACAGTATAATTGTGGACATCAGCTATCGTCTTCTCATATTGTTTGACTTCACGTTGCTGCTAATATTTCTCCTTTCAAAAGCATCATCACCTCAACATCCCATTAAACGGAAGAACAACATACATATGTTTAAATCATTCCTCAAGTTCTATAATGCATAAAGACATGTACAAATTTATATAAACCATGCTCTAGAGATCCAACATATGTACCATTTGTCCATTTCCACAACTCTGAAACCAATGAATTCAAAAGTGATAGCGTATATACTTTAAAAACAAAATTGAACATTGCCAATTCTTTCAACTAGTTGTGAAATACAAAGCACCTAGTGAATTTAATTGAATCTAGTTAGAAGAGAACAAAAGAAGTTCAAAATTGGGAAATGATAAGTAAGAATTAGAGATAAGCGAACCTTCCATTTCTTTTGCCAAGAAGAGGAAGAGTGTATGTACTCAAACAAAACCTCAAGAAGATCTCAGATTCCAAACCCAAAGCTCCCAAAGTTTTTGCTCTGTAGATACTATCAATAAAAAAAATATACTCAAATGAATCATACCCAATCAGAATAAACCCTCAGTATATAGAATGCTACGAGCCGCGACACGGGGGGGGGGGGGGGGTTGAGAGTTGCAGCGTTCGAGTTGATAAAAAAGAGGAGTGCCGCACGGCGGGTCGCACGCGGCTACTACTGCAGCCTGAAGGGGGCGCGGGGGGGGTGGGAGGCATTTGCCTAACTTTCTACCTGACCAACAATTTTGAGCCGTCCATGTTAATTTAATGGCTACGATTTACCGAGGAGGGTGGCATTTGCCTAACCTTCTACCTAACCAACAATTCTGAGATGTCCATCTTACTTTAGTGTCTACGATCTACCTCCACTTTTTTCTCATCTTTTTACCGTCTCTTTGTCTCTAATAGGGTATGATTGATGGTTGGAGATGCTCTAAGACCAACCTGATGTCTTTGGTGAAGAAATCTCAGGCGTCGGCAAAGACCAATACCTAGTTCTTATCACCACCATTTATTAATTACTAATCAGTTCCAATATCATCACTTTATATAGGCATATCGAATGATCAAATCGGCTCTTTTTTTCAAGATAGTGTCGTTTGAAAGGGTGGAATTAAATTATCAACATCTTGAAGATGTAGTAATCTATAACAATAGACATAAAAAATATTGAGTACAAAAGGATTGAATCGGCCAAGATGAATAATCAACTTGCTCTGACAAAGAAATCTCAGCTCCTCAAACTCTCCATTTGATTCTATTGGAGATTCAAAGTAATCATTCTTTCCATAATCAATGCAAAGTTGCAAACTCATCACCAAATTTAAACCTAAAATGGGTTTCATATGGTTGACGTTTCTAATGAACTCCAAGTCTTATCAGCAAGGATAACGCAAGGTTTCGAGTAAGAATAAGAATAGAGAGGATGAATTCAAGGTTTCGATGAAGAACCCACATCGACCTTAGGGTTTCGACCTTAAAAACAGAACAAAGAACCAGATGAAGATTGGGGAATATCGTAGGTAGTTGGGGTGGGGAAAACAATTTAACACTAAATTGCATCATGACCGTATGTTTAAAATGGAGGGCCAAGATCTCTGTGTTAGACAAGTTTCGGAGAGGATCCGGATCCGGGGGGGGGGGGGGGGGGGGTGGTGGTGCGAAGGGGAGCCGATAACATTAGGGTTTTTTTTTGAAGTGTTAGTTTTCTTTAGAGAGAATTATTTAAAAAAACCCCAAAATCAGGGTTCTCTCTCTCTCTCTCTCTCGTGATCGCGATCACGCTCTCACCGCAATAAAAATTCCATTCGATCTCACCGTCGTACGAAATTGAAATTTTCAAGCTCTGTAAGTTTTAGCGCTCTGTCTCTCTCTCTCTCTCTCTCTCTCTGACTCACTATCTCTCGTGATCGTTGTATATAAATTTATGATTTTATATGTTCAATTTTGTTGTACATCCAATTTCACCTTGTTTTTGTATATGATAGATGATTTACATTGTTGTTGCACGAAACTATTTTTGTTCGTAGTTGTATTAATAAATTTCATGATAGTAATGGAATACTTTTCTCCTTAAACTATAAACATTGAGAGATTGAAATATACTTATTAGGTATAAATCTAATTTTGGTACTAAAGATGTGTTTGGATATCTGTTAATGTATGTGTCTGACTATCTGTTAGAGTATTTGTTTGTATATTTGTTATGTTAGAAGTATCATACCTAACTGTTAGTTAACCAAAGAATTTAAATGCGTTTCTTCAACTCTTAAGAACTTTTTAATGTTTTCTCTACAGTATATTCAATGACAACAACGCCATCTCCATTCAATGTGAAATATATTCATGGTTGAGAATGTGTGATGGATATTTTAAGTGTTCATATCACACTTATTGACATAGTGGATATTTTCTGTCAACGATTCTAATCACTCAACAATTCAATTTTGACATACAAGTACTATATCTCACCAGAGGATGAACACATTTTTTTGGAAACTGATCATGACGTGTTTTTAATTATGCTTTCTCTTCAAATGTTCAATTCCAAATATCTATTGAGATCAGAGTCAATGACCTGAATGAGGTAGAAAATTCAAAACTCATTTGAATATATGTTTGCATAACAGTTTTAATATATTTTTGCATATTTTGTCAAGCTAAACATCACTACCACATATACACTCATTACCGGTGACTTTTGGAAAAACAAGGCCGGCGACCGGGAAAGTCGCCGGTAATGATCATCATTGTCGGCGACTTACTCCGTCGCCGGTAATGTCCTAAAATATTACCGGCGACCGACTCCGTCGCCGGCAATTTTTGGCCAACCAATGCCTCTTATATTAGATGCAGATCGCAGCAGCTCATTCATTTAGATCAAAAAAAATCCGGTGAAATCGAAAGAACGAAAACGCTCTGAAATCGATCATTCGGTACGTATTGTCAAAATTAAGGCGCGCGTCGAAAACTCGATCACTCGGGAAGCTATATATATATAGGTACGTATATATATACGTATATGTGTATGTATATATATGTGTGTGTGTGTGTGTTGATCGATCTAATTAGATCGATATATATATATATATATATATGCATGCATGTGTTGATTTAATTAGAGTTGAATTGAGATATCGCGTCGATTATTAGTAGTGAATGTGTATATATATAGTACGTAATATTGTTAGAATTTTCAGGATGGACAAGAGTTGGATGAGCCTCAAAAGATGGGATGTGAGATATCACCAGGGAATTAGGAGTTTTGTGAATTTTGTGAAGGCTAATTGTGGAGACACTACACTTCATTATTACCCGTGTAAAGAATGTAAGTGTCGCAGCGATCGATTTCGTTTTCCCATTGATAAAGTCCAGATAAAGACTGTTCTTGAAAGTGTCATGGGAGTGATGCAGCTCAAAATGGAGAACAAAATGTCTGTCAAAACTGTTGATTCTTGGCTGAAGTGGACTGCTTCGCTACTGCCACCCGGTCATCGTCTTCCTACTACTCATCATAAGGTGCGACATATCCTGAAAGATCTTGGGCTTTCCTACATCAAAATCCATGCATGCAGATATGATTGTATTCTCTTCTGGGGAAAAGATCTTGAAGACCTTGAAGCCTGCCCGGTATGTTTTACAGAAAGGTATAAGTTGACTCTTGCAGGCAACAAGAAAGCTGTGAAGATACTTCGATATTTCCCGCTTATTGATAGGCTGGAGGGGTTGTTCATGTGTGCTTTCACGGCCGAAGCTATGAGATGGTGGGTTGAGAGGAATTTGCCTGACGATGATACCCTTATACACCCTTCCGACAGAGAGGCTTGGAAGCACATGGTCAGGGAGTTTGATCATTTTGCAGCAGAGGTCCGAAATGTTTGGCTAGGGCTCTCATCTGACGGATTCAACCATTTTGGCAACATAAGTCTTCAATACAGTATATGGCCAGTTATTTTGGTACCGTACAACCTTCCACCATGGATGTGCATGAAAATGGAATACAATATGCTCACTCTGTTAATTCCGGGCCCGGGTTATCCAGGAAAGTGTCTCGATGTGTATTTGAGGCCTTTGATTGAGGAGCTTAAGTACCTGAGTGAGTGTGGCCACCCCACTTACGATAGGTTCAAAAATGAGATGTTCCAGATGCATGCCATGCTTGTTGGCACCATCAGTGATTTTCCTGCCCGCGGTATGTTGTCGGGCAACGTTACTAGGGGTTACAGGGCTTGTTCAGAGTGCATGACGGTTGATTGTTGCAGTCCTCATTGCAGTAAAATTGTTCAGATGCGTCACCGTTGTTGGCTTCCATATGATCACCCATTTAGGCAGGATCGAGACGCGTTTGATGGGACTGTGGAAACAGGTGTGGCACCCAGGCGATGGACAGGGGAAGAAATTTTGGAAGTGTTGAATGAATATGATTTTGGCCAGCTGAGCAATCATCCTGACATAGTGGCGTCAATTCCAGACAAGCCCGAAAGGTATAAGTTTTGGACACATAAGAGCATATTCTGGGAACTCCCCTACTGGCCCAGGTTGCCTATCAGACACTACCTAGATGTCATGCACATAGAGAAGAATGTGTGTGAAAGTGTGGTGGGCACAGTTCTTAACTTGGAGGGGAAAACAAAAGACATCCCTAAGGCACGCATTGATCTGAAAGCTATGGGACTGCGGAAACATCTGTGGTTAAGAGATGGTAAGAGAAAAATGCCGCAAGCTCCTTACACCGTCAAGCCGAAGCATAAGCATGAAATTTTTGGATGGCTGAGTAATGTCAGGTATATATTCATATGGCTATGCAGGTAATTGGCCTTAAATTTTTACCGGATTATGGTTATATGCAAGAAATATAATTGTTGCCTATGGCTATATATATATGCAGGTATCCTTATGGCTATGCAGGAAATATAAGTAGGTGTGTTAACTTCCGGGACAATAAGATGTACGGATTAAAGAGTCATGACTGCCATGTACTGCTTCAACGCCTTTTCCCTATTTTCATTCGAGGGTACCTGCCCAAAGAGGTGGTGGAGCCGTTGGTGGCGTTGTCAAGATTCTTTCAGAAGTTATGCACCAGGGAAGTTAAAAAATTAGATCTCAGGGAGATGCAAGATGACATCATTTTTATCATGTGCAAGCTTGAGAGGATATTTCCCCCAAAATTTTTCAACATCATGCCTCACTTGATGATCCATCTTCCCGAACAATTGTTGCTTACCGGTCCCGTACACTACACTTGGATGTATCCCATGGAAAGGTACAAATGATTCATACATTTGGTTTGCCTCTGTTTTTATATGTAAATTCATATTTTTTAAGTAAGTTAACATGCACTTGTTAACTTGTGGACAATTGGGAGCCTACAAGGACTATGTGAAGAATAAATATGCACCTGAAGGGTGTATCGCTGAACCATATGTTGCGCACGACTGTGTAACGTACACCAAAGTGTATTTGGGAGCGCTTGAGGACCCCCAACAACAGATGCCGATAGATGAACCCCAGTTCAACCTTTCTATCATCTCCAATGACGTGGTAGTACAGGGAAGCTTGCCAAAGTCGTACAAGTTGGATGGAAATGAGGTAGCCATTGCCCACTGGTCGGTACTGATTAACTGTCAAGAAGTACAATATTGGAAAAACTATCATCTTCACTGCCCTGCTATTGCCGGAAATGTTGATTACCACAACAGGACGTTTGCAAACTACTTTGGTCAATGGGTAAGGGTATATGTGTATATGTCTATTTTCAGATGTATGTGGTTTTGTGGTTTCTATGTTCATAATTTCTTGTGTGGTTTCTTATTGTTTTCAGATGAACCATGTAGCAAATGATGGTTGCCCAGAATGGTCAAACGAATTGAGGGTCCTGGCGATGAAACCGATAGCTTCAAAAGTTTACTCGATGTGTCAGGTCAATGGCGTGAAATTTATATGTGAAAATCGAGACGACCGACTAAAAACACAGAATTATGGGGTGATGGTCCATGGTGGGCAGGATGGCGTTGACTATTACGGTGTCCTTCATTCAGTTGTTGAACTAATTTATGGGAACCGCATGAAAGTGCACTTGTTCAAGTGTAGATGGTTTGATACTAGCCCGGAGAACACAAGGACCGATCAGTACGGAACCTTTTCGGTGAATACTACTATAAGCTGGTATAAAGAAGACCCTTTCGTTCTTGCCACATCAGTAAAACAAGTGTTTTACCTTGACGATCTTCTTAACAAAGTCCCGTGGAAGGTGGTTAACCATGTTGCTCATAGAAACATATACAGTGCTGCCACACTTGGTGAGACCGCAGATGATGAGGAAGCTACTACATACCAAGAGCCGAACGCTTTTGACATTCCGGAATCATCTACGATTCGCCTTAATAATGTGAGATCTGGGAGCGTCGTTCGAATTACTGGAGCAGAACTTCTCGATGTTAATCCATATGAAGTTGACGCTGATTCTAGTGACGAGGAGCGGCACATATTGCCAGAGGTTACCTATGAAACCGAGTCAGACTCAAGTGATGGAGATGATTACGATTATCATCCTTAGTACGTTAATGATGTACGTATTTTAATTATAGTCGGAAATTGTAGTCGGAAATTGTAGTCGTAAATTGTAGTCGGAAATTCTAGTCGTAAATTGTAGTCGGAAATTCTAGTCGGAAATTGTAGTCGAAAATTATATATGGTCGGAAATTGGTCGGAAATTATTTAGGCAGAAATTGGTCGGAAATTATTCAGTCGGAAATTGGTCGGAAATAGGTCGGATAATCTTCGGGAAATAATGACATTACCAATGAAAGGACCCAATCCCGATTCAGTTACCTAAACCGGAATCAAACCCTTTCGAAAATACGAACCAACAAAATTTTTTCAAAATTTCGGTAGAGTTTCGTTACTAACGTAGAATTACCATAACCTGCACCCAGAAATTAACACTTCGTCCTATGCCACAAAAAGCAAACCGTGGGCACCAATCCCATCCGGATTTCTCAACATCAATATATGAATCATAAACAGTAAACAGTACTGTATAATATATAGTATATCCGTGAAAATCCGCGTAACATGTATCAGAATGTATCAGAGCGACCACTAAAGTAAAACATAAACAACATATACATCAGTAGGCGAAACAAGAACCTACTGGAAAACACAGATAGCTCTGATCACTAGCCTCCAAACCGCGACGTGAAAACACCCAAACCTGAACTGCAACTGGGCACGGAAACCGAAAAGCCCAGGGGAAAGACAATAAACACGTTAGAGTGAGTGGACGAAAATAAATGTCTTTCACCAGTTGATATATATGTTATAAAAACATATGCGAGTCTAGGTAAATAGAATAATAAAGTACACGAGGTAAAACCATAATCCTCCAGCGTACTGAGCATGCAAGTAAAAATCCCACGGGGTCACTCATGGACACACACCGTGCCAGTACAGTCCGAATCACGGGATCCCAGACTAACACGTGACTCTAGCCAGAAAGGCCTCAGGTCAGAGGTCTGCCTCCCCCCGGTACAAGTCACGGGTCAGGAGTCACAGCCTCCCCTGGTACACATCCTCGGAGATTAGCCGAGATGCGAGTGTATCGATACAACAACATATAACGACTGTACTCTGTGTAAACTAAATCACAAACATTTCGATACAAATGCATGAAACAGCATATAAATGTATGTATACTCGTATACGTATATTCGTATAAGTATATCGTATAGTCGTAAAACACATGCTCATGCAATCCGAAATCTTAATACGCATGCTCAAGATCGAAAATCATATAAAAGACTCGCAAGAATTCCGTGAAAAGAAATTGTCCACTCACAGGTGAGCAAACAGCACACACGCTCTACTCTCGAGGACCGGCAGAAGATTCCTCGCCAGAAGCTCGATCTCGATCTCGATCTCCTGAATATTCACAAAACATAACTGATCAATATTGTAATCCACAACACTGTACTGATGCACGGAAACCAACCGTTCCCGGAAACACGAAATGCAGTACAAAATGAATTACGGAAATCCCGAAATCCCTACTCGAAACCTCAACTGAAAATTGGCTAACCAAATCAACCCAAAAACCTCTGGACGATGATCAGGGCGCGATTACGAGAAAAACGACATTAAAATTATCGAAATCTGAAAAAATCAACTTTCCGGCCGTTGACCGCCGCCGGCGGCGGCGGCGTGCCGTCAACGGTGAAATCACACGGCCAAAATCTCCAGATTTCAAGCTTTCTTCATTTCGAATCACTTTCCCTTCTACCTCTTAAGCCAATTCTCTCCCTAACACCTTCAATTTCATCGAAATCCAACCGGAAAACCCACCGGAAAATCCATTCGGGTTCGAGCTAAAACCTAACCAATTCCAAAACTAATTACATGGGAAGCATCCCTAGACCAAGGGGAGTCGAACCCCTAACCATACCGCCACCGAGGCTCGCCGGAACACGGCCAACCAACTCCGGCGATTCCAACCCGTTCGGCCTTAATCGTACCTCCACAAATCTCCATCAATTTCCACATTTCAAAGTGCAAACCTACTCGAAATCAAACAAGGAAGCTGATTATACCTTTCTCGAAGCCAAAGATTTCCGGAAAATAGGTCGTCGGACAGTCACCAAATCGGGAAACTTCTCCCCCTCGAGTCAACGCAGTCAACTTACCAAATATAGAAAGTCAACGTCTGGTCAACCGAAAACAATGTTTTACGACTAATTCTCGACTATTTCGCTATTTATACTCGAGTCTCGGGTCGATTGACGGTCCGAAATGAAAATACGAAATGATTCGGATAACTACGAAACAATCGGATAAACTCGTCGAAACCCGAAACTTCAAATAATCATAAAATATTCTTCGGTTATCGGAAAAATCTTCCGGAACCGCCCACGAACTCGAAATCACGTACTCTACCATTTCCGTGAAGACACTCAACTCAAATTCTCGACCGAAAACAAAGTCGCGAATCGAATCGGCAAACCACATATACGACAATAAACTGTGACTAAACTCAATCTCGAGAATCATGCTGAATATGCATCAGATTCTGGTTCGGGTCGTCACAAATCTACCCCCCTTAAAGAAATTTCGACCTCAAAATTTACGTACCTGTCATGTGAACAGATGAGGATACTACTCCCGCATACGCTGCTCGGTCTCCCAGGTGGCCTCCTCAACCGAATGGTTCTGCCACAAGACCTTCACTAGCGGAATCACACGGTGCCTCAACTCCTGCTCACGACGATCAAGAATCTGTACTGGCTCCTCAACATACGATAAATCCTCTCTGATCGGCAACCGCTGTGGGGCTATCACATGTGAAGGATCTGAGATGTACTTCCGCAACATCGAAACATGGAAGACATCATGCACACGAGCTATCTCAGCTGGTAACTCAAGTCTGTATGCAACAGCTCCAACCCTCTCTGTAATCTCATATGGACCAATGTACCGCGGCCGAAGATTGCCACGCTTCCCGAAACGCACAACTCCCGTCCACGGAGATAGTTTCAAGAAGACCCAATCACTAACCTCGAACTCTAAACTCTTCCTCCTCACATCTGCGTAACTCTTCTGCCGATCCTGGGCAATCTTCAGGCGATCTCGAATAACCTGAATGTCCTCCATCGTGGTTTTCACCAAATCAGGACCAATGAGCCAACGCTCGCCCACCTCACTCCAACACAATGGAGTGCGACACTGCTTCCCGTACAGGGCCTCGTACGGTGCCATCTCAATACTAGCCTGGTAGCTGTTGTTGTAGGCGAACTCAATCAAGTGTAACTGCTGATCCCAGTTTCCACGAAACTGCAAAACACACGATCTCAGCATATCCTCAAGAGTCTGAATGGTCCGCTCGGACTGCCCATCAGTCTGAGGATGAAAAGCTGTACTAAACCGCAACCTCGTGCCCAACGCTCGCTGTAAAGCCTGCCAAAACTCAGAGGTGAACTGACTATCACGGTCAGAAACAATCGACACAGGCACACCATGCAAGCGAACAATCTCGGATAAGTACAACTTGGCCAATCTGCCCACTGAAATCTTCCCCGGAAGTGCAAGAAAGTGTGCGGATTTCGTCAGTCGGTCAACAATAACCCAAATGCCTGTGTTGCCCGCCGAAGTACGTGGCAACTGATAGACGAAATCCATCGTGATATGCTCCCACTTCCAAACCGGAATCTCAAGTGGCTGTAACTTCCCTGCAGGTTTCTGCCTCTCCGCCTTCACCTGCTGACAAATCAAACACCGACTCACGTACGCGGCAATCTCCCGCTTCATGTTGCGCCACCAATAGTATGCTCGAAGTGTACGAAACATCTTCGTACCTCCGGGATGCATCGTGTACACTGAACTGTGGGCCTCGTCCAGGATCTCCTTCTTCAAGTCCTCGTCCCTGGGTACACATAATCTGCCCCTGAACAACAACGTACCGTCGTCGCTCAATCGGAACTCTGTAGGCACACCATTCCGAATCATGGTCTTCTTGCCCAGCAAGTAAGGATCTGAATCCTGTGCCTCTCGTACCTGATCAACCAACACTGATCGAACATGGAAACTGGCTAATAAAGCTCCATCATCATCATACCCAAATACAGCACCTGTAGCTCGTAGCTCAGCTAACATCGATACTCTGGCCACACACATATGAAACAACGAAGCTCTAGATTTCCGGCTAAGTGCATCTGCCACAACATTGGCCTTCCCCGGATGATACTCGAACGTATAATCATAATCATTGATCAACTCCATCCATCGGCGCTGCCTCATGTTCAGATCCGGCTGTGTCCGCAAGTAGGTGAGACTCTTGTGGTCAGTGAAAATCTTACACTGAGCACCATACAGATAATGTCTCCAACTCTTCAACGCTAAAACAATAGCGGCTAACTCCAAATCATGCGTCGGATAGTTGACCTCATGAGGTTTCAACTGTTTGGAACCATATGCCACAACTCTACCATGCTACATCAACACACAGCCAAGGCCCAACTTCGACGCATCGCTATATACAACAAACTCACCACTGTCATCTGGCAATGTCAGAATCGGTGCGGTGGTCAATCTCTCCTTCAGGAGCAAATAACTCTCCTCGCACGCATCAGACCACTCAAACTTGACGCCCTTCTTCGTCAATCTGGTCAGTGGTGAAGCAATCCGAGAGAAATCCTGAACAAACCGTCGGTAATAGCCTGCTAACCCCAAGAAACTCCGGATCTCCGGTACAGTAGTGGGTCGACTCCAATTCAGCACGGCCTCAATCTTGTTAGGATCAACACTAACTCCCTTAGCCGAAATCACGTGGCCCAGAAACTTCACACTATCCAACCAGAACTCACACTTGCTAAACTTCGCGAATAGCTGATGGTCCCGCAAAGTCCGCAACATCGCTCGCAAGTGCTTCTTGTGCTGGCCCACACTCCTGGAATATATCAAAATATCATTAATGAATACAATCACGAACTTGTCCAGGAACCGTCGAAACACCCGATTCATCAAGTCCATGAAAGCTGCGGGGGCGTTGGTCAGTCCAAACGGCATAACCAAAAACTCATAGTGCCCATACCGCGTCCTGAAAGCTGTCCTGGCTACATCGGAATCTCGGATCCTCAACTGATGATACCCGGATCGAAGGTCAATCTTCGAAAAGACTGCTGCTCCCTTCAGCTGATCGAACAAGTCATCAATCCGTGGCAACGGATACTTGTTCCTCACTGTAATCTGATTCAGCTTCCGATAGTCGATGCACAAACGCATGGACCCGTCCTTCTTCCGCACAAATAACACTGGAGCACCCCACGAAGAAACCTCGGTCGAATGAATCCCTTCTCTAACAACTCCTGAAGTTGAATCTGCAACTCCTTCAACTCCGCAGGCGCCATCCAGTACGGTGTCTGGGAAATCGGTCCAGTACCCGGCAACAACTCAATGGTAAAATCAATCTCCCGCACAAGGGGTATACCAGGTAACTCTGCTGGAAACACATCCGGAAACTCAGACACAACCTCAATACTACCAAAATCCGGTAATGCAGCTGTAGTGTCCACAACATGGGCTAAATATGCAACACAACCCTTCTTCATCAACCGATCCGCCCTCATCGCGGAAATCAAGCACGGTAGGGAAGTGTTCTTCTCGCCACGAAACAGTATCTCAGGTAATCCTGGTCGTCGAAATGCGACCTCCTTCCTGTGGCAATCAAACATGGCCCAGTGCGACTCCAAAAAGTCCATACCCAATATCAGATCGAAATCCACAATATCAAGTAATAGCAGATCTGCGGCTAAACCATGGCTATCGATAAACACCTCACAATCTCGGTAAACCTAACCGATACTCACAACCTCACCTGACAGATACAATACTCTCTACAACCCCGGAAGTGGAGATGCAGGTACCGTGGCTAATGATGACAGTCTAAATGATATGAATGAATGTGTGGCACCCGGATCTAACAATGCAACTACTGGAATACCAAAAACATGTAACGTACCGATAACGACCTCCGGTGATGCTCTGCCCTCACGTAGAGTCATAGCATGAACCCTCGCCTGTCTGGCTGGTTGTCCTCGCTGGGGCTGTCCCTGCTGCCTGCCCTGACCTGCAAACTATGCTGGTCGCGCTCCAGAAGTGGCACCTCGCTCAACTCCAGAACTCTGGGCCGCCTGTCCGTCACCGCCATACAACTGAGGACACTCCCTCGCATAGTGACCCACCTGGCCACAAAGGAAACAAGTGACAGGGCCTCGCTGACACGGTCCCAAGTGATGCCTGTTACAAAAATTGCACAATGGGTACTCCCGCGGTACAGCAAACGTGCCACCAGTACGCCGCGGATAACTAGAACCGCTGGAACTCCCACTAGCCTGTGGTCGCTGCGGTCGATCTCTCCTCCACCCCAACCTCCGTCTCGATGCACCAGCTGGTGGTCGATATGATCCACCGCCTGAAGATGAAGCTGAACCGGAAGTATCGGAACTCTGCCTCTTCGAAGGCCCCTGACTCGGTCCACCTTCCTCAAATCGTCTCGGCTGGTATCTCTGTTGTCTCTCCTGCTCAATATCCTCGCCTCGGAGGGCAGCACTGACAAACTCATCAAAGTTGTTCCGCGGCATTGTAGTCAAGGTCGCCTTGATGTTCAAATTCAATCCCAGCTCAAACCTACGACACTTGGCTTCCTCTGTAGCCACCATATCCCGCGTAAAACGAGACAAACGAGTAAACCGATCCCGATACTCAAGTACAGATAAACTGCCCTGCCTCAAGTTCGTAAACTCCTCGTACTTGCGCTGCTGGGTAGCCTGATTAAAATACCTCCGCATAAACAGATCGCGGAACAATGTCCACGGTGTATCAGCCGGAACTCTGTCGGTGCTAACCCACCAAAAGTATGCATCACCCTCAAGTAAACCAACTGCGGCTACTGACATCTGCTCAGGAGTAAACTGCAGACGCTCACAAACACGCTCAATCTGAACCAACCACGCCTCGCATATCTCTGGATCAACTGAACCCGAAAACACAGTAGCACCCGCAGTGCGAGCCTTGACCACAGGGTCAAAACGCTCTTCCAAACGCAACACTCGCATCAGCAAGTCGCGCGTTCGGCGATCCTCATCAGGATCATCATCCCGATCAACACGGGGACCACGTCGAGGAGGCATCCTACTGATACAAGACAAGCATTAGGTACAAGTAGAAAGAACGTAATCATGAAACCGCAGATATTTGAGGACACACAACACCCGAAGTATTGATGAGTACCGCTGGCCAGTCGGGTCATCACTCCAGTCATGCTGTATCAACTCAAATACCCTAAGCATCACAACTACAAGAGTCTACAGAATCTGACAACCTAATGCTCTGATACCAAGCTGAAAGGACCCAATCCCGATTCAGTTACCTAAACCGGAATCAAACCCTTTCGAAAATACGAACCAACAAAAATTTTTCAAAATTTCGGCAGAGTTTCGTTACTAACGTAGAATTACCATAACCTGCACCCAGAAATTAACACTTCGTCCTATGCCACAAAAAGCAAACCGTGGGCACCAATCCCATCCGGATTTCTCAACATCAATATATGAATCATAAACAGTAAACAGTACTGTATAATATATAGTATATCCGTGAAAATCCGCGTAACATGTATCAGAATGTATCAGAGCGACCACTAAAGTAAAACATAAACAACATATACATCAGTAGGCGAAACAAGAACCTATTGGAAAACACATATAGCTCTGATCACTAGCCTCCAAACCGCGACGTGAAAACACCAATACTTGAACTGCTACTGGGCACGGAAACCGAAAAGCCCAGGGGAAAGACAATAAACACGTTAGAGTGAGTGGACAAAAATAAATGTCTTTCACCAGTTGATATATATGTTATAAAAACATATGCGAGTCTAGGTAAATAGAATAATAAAGTACACGAGGTAAAACCATAATCCTCCAGCGTACTGAGCATGCAAGTAAAAATCCCACGGGGTCACTCATGGACACACACCGTGCCAGTACAGTCCGAATCACGGGATCCCAGACCCACACGTGACTCTAGCCAGAAAGGCCTCAGGTCAGAGGTCTGCCTCCCCCCGGTACAAGTCACGGGTCAGGAGTCACAGCCTCCCCCAGTACACATCCTCGGAGATCAGCCGGGATGTGAGTGTATCGATACAACAACATATAACGACTGTACTCTGTGTAAACTAAATCACAAATATTTCGATACAAATGCATGAAACAGCATATAAGTGTATGTATACTCGTATACGTATATTCGTATAAGTATATCGTATAGTCGTAAAACACATGCTCATGCAATCCGAAATCTTAATACGCATGCTCAAGATCGAAAATCATATAAAAGACTCGCAAGAATTCCGTGAAAAGAAATTGTCCACTCACAGGTGAGCAAACAGCACACACGCTCTACTCTCGAGGACCGGCGGAAGATTCCTCGCCAGAAGCTCGATCACGAACCCGATCTCGATCTCGGCAATGAAAATACAAAATGATTCGGATAACTACGAAACAATCGGATAAACTCGTCGAAACCCGAAACTTCAAATAATCATAAAATATTCCTCGGTTATCGGAAAAATCTTCCGGAACCGCCCACGAACTCGAAATCACGTACTCTACCATTTCCGTGAAGACACTCAACTCACATTCTCGACCGAAAACAAAGTCGCGAATCGAATCGGCAAACCACATATACGACAATAAACTGTGACTAAACTCAATCTCGAGAATCATGCCGAATATGCATCAGATTCTGGTTCGGGTCTTCACAACCAACGAGTTGATAACATTACCAACGAGTTGCTTATCAACTCGTTGGTAATGTCATTACCAACGAGTTAACACGTAACTCGCCGGCAATGGTGGCGTTATTTCCAGGAGGCAGCTCGAACTGCTCCCCATTTCTTCACATCTCTCTTCCCTCTCAAACCCTAAAACCCCTCTCTCTTCATCTCAATCAATTTCCTCGCCTCCCTCTCCTCAATCCTCTCTTCCTCTCCTCCCCTCTCCCCTCCCCTCACCTCCTCTCCCTTCTCCCCTCTCCACGAAAAAAAAACCCCAAATATCAATTTCCTCTCCTCCTCCCCTCACCTCCGTCGCCGGAAAGTCTAGTCGAGCTCCACCATGGCAGGTGCAAGCTCACTCTCTCTCCCTCTCTCTCTCTCTCAATCCACATTTTATTTTTATGCATTTTAATTAACTTGATTAATTAATTTTTGATAATTTGGGGTGATGTATATATATATATATATGTGATGTATGTATGCATGTGGAAAATATTTGGAAAATGTAATTAAGGTATGTTTGAAAAATGTGGAAAATTAATGTGGATAATTGTGGGGTGAAGGAGAAATAGATGTGATGTATATATGTGAAAAATTAATTAATTTATATGCAATGTATATATATACGTACGTTTGAAAAATGTGAAAAATTAATTAGCTAGGGTGATTTGGATTAATATGTGATGTATATATATATATGTGAAAATTAAATTTAATTAAGATGCATGATGTATATATATATATGAGGTAAATATATATGTGGAAAATTTAAAGTCGGAAATGAAGTATGTATATATGTTAAGTTAGGTGATATAGTTGTTAATTTAACGTTTAATAGGTGAAAAATTGGAATCGGAATTTAACGTGTTTGGATTAAGGTGATATAGTTGTTAATTTAACGTATAAATTAAGGTGAAAAATCGAAATCGGAACAGTTTGGAACCAGAACAGTTTTAAACCGGAACCGCGTGGAACCGGAACCGTTTGGAACCGGAACTGTTTGTAACCGGAACCGTTTGAAACAGTACGGTTCTAGTTCCAAACGGTTCCAGGTTCAAACGGTTCCGCTTCCAAACGGTTCCGGTTCCAAACGGTTCAGGTTCCAAACGATTCCGGTTCCAAACGGTTCCGGTTCCGATTTGTTATAGAACTGAATCCATGACTATTACGGTGTCCAGGAGGTTTTGCGGCAAATTGGCTTGGAGGCATCAAACGGAGAGGGACTAGAAATAGTGGAGGGAGCAGTAGTCAAGCTTCCTCCTTAGCTGCCGTTAGCAACACGCGCAGTGGGCCAATGATGAATGCTCGCACACAAGCCTTGCTAGCTGCATGAGTAGAGGAGGAAGCTGCACGATCCGGAGCCGTGCAACCGGAAGTCGAGCCTCGAGCCTCAGTCAGCAGACGTCCCTCCGTCAGCAGACCCTCAGACAAGCGACAGTTAACGGGGGCATCAGAAACTCCCTCCATCCGAATGCTCCCTATTCGCCCGGTGCCTACTCCCGTTTCACAGGAATCATCTGAGGCAGATGGTGCTGGCGCCTCATCGTCCAGGCCTCGTTTATCTCCGTTGTCCGGTCTCTTCCTACCCGACGAGATTCCGGTGATCCCTGAATTCGATTATAGGGGGATGCATATTTATGTTGAAGGATGGCCAGAGTTCCTGAGCGTGGAGGAAGCGTACAACTTCATCCCGTTCGACCCCGTGTATCTTTGGAGTGTGAGGTGCATCAACCAACAAACAGACGATGCAGGTAAATTTTATTTAACATCAGATTGATTACTGAATTATTACTTAAGACTTACAATAGGTTCAATTAATGATATCAATTTGTTGACATTGTATTATTAGGCAATTTCGTTAATGGTACTGGAAAACGGAAAAGGGCTAGAGGCACCTGCACCAGGAAGAGACTTGAGCAGGCCACCGGGGGAAGAAAAACGCCCATTAGGGCGAATGAGGATGGCGAGGTGATCGAGGCATTTGACACCACGCGAAAATATGTCAGCATGGCTGGGGCGATCGTGCGGGACAAGGTCCCAATGCTTTGGCCAGATTGGGAATCTGTGCCTATCTATGTGAAGATGCAAGTGCATAATGCACTGAGTGTGAGTTAAATCGTATTTTCATTACGTAAATTTTACATTTATTAATTAAGTCCGAATAAATATATAATTTTACCGTTTATATATTCATATTGCAGGTGTGGTTTGACGTGGATGAATGCCTTATTCACACGTGGGTAGAGCGTCAACTACATATGAGGTGATGTGGTTCTAGTTATTTGAGTATATATCGAGTTAGATTTTTGTTTATCAAGTGCTTTAATATCTCTAAATTTTTTTTCCTGGTGTTAATATAGGTATAAAGAGTGGAAGAACAAGCTTTCTTCACATTACACTCTATACAAGGAGCTAGGCCGAGGTTCTACCCCTAGCGAATTCCGGTTTAGGGAGTCGAGTGGCTGTGGCTGATAGCCCACTTCGAGCACCCCAAAGCGAAGGTATGCATCCTGAATATATCTTACAAGCCTAATGTATCGTATCACATTCAAATAGTTAGTTACTAATTTTTTAACATATGTTTATCAAACAAGGCGATTTCGAAGACGAACCGGGCGAATAGATTGAAAAACACCAGGGCCCATCATGCAGGTTCACTCAACTATTTGGGTTGGTCGAGTAAGGCGCAACAACAACAAGAAGTGAACCCGTTGGTGTTTGTTCATCAGAAGTTCTATCCGCAGTGCCCTGAAGAAGCGGTAAGTCTTTCGCCTGTGCATGTGTTAATAAAACTATTTTTCGATATTAATTTATTTTGTTAAATAATACGTTATTCATTTTCGCTTTTCAATTAGGCGAGAGTGGAGGAGGCGACCACAGAAGTGACCATGAATATAGCTCGGAATAACCATCCTGACTGCTCCGAGGAAGAAGTCACCCAGTATGCCTCTCAGATCGATCCGCTTGATCGCCCTATAGCGGCTCAGATCATGGCAAAAGCGTGCGGGACTGGAAAGAATACCTACTACTGTAGGGGAATGGGCTCGGCGGGCGAAGGAGTATTGAAGAATACTTCAGAATACTCTACCGGGTCAAGAAGTTCAACTTCTAGTTGTAACCTCGCAGCGGAGCTTCATAGGACGCAGAGGGAGTTGGAGGAGCAAAGGAGGTAGATGGCCGAGCAACAGGCAGTCAGAGATGCCGAGTACCGGGGGATGATCGAGCAACACCGACTCATGGTCCAGCAGCAGACACAAATGTTCACCTGGATGCAGACGATGTATGCGGCTCAGACTACCGGACAACCGCTCCCCACACCTCCCCCGGTCCCTACGTTCCCCAGTTATCCACCACCACCACCACCACAGCACCAGTCACCGCCACAGCAAGACCAGGGTAGCCACCGGAGTTCAAATGAGTACATGGATTTCTTCGACCCTGACCCGCAAGTTCCTCGACCCTGACGTGTAGTTGTAGTTTATTTTCTAGTCGTTGCTATTTGTACTGTACGTTGGACATTTATGTGTGTACTGTTGATGTTGTATTTGTACGGTTTATGTCTTTCAATGCAGGTTCTGGAATTGGGCCCAATCCAGAACCGACTTTTTTTTTCAAAATTTTTCCAACCATTGCCGGCAACATGGACCTAAGTCGCCGGCAATGACTCACATTCCGGCCACGGCGGCGCAAACATTGCCGGCGACTTGAGTCGCTGGTAATGTCTTCCTCATCACCGGCGACTCAAGTCGCCGGTAATGTTGTTCACATTGCCGGCGACTTGAGTCGCCGGTGATGAGGAAGACATTACCGGCGACGTGAAAATGAGTCGCCGGCAATGCTATCTCCGGCGGCCAATTTCCGGCGACGTCATTGCCGGCGACTTGTCGCCGGTAATGACATTTTCGGCGACAAAAAAAACAAGGCCGGTGACTTAAAGTCGCCGGCAATGAGTCTTAATCCGGTAGTGCATGTATACTTTTCCTCTTTCCAGCAAACTGTAAATGTCAATTCCAACCAATCAGTTTATAACACACAGAATGAAAACTCAGGGCAGGATGTGTAGATGCATGGCTACATGGAAATTAGTGTTACTGACGTTGGTTTTGGATGCTTTCAAGTAGAGGAGACAAATGATTACTTGACAAAACCATGGGTTAAACTGTTACAAGAAAAAGGGAAGAAATTCATAGGTGATGTGAATAAATTCAGACTGAAACTAAGAAAATACTCAATTGAAAGTGCATTCAAGTTTAAATATGTTAAGAATGAGCCGACACGCTTAAGTGTACATTGTAAATACAAAGGGCGTGATGAATGCAAATGGTTTATGAAGAAAAAAACTATACCAAGCGAATGGATCATTTTACATCACTGAAATCAACAATAATTATACATGCAAAGAAAAGGTCTGGAAACAAACAAGTGAGATGATGAGATCTTCTATTGTCAGGTATGAGACTTTTTTCTAACATCATTAGCTGTTGAAATATATGTCTAAAGAGTTCTTCCTTTTGTGTCAATTATTTTCTATACTTGAAACTTATCATTTATTCAATACTCAGCTCAATCGTTAAAGACAAACTATACGCATATCTTAATAAGGGAGTCAAGGCCTTACAGATTGAAATCAGAGAGAGTTTTGGCCTGAAAGACCCTTATGAGATGGTGTGGTATGGCAAGGAATTAGCAAATGAACTCATTGCATAGAAACGAAGCCGAAACATACACAAACCTTCTCTGGTTCCGAGATAAATTAATGAAAACAAATCATCGCTCCAAAGTTATTATCGATGTTGATCCGAAAATACAAAGGTTTCAACACCTTTTTGTGTCATTAAATGATTGCATGCAAGGATTCCAAAACTGCAGACCCATAATTTTTATTGATGTAAGTTTCCTCAAAAACAAATACAAATGATAGATCATGGGGACCTCTACAAAAGATGCAAATCAAGGTAATGTAGATATATGAAAGATATGAGTTCATGGATAATTGTCTGAAGAGCTGACTAAATAGCTGTCTGGATATCTATTTTTTTATTTATAAACTACATTTCAGTACTTACTATACAACTAGGAACCTTACCTTTTTAGTTCTTTTCAGGACTATCCAATTGCATTTACGATAGTTGATGCCAAAAATGATAGCAACTGGAGATGATTCTTGATGAACCTGAAAGATGAGATAGATAGACACAACATAAACCAGGAAACTAATATTCGGAGGAAAATAACATTCCTCTCAGATCGTGGTATTGAAATTATGAGTTCTCTTCCAGAGGTGTTTCCCAATGATGAGCATAGCTACTGTTTTCGTCACTTGGTTGCTAACCTCAAAGACAACTACAGAGGACACTTGAAGGATTTAATTTTTGAACTCTTCATGCAATGTGCATATGCAAAAAGTGAAAGAAAATATGAGTTTTTTTTAACCAACTTAAGCTAGAAGGTGAATATACAGAGATAACTGAATTCTTCAAGGATCTCCCAAAGGAAAAATGGTGTGCCGCATTCTTCGGAAGAGATAGGTATGGTGAAATGACAAACAACATCTCAGAGTGCTTCAACAATTGGATAGTACATCTCCGCACACTGCTTGTCTTGTACCTTGCTCATGAAATCAGGTCATCTATTACACCCTGATTCATTTAATTTGTTATTTATAGGATATCTATAGATTGCATTGTTCTTGTAAATTGCACTGTTTCATTACTTTTTTTTGTTACTCCTCTTCCAGGAGAAAGGTGATGAAAATGATTGCAAGCAAAAAAGAAGAATGTCACTACTACAAAAAATGGTTCACACAACGGCCCTCAGACGGCGGTAAGGCCTGAACCGACATGTGAATCCTATTTCAAACTTTAGATGACGGTCAAGTGCTACATATCTTATAATGTACTCTTACACGACGGGTGACCATCGTCAGAACCCTCATTTTGGGGAGAATCTTTCAAAATGTCCTTTGACTTCAATTACACGACAGTGCCTATCGTGTGATTCCAGAGCATTTCCAAATAACACTAGCCCAAATTTTCAAAATTGCATATGCCTTCATTCATATGACAGTGTCCGCCATGTGATGTTAGAGCATTTTCAAAAAACCTAGTTGTTATCATATCCCCCAAAAATCGATACTAAAATTTTGGTTTTGACATTCATTTCCCCTAAATATTTTGGCAAACCTCCCTAAAACATTTATTTCATTGAATTATACGACGGTCACTCGTCGTGTTAAGTTTATTTATACCTGACACCTACTTTTTTGGCTCTTCATAATGACACTTGCAAAAAAACCCCTCAAATCTAACACACACGCAGCCTCAGTGCCTCACAACCCTCACTCAACACATCCTCTCAAAATCACAACCTCTCCCTCTCTCTCTCTCTCTCTCTCTCTCTCTTCAACAAATCTGCCGCCCAGCCAAACCCATTCGCTGCCAACCCTAAGTATCGAGCATTCTATCTCCCTCGTCATCAAAGAAATCCTTGTCATCGGGCGCATGTCCCATTCTCGCCGCCCCGATCTTGGAGTCGATGCTTCAACCTCGAGCGCCACTTCAATCCGTCCAAAACTTGGTATGTCGACCTCAAGCGCCGGTGATTCTACCTCTGCAGCCTCAAACCTGCTCGCAACATCACAAAGAGAGAGAGAGAGAGAGAGAGAGAGAGAGAGAGAGAGAAAGACTTAGAGAAAATGACGATGATATCCAATAGAGTCGAAGACGATGGTAATCTCCTCCTCCTCCGCACCTTTTAGATTCTAAGGACAAGAATCAGTGGAAAGTGCGTGATGCTGGTACTGTGAAGCATCTTAAGCACAAAGAGTTCGAGAATGTCCAACTTGTTATGCTACAATCTAAAATCCTAAAAATCTATGCCAATCACTTCAGTGAGTATCTGCAATGGAGTGTGTTACTTTGCTTTTTATTTTGGCTTGGTTTTTAGGGTTTTGAGTCTGTTTTTGGTGTTTTTTTACATTTTTAGTTCTGCCGAAGATGACTTTCATTGAGTACGCCGGGAATGAGAAGTCATGTGTGTGGCACACCAATGACTATGCTGACGGGAAAGAGCTTTTCTGCTGCATTTGATTTGCTTCGATTGAGAGTGATTTTGTTTTATTTGATTTAGTACCTAGATATTGTACTGAATCTATATTTGATGTCAGTTATTGGAGCTTTAAGTGTTGTTGAATAATAGAAGGCAAGAGCTTTTAAGTGTTGTCGAATAATAGAATGTTATTGTCTTAATATTGCCAATGTGTATTTGGTTTATTCATATATTCTCAATTGCTTCCTGTAGTTATTGGAGATGGATTGTGCAGAGTAGAAGTGAGTCGTAAGGCTATGTTGAAGCTAGGAATGAAGCAAGTGAATGTTGTAAGCAGAGTCACCCTTAAGAGAACCAAAAACGTGAGGTTGTAATTGATATTTTGATTTCTAGGGAATATGTTTGATTCCTTGTATACGGTTATGTGGATGAAAGATGTTGATTATGTTTTTACTGTTCATATTCTATTTTTTTCATGTTGAAGTCTGATGTGTTCATGTACAGCCCATCGGAGACTCTTCGTGAAAAACTGATTGTTCTTCTTCATGACTTTGAGGGAAATGAGATATCAGAAATAGGTTTTGTAATAGAATTCCCTTAATGAATCAAGTTACTAATGTTAGCTGGGGCAATTATGTATATATTTATCTCTGAGACTTACAGGTATTGAGACCAGGTCTATTATTAAGAAGGGTATTTCAGATGACTTGTTTCCCCTCAAAGAAGGTGGGTTTCTACATATGAAGTTTCAGTTTGTACTCAACAAGGAAGAACGCAATCGAATCCATATGATGGTACTCTTATGTGATTCTGTTTTAACTGTTTTTGTGAAATCTACTTTTAGTTTGTACTTTTGAACTTATCATTATCATCAATGTGCTTGCAACGAGAATTTGCAGTGAAAAAGAAGCATATGGAGTTCTATCATAACAGTCTCACTACTCTGCAGAGTATTCTTAGTGTCAAGAACAGTTTTACATCATTATTGAGTCTTGACAATGTGATCACAGGTTTGGTTTGTTTCACCTCTTATAGCAAGAACATATATAGACTGTAGGTAGTTAATATCTCCAATGAATTCTTTTTGGTATACTGAGGGATTCATATTCTAAATTTAACCCCATATATGCATCAAAAGGTGTTAGCCAAAATTAAATTCTCTGATATGGGAAGTCTGGACATGAAACGAACTTACTTATACTGATAAAAAAGTAATGATATTGATAATGAAGAGTGATATTTTCGTTGTTGTAGTGAAAATGGAATTTGATATATACTGTGATGAGTTCGTTAACGATAATTGAACCTGCTTTAGAGCAATGCATATAAATGATACTAAATTTGATATGTATAGTTCCGTCTTATAGGATTGACCACATTGACGTGAAGTTCGAGATGATGTATCTTTAGTATAAACATGTTAGTTGTGTAACTGTTTGTATTTGTATTGCTTGCAGCTCTATGGTTTCATTCATCGTTGTGCTTTTGATGAATTCACTCCTCACCATAAGGTAACTAAGGGAAATCCTCACAAACTTAGCTAGGTTGAGTGCATCTTGGAAGTCTATGTAGATTGAAGAGGCATTATTGATGTAAAAAGGAAGGGAGTAGTTATTGATTTTTAGCTTTCTATGTATAATTACACATTGAATATGATGTTGTATATTGATTAATTAATGTATCATAACTATTGCTCATTTATAATATGCTACTTTGCTGGTGTAGTACATATGAAAGCAAAAAATCACAGTTTATTTAATAATTTTTCCTAAATAGATTTGGTCATTGCAAAGCATAAACATGGTCTACCAAATACAAATCAAATGACGATAAAATATTATGTAACTGTCGACTAAATCACTATAAGACGACGGTCATACAATATGTAACTGTCGTCTGACATATCATTAGAACGGTACCGACATATTTTATCATCCTAGACATGGAAGAACCAAGGGGCTATGAGGATCTCCCTGTTATATTCAGAAGGGCGTCCATGGCTATGATCGACACACAAATTGATGTGAAAGCCGAAGTACTTACCATCACGGACTTCGAAAAGACTGAGATGTTTAAGATCTTCCATGATGCAAGTCCCATTCCTTAATTGCAAGTATTTTCCATAAGAGCTATTGAGAATGACATTGATGAAGAGGTAGAAGAATGGCCAATCAAGTGTACATTAAGAGGAAGTCCGAAAAAATGGTTGATGCAGATTTAATAGTCGGCTATGAAGAGTTATTGTTTCTAACCACTACCACGGGGCACGTCGAATTGAATTGCATTATGACTTCGCTAGCCATCTACGGGCCAAGGATTTCCTACAAGGCACTTCCATTCAATGGTTTAGGGCCGAAGGCTCTTTAGGGGAATTAGTATTCAAGGAAGACCATGGATAAGGTGAATGTAAATGATACATTGCTTAGAATCCAAGATGGGCCAATACTTCCGGACATTGTGCTAGTTCAACTATCTGCTACACTCAAGTATATGTTGTTTGAGGAAAGATGCAAGAAGCCGGTGATTATCTCATCCTTACTAGATGAAGATCAAGAGAGCCATTTGTTGGAAGTATTATGGAGTTACAAGGGAGCTATTGGATGGATGTTGAATGACAACAAAGGAATTAGTCCAACCATATGTGAGCATCAAATTTATACCGCTTCAGATGCCAAGCCCATCTGTCAACCTCAACAGAGATTAAATGCAAACATGCAAGAGGTAGTAAGCAAGGAAGTTATGAAGTTGAAGAATTACATAATCATATTTGCCATCTCGGATAGCCCATGGCTATCTCGAACCCAAATGGTATTGAAGACAGGGGGGATGACAATGGTGCCTAATGTGCAACGAGAGTTGATAACCCAAATGACGTTAAAAAATATGCATTATAAGTATGGATCGAATTTATGAAACACAATCAATATAAATGCATTATAATGCATTATAAGTATGCATTATAAACGTAAATTGTATATAAATGAAAATAAACAACAGAGAAATAATTCTATAAATGATTTCAATTAATATATAGAAATCGAAATAGAGAAAGCAATTCAAATTTACTAACTTAATTATCGAGAGAGGGTTGCAAACACAATCTCCTAAGACAGAAATTCGTCCCTACAATTCCGCTCATGGAATTTCTCGATGTCTATCTTCCAGGATACAAGTCTCAATTCAATGCTTTGCAGAATACCTTGAATTTTATCCCGAACTTTAATGTATGTTTGTCTCTTGTATAGTATGGAAGATTTTGTAAGCAATTAAGTGATTGAAGCAGATATTTCACACTTCTTTTATAGGGGTAAGATGCATGTTTGGCGTTTTGACAAAAATTCATCTTTTTCCAGAGATGAAGAGCTGCGTCTCAACTCTTCAGCATGAAAAAGAATCTGTTCAAAACAAGAATATGATTTTAATTAATTGCGTAGAGCCTAAAGAGGCCAAGGCCTATTATATGATTAACAAATATTAATTATCGTCCACTAGTAAGCCCAAGAGGAATATCCATTGGAATCCAATGAAATTCTTTTACCCAAACTCACTTCCATTTACTACTCTACAAGGGGTATCCTTTATTAAGGGTAGGTGCCTTCATCTTTCTTCAATGTGGGGCTAAAGTCCCACAACATTCCAACAATACCCCACATTTTCTATTCAAACTCCAATAATATCCTACATTTGAATAGAAAATAAGAGTTTTATATTTAGAATGAAAGAATCGATATGCGTTCAGAAATGCATCTTTTGGACTTGAACCTTCTGTAGTGAACACTTATCAGATTTATTGTGCAAGGTAGTGAACGTAAGTCTTGAAATAATTGCTTTTGTAGTAAACCGAGACAATAAATGTCACACATACCGAGTCTAACACATTTATGTTCATTCATTTGTGTCCATTTTGGTCTTGGACAGTTTTCGGTTTCATGAGAGCTCTAGAGAGTATAGCCATATAATTCTCATAGATGCGACCCATATCACTCTGATGTAGGTGATACTAATTTTAGAATATCTTGCTATATTCCTCTTTCTAAAGATAATATTATATTAAGAATAATATTCACCCCAAGAAACTTGCAGGAAACACACTTCGTTAACAGTAGGACTGAGCATGTTGTGTGTTTTCTACCTAGAGTCTTTCCTAACCAGTTTGCCTACCAAACCTACACTATGGGATCTCCAATCAGCTAGGTCAGGTTTTCGCCAGGTCTTGACTCATTGAATTGGCTTTACGCCCATCCCTCTCGATGTAAAAATGACTTGCTTCTTAGATAGCCCATTTGTCAAAGGGTCAGCTATGTTCTCATTTGACTTCACATAATCAATGGATATAATTCCATTTTTAGCAAGTCTTTAATTGTTTCATGCCTTCTTCTAATATGCCTTGATTTTTCATTATAAATTTTATTTTTCGCTCTTGTGAGTGCATCCGTGCTATCATTATATATACAAATGGAAGTTACAAGAGTAGGCCATGAAGGAATATCTTCCAAGAAATTTTGAAGTCATTCTGCTTTTTCAGCAGCTTTATCTAAGACAACGAATTCTGCTTCCATGGTAGATCATATGATCACATTTTGTTTTGTTGATTTTCATGACATGGCTGCTCCCCCAAGTGTAAAAATATATCCACTTGTAGATTTATTTTCCATGTTCATTGAAATCCAATTTGCATCACAATATTCTTCCAAAACTGGAGGATATCTCATGTAATGCAAGCCATACTCCATTGTATACTTTGAGTACTTGAATACTCTAATTAAAGCATTCCAATATTATTTTCCAAGATTACTTAAATACTTGCTTAGTCGACTTATTTTATAAGCCAAGTCAGGTCCTGTACAATTCTTAATGTATATCAAGCTACCTATAATCTGAGTATATTTTAATTGTGAGATACTTTCACCTTTATTCTTCATAAGGTTAACATTCGGATCAAATGGAGTTACAATTGTTTTATAGTCATAATGTCAAAATTTCCTCAATACTTTCTCAATATAATGAGATTGAGTGAGTACATATCCATTAGAATTACGTATAATTCGTATTCCAAGGATGACATATGCTATTCCCATGTGTTTCATATCAAATGAAAAGTTCAACATCTTCTTTGTAGAATTAATCACATCCTTTGTGACGACCCGGAACAGAATCAGAAGCGTAATTAGCTTAATTCATGAGGTTATGCGTAATCGCAGATTTCCGATAATTGATTGAATCGCCAGCTTTGATCACGACTAAATTATTGGCCGAGAATTTGAGTTGAGTCTCTTCTCGAGAGTTGTTGTACGCGTGATTTTGAGTTCGTGGGCGGTTCCGGATTATTATTTGGGCGACCGAGGAATATAATATGAATATTTGAAATTTCGGTATATTGTCGAGTTTATCCGTTCGTGTTTGAGTCTATCTGAATCGTGATTGTGATCCGTTTTGGACTGTTGATCGACCCGAACCGTAGATGGAATGATTATTGACTTGATTTGTGAGTTTCGTGATTTGTCGTGATTTCGACATAATCTGCTAATATGGCGGCTTTCTTAGCGACTAAATTATCGGGCGAGAATTTGATTTGGGATTCTTCGTGTAAGTTGTAGAGAATTTAATTTCGAGCTTGTGGGAACTTCCGAAGAATTTTTCCAAGTTATGAGGATTAAGTTATGAATATTTTTGACCGTTGATCATTTAATCGGATAAGCTTATGATGGATTGAACCGTTGACTTTTTATCGGATTGGTCGATGTGTTTGACTTTGGGTGGAAATTGAAGAATTTGTCGAGATGAGTTTGTAGACACGAGAATTATTGAAAACGGATTTACGACGCGAAAGTTACGTGTGTTTGAAGTTTGTCGAAAAGTTAATTATGGAAGTTTCCTAAAAGGGAAAGTATTTAAGTGGGTTGCTGTTTTGGGAAAGTCAAACTTTGGTATTTATTTGGTTGACCGAGTCAACTCGGCTGGGAGGAGAGAAGTGCGACGGTGGAGGAGCTCGCCGGCGGTGAACTGTCGTCCGGCCACCTCCAGCCTCGGCCTAGGTCCCGTTCGACGCACTTCGGCTTCCCCGTGGTGATTCCGGCCACCGTTCACGGCGAGGACGTCGGAGGAGGGAGAAATCCCGGTTAGAAATTGGAGGTTTTTGTGAGTTTTGGTTGACAATTTTTTGGCCAAATCGAGCTGTTTAAAGTACTGGGCTTTGAAGCTCTCATCACCGTGAGTCTACCTATATATGTATGGCCTTTCAATTTTGCTTGTACATGGAGAATTGTTGGATTGAAAGTTTGATGTGATTTCGGTTTTGCTTGAAATTGGACTAGTTAGAGTCAAAATTGATCTTTGGTGTAGTTATGGAACTTGTTTGTTGGATGATTTTGAGTGGAATAAGTCTTGGTTCGCCGGAGAATTTCAAAGTTGGGTGGCGCCGCCGCTGGTCAACGGCAGTCCTCCGGTCAAAGTTGACTTTTTGGGGTTTTCGACGAGTTATATGTCGTTTCACTCGGAATCGCGCCCCGATCGCAGTGGTGAGGTTTGTTTTTCGATTTGAGCATCGGAAATTATAGCGAGGTTTTGTGGTGTGATTATTGGATTTTCGACAATTCGTCGTTATTGAATTATATGTTTCCAGGAATGGTTGTTTCTCGTGATTTGATTTGGGGATTCGAGATATGATTTTGAGAAATGGATTTTATGATTATTCAGGGGTTCGTGATCGTTCGTTTGGCGATGGATTTTCCGCCGGATAATGGGATTAACGTGAATTGCGTTACGCTCACCTGTGAGTGGACATTTCTTTTCACGGATTGACTCCGAGTCTTTTATATACGTTTTATGAGCTTGAGCATGCAGTATGATCATGATTTTTATGAGCATGTGTTTTACGATTATGCATTTACGATTATGCGTATACGAATATACATACATATATATATATATATATATTATGTTTTATGCATGTGCATGGAAATGATTTATGATTTAGTTTACACAGAGTACAGTCTCAGTTATCAGGGTTGTATCGATACACATTGGCTTCTCGGCTGATCCCCGAGTACGCTCCGGGGGGGGGGGGACAGATATCCTGACCCGAGGCCTTTCTGGTTTGGAATTACGTGTGGGTCTGGGATCCCGTGATTCAGATTGTACTAGTGCGAGGGAGTCCATAAGTGACCCCGCGGTATTTATGATGCATGCTCTGTACCCGAGTGGAGTCGGCGTCTCCTCCTGTACCATTTGATTTTTATGCATTTAGACTCGCATATGTTTTTATAACATATATTGTTCGGCGAAAGACATTTATTTTCGTCCACTCACTCTAACGGTTTTCATGTCTTTCCCCTGGGCTTTTCGGTTTCCGTGCCCAATTTGCAGTTCAGATTCTGGTGTCGCACGTCGTGGTCGGAGGCATAGTATTGGAGCGATGTTTCTTTTATAGTAGGTTCTTAGTTTGGCCTACTATTTGTATATCTATATTAGAAGTCGCTCTGAGTATTCTTATGTCATGTTTTTATACGGGTTTCCCCGGATTTCTGTAAAGTATGGTTATATTTATAACTTTACATTACTGTTATGATATTGAGAAATCCGGATGGGATTGGAGCCCACGGTTTGATTTTTGTGGCATAGGATGAAGTGTATTTTCCTGGTGCAGGTAATAGCAATTTCGCGTTAGTAGCGTTACTCTGCTGAAATTTTGATGGTTTTTGTTGGTTCGTGTTTTCAGAAGGGGTTTGATTCCGGTTTAGGAAACTAAATCGGGGTTGAGTCCTTTCATCCTTGTTTATTCCCATTATTAACATAGCTTCCATATACAAGCATACAATAATAAATGCATCTTTGAATTATTTGATATACATAGGTTTATCACAACCATTAATTTTATATGCATGTAATAACATAGTATGATCAAACTTTTCATGTTATTGTTTTGGTGCTTGTTTAAGTCCATACAAAGACTTAATTAATTTGCAAACCTTGTGTTCTTGACCTTTTAGTACGAAGCCTTTAGGTTGATCCATATATATTTCTTCATCTAATTCACCATTCAAAAATGATGTCTTTATTTCTTCATTTGGTGTATTTCCAAATTATAGACAACATTTATTGCTATTAATGTGCTTATAGACGTTATTTGGGTTACTGGTGAATAGGTCTCGAAATAATCAAGCCCTTCTTTTTGACGATACCATTTTGTTACCAATTGAGCCTTATATTTAACTATGGTACCATCCGGTCTCATTTTCTTTTTGAAAATCAACTTATATTCAATTGGTTTATTTCCAGGAGACAAATCAACCAATTTGATCTACGCATTTTAGGTGTATTAATTAATGTGTTATTCTCTACATTTTGACTATGTTAATTACTTATTAATATAAATTTTGACTTATTTTGTTATTTTTAGATGTAAAATAAAAGAGACGGAGTAAATGAGCCTACAAGCAAGCAATACACGTCAACAAGAAAGATGTAGAACTCGGCCAAAAATTCAAAAGGAAGACGTGAAGAAAGTGAGAAAAAGAAATGCTAATTTGACTAGGAAAATGAAGCTTCCGGAAGAATCTTGAAGGAAGAACAAATGCTAGATGTGTCAAATTAATTAAAAGTCCATTTGAATGGCCCAAAAATGAAGACGAAGTCAGCTAATTTTGTGGAGAACAAGTTTTGGCAAGAAAAAGATTCCCAAGTCAAAAAGAAGAATGAAATCATGCAAAATAAGGAAAGAAGAATCTGCCTGTACAGGTCAGCCAACTTCAAACGATGAATAGAAATATTTCGGAAGGACTTGGATAGCGATCGACCTGTGGTTGGAAATCTCTTTGAGTCTTCTATCCAACGAGATAAAAATCATAATTTTTGGAGATCTACAACTCTAGGAAAGTGCAATTCTTTGCAGTTTGCCAGATTTACCCGGGTGGAGTAGGAAAACCTAGTTTTGTGAGGAAAACCAATTTGTAATGCCTATATATACAAGAGGCTCGACTCTAATAGAGATCATCTCTTATTCTAGCTATCTTTCTACCAAAATACTCACAAACCTTCATCCACCAAAATTCTCCAAAGCCGGTTCGACTACACTATCTTCACAACTCAAAAATTCATTCCGCCACCACCAAAGCTTCATATTTTCCTTGGTGTTTGTAGTGTTGTCATGGAACAAATTAAAGGTGTAAACATGGAACCTTTACTCCGTAGTCCTTCTTGTTTTTTGTTTTTTCTTTGTGTGAAAAATTGGAGATTACATGTTTATTTTGGTTTTATACAATTTTTGAATTCCATATATTTTCCATGTGTTTATGAGTCTTTTATTCTTCATTGCATGTTATGCGTTAAACTTAATGCTTCTATTTGGGTCAAGATTAGGGTAACTAGGGTGTTTAGATGTGGTCATTACATGTTAGTCCCTCTCTTCATTTAAATCGATGTTTATGAAATTAGGGTGTTTAGATGCGGTCATTGCACTTTAATTCAATTATCATAACATATAATTGGAATTAGAATTTATAATTTTCGTAGATAATGGAAGGATAAAGTCGGTGTAATTGCATGATAGTTAGGATGGGAGATCATTTGTAGATAATTAATTAGGACTTTATTTTTGTCAAAAATGTAGTTAAAATTTTGGATTCTTTTTATGTGTTTGCTTGTCTATGAGTCAATACATGTTAGGGTCCTAGAATTTCTTACTATGTTTGTGACATTTTTAGGTAGTTAATGAGGTAATTAAAATCAACTCATATACCCCTTTTTTATTTTACACAATTATTGCATGCACCATTCAATCCTCGATTAGAATGAACCCTACTTACTTTAATTATTATATCTAAAGGGTTTTTAAATTGAGTGTGTTAGACTAGGTTTTTAGTTGTTAATTTGATGCTTGGTTTAGTGATATCATAATTCCCATGTATTGTTTTGCATAATGGATTCAATTTCACATTGGATAGCCTCTTCGATAAGGTGCTTCAAAAGATTCCACTGCACCCTTATAAGTTTGAGGTTTTTCCTCTGTTATAAAGGCCAAAAATTCATGTCCGAAATCTTTAGGGACTCTCATCTTTTTGCTTCTTCTTGGTTAAGTTTCTTCTTCTTCCTGAACTCGAGATGAAGATGCTTGATCTATATTATTGACATCACATACTATTTTATTTCTGATGATATTTCTTTGTCTTGTATAAGTAAATATATTCTCAAAGAATTCAGCCTCATCACTTTCTAAATAAGTATTTACATGAATGTCATTGATTTCTGATCTGAAAACTAAAAATTTATTTGGTGCACTATTATGTGCATAGCCAACGAACACACAATCTATGGATTTTGGTCAAAGTTTAACTCTTTTTGGTAAAGAGCTCTGACTTTAGCAAGACAACCCCATACTTTCAGCTTTTCATATGAATAGATTTTTCCTTTCCATACCTCATAAGGAGTCTTATTAATCTTCTTATGAAGTATTTGATTTAAGACTTTATTTGTAGCAAGTAGAGTGTCACCCCATAGATTTTGAGGGACTCCAGAACTGTTTATCATGAAATTGATCATTCCTTCGAATGTTCTATTTTTATGTTCTGCAACTCCATTTTGTTGTGGAGTATAAGGTGCAGTCATTTGATGAACAATTCCATGAGAGGTATACAATTCGGAAAATGCATTTGATTCATATTCTCCTCTTCTATCAGATCTTATAATATTGATTTTCTTGTCAAGTTGATTCTCTAGTTCAGATTTGTATGCTTAAAACATATCCAAAGCCTCATCTTTTGTTTGTATTAAATATACATAACAATATTTGCTGCAATCATCTATAAATGAGATGAAATAGTTTTTCCCTCCTTTTGAAGGAGTTTCCTTAAAGTCACAAAGATCAGTGGGATTAGACTTATGATAATGCTTAAACTAAGCATCAAATTAAACACTTAACACATATTTCACACGTAGCAATAAAAAACCATTCTTTGTAGTTGTAACATTGATAAGTAGGTATTATTTTAACCGAGGATTGAGGGTACATGCATGACAACGTTTTATAATCATAAAATTAAAGGTATTGATGGTTTTAAATTTTGGCTTATTAACTACGAAATCAAAAGCAAAACATGGCCGCAAACACATTCATAAACCCTAAAATTCTATCATGCTACAAACAAAGCAAACAAGAATCAAAGAACTTTAAAACATGCTGGCAAACCAAAAATAAAACATAAGTCTAATATTTATAAGTGATCATCTCATCTAATTAACCTAGCCGATTTCATGCTTGAAAACTTAAGTAGACAATGAAATTTATAACTTTATTACTAACTACAAATGCTTAATTATTGAATAGGATTGCAACTTAGCATCTAAACACCCTAAACAATTTCACATTTAGTTAATTCATCGAAACATGCAAAAGAGAGGGACTTAGTGTATCATCTAAAGCATAGAAACGAAGCATCATACTCAAACTAAACGCATGCAAAAGACCTAGAATCATACAAACATGGAAGCTATAAAAAGAATTCAAAACAGTTCGCCGAATACAAACTTATTCTTCATCAAATTAACCAAAATAATCCAATACAAAGACAAAGAATGAAGGAAAGCAGTCATGGTTACACTTTTTGTCTATGAATAGCACTGCAACTCCAAGTGTTAGACGACTTCTATGCAGGATGATTCTCACTCACAAGGGACTTAGCATATTTTGAGTGATCTGAGGCTGTAGAGGATGAACACTTCGACTTTGGAGGGGAGGATCAGCTTTCTTTATGGAGGAGAGGTATTTTGTCAGAGCTTAGGCTACTAAGGTGAGAGATCAATAATGGACAAGTCGAGCCTTGCTTATATAGATCAAGAATAGAGCTTTTCCTCTCAAACCTAGGTTTTCCTACTCCATCCAGGTAAATTTGATGGTTTTCAAAGAATTAAACTTGCTAGAGATGTAGACCTCAAAAAATTATGATCTTGGTCTCATTGGAAAGAGGACTTCAAGAGATTTTCAAAGAGGTATCATATGACTATGTTTGGACTCGAGAATAAATCTCGGTGCTCTTTCGAAGTTACAAACCTCTAGCTTGATTTTTCTTTTCCTACTAGGAGTAGGAATATCTTCTTCTTTCTTTATCTTGTTTTTGTTCTTTTCCAACAGATTTTGTCCGAATTACCAAGTATGGTAATCAAATTTTGGGCTTCAAACTAGGCTAAGATGATATTCCTTTTGGGCTGGCCCAAATGCTTAACCTTTCCACCAACTTTCCTAGTCCGAGTAGGAGAAACGCCTTTAATCATCATTTGCACCATTTGGCATAATTTCATTTGTCATCTTAGTTACTAATTCTTGACACCATTTGGGAAACACATTTTAGTAACTATTTGGAGACTATTACTCGGATCATTTGTCTTCATTATTCCTCCTCATTTTAAGAACTTCCTCCTTATTGTGTTTTGAGCTCATTTTTGCTTCCTTTATCGTTCCTTCTTTATTTTTGACCTAAAACAATTAAATGAAGTAGAAATAAGAATCCTAAGGTTATAACTTAGACAAATGTAGAGAAAAATGCATTAAGAATCAAGCATAAAATACATAGATCAACCAAACACTTTATTTGATCTTTCAACCGACTTTATAGGTTGTTTTACAAAGTTGGATTCAGTACAGATTTCACATCTTTGTGTTTCCACAAAAATTGGATTACACTTGGGTATTAATCCCGAATTTACCATCTTTTTTATTGATTGATAATTCACATGACCTAATCTTTTATGGCATAAATCAATGGACTCAAGCAAGTAAATAGAAGTCTTATTTATATTAATAGAAACATCAATTGGCAATACATTGAGTTTAAAGAGACCATTTGTCAAATAGCCCTTTCCTACATACTCACCACCTTTGGTGATTACAAACTTATCAAAGTCAAAAACAAGTTTAAAGCCTTTGTTGCTCAAAATAGGGCCAGAAAGTTAATTCTTTAGAATTTCAGGAACATGCAGTACATCAAGGAGAGCCAATATTTTTTCAGAAGTGAGTTTCAGCACCACTTTACCTTTCCCTTTGACAACTAATGTAGATGCATTACCCATGAATAGATTTTCGCCTTCAATTGGTTAGTAAGTGACAAATAGATTTCTGTCAGAACATATATGCCTTGTAGCACCAGTGTCAACCCATGACTCTTTAGCATTATGCACTATATTAACTTCACAAACTACACCAATAAAATTAGTAGCAATGGTGACATTAGCCTAATTCTTGTTACCATGATTTCCAGTATCGGAATCGTCCTTCTTATGGCACAAAATTGTGCCTTATAGCCTGGTTATCCACAAACCCAACAAGTAGCCTTGGTCTTGAATTCCTTCTGTTTTGGAGCAAAGGAAGCATTTTTATTTCCTTCATTTCCCTTGTTTTTATTCTGGAAATTAGACTTGTTCTTGGAAGATTCTCCTTCCATAATGTTTACCTTGGCTTCATAGGATGAGACATCACTCTTGTTATGCAACCTATTTTCTTCTTTAACTCAATACTAGAAAACAGAACTTAGACGATGAAACAAAAACCGTTTCGTCATCTAAGACCAACTTAAAAGATGAATTTAGAATTCATCGCTTAAGTGAACGATTTCGTCCCCTAAGAGTCCTTGGACGATGAAAACAGATTTTGTCGGTATTTTGTCATCTAAGAATGCACTAAGACAACGAAACATAAATTCGTTGTAATTTTCGTCATTTAAAGTACATCTTAGACGACGAAAACGTAATTCATCGTTAGTTTCGTCGTTTAAGTGGTCACTTAGATGACAAATATTTTCGTAGTTTAAGTTTCTTCTTGGACAAAAAAATGTTCTTCTTATAAGATGAAAATTTTCGTCATCTAAGTGTATTCTATTATTAGATCAGATTCTGTCGCTTAACATGCACTTAGACGATGTTGTTTGCCTATTTCGTCGTCTAAGTGATTGTTCAATTATTAAGATTTGTTTTCAGTTTCAAATCGAAGCAGTTGTCTTCAAAAAAACTCTCAACACCAGTGCCAGAGACGTTGGTGACTTTTAAGGAAATTTTTTGGATTGAGGCCTCCTAAAGGTTGCCCAATTACAATTGGTTAGTGCATGTGTTTGTTTTAATCTAGTTTTCCGGTGAGTTTTCCAGCAACCCTTCTTGCTATAGCATTGTTTACTAACTATATATATGTTGCTTGGATGTGTTATTATTATTAATTTGTGGACTAACATGCATAATGAAATGCATATTATTGTGTTGTGTAATTTATTAATTATTTGATGAATGTAAGAATGATAAAATAATTCTCGGTATGTTTAAATAGGTAGCTACGTACCTAGCTTAGAATTATGTTGATGGCTAAATTAAATTAATTATGTTTATGACAAAAATTAATTATGTTGATGACTAAAAATTAGCTAGGTTGTTGAATCAATTGTCCCAAAATTAGGTAGCTAGCGAGGTTTTTGAATTGTCCCAAATTTATATTAGTTTGCTAGGTTCTTGATCGATGACTCGAAATTAATTAGGTAGCTAGCTAGGTTTTTATATGAATTATCCGAGAATTATGCATGACTATGACTTTAAATATATTTCGACAATTTATATATTGTTTCTCTAAAAAATGATTTGGAAAGAGGTGATTCAAAGTATATAGACAAAAAAATTTAGTTTATGAAGTTTGCAATTGATCATGGTCGTGGAAATGAGCATTTCTTGTGTCCTTGCAGAAGATGTCATAACTTAGAGTTTCTGTCAGTTTCACAAATGTACCAGCACTTGTTAGACCATTGTACGATGTAAGGCTACACTACATGGACTGAGCACGGTGAAGTATCAGATACTAATGTTCATACACTAATAGTAGACTTTAGATCAGGGTACCAAGGTACCTTATCCAGCAATACTGCCGGCCCTTCTCTAAACCCTACTATGGAATTGGTACATGATGCATTTCCATCATATAGTTCAAGTAGGTACTCATTCAAAGAGGGACAATATGATACATTCAACTATAAGACAATCCATCCAGCCTCCGAATTTATGAGATATACTAATTACGATGAGTACAACATGGTGCTACTTCAAGCCCAGACCCCAGTGTACCCCGGATGTCCAGAGAATGTCTTGCGATCCATAATGGAGGAAATAGAGATAAAAGTGAAGAAAAAAAAATCTCAATTGGTACTTTTGACGAAATCCAGCGACATATATATATGTAAGTTGCTTCCTCCTGGACACAATCTTCCCGATATCCATTATACAGTAAGAAAGATATTGAAAAAACCTTGGTTTTGGGTACAAGAAATATCACGCGTGCAAAAATAATTGTCCTATATTACAAAGAATACGCAAACCTCCAGCACTGCCCCGTATGCGGCATGTCGAGGTGGAACAAGAAGAATAATAAAATTGTTCCTCGGCATTTTTCGTTGATTCCTAGACTAGAGCGATTGTACTTGTCTCCATACATAGCAGAGGCAATGAGATAGCACCGAAAACAAAGGAGAGATGATGATATACTTAGACACCCTGCAGATGGTGAGTCTTTAAAACATTTTGACATGTCATTTCCAAACTTCGCAATCAGAAGTCTGAAATGTCAAACTTAGACTTTCTACAGACAGATTCAATCATTATGATGATTGTACGTACAACGCCTGGTTTGTTATTTTCATGTCGTACAACCTGCCTCCCGGAATGCGTATGAAAAAGGAATTTAGTTTCCTTGATATGTAAATTACAGGTCCTTATTCACCTGGAAAGTGTTTTGATGTGTACATGAAACCTGTTTTCGTCGAAATCTAGATGGGATATCGATGAACCGGAAGGAGTGATGTGGACAATTTCTGACCGAGGTAGTTATACACTTATTCTGATCTGACTACTATGAGAGAGACAAGGCATTAGAAGTGAAGACGTGGGTTGCTCGTCTTCAACACTCTTGATGTCTAAATAAGTACGGGTTTAGGAAGTATGTGATCAAACAGGGAAATAAAGAGTATGATTAGGATAAGGGATGCTACTTAACTTGATGCAATTATAATTAATTACTTTTATACTTATTGCTAAACGCATTATCTACTCGTTTTTCGATGTGGGACTTGATCCCCTTATGCTCAGATCTTTTTGCGTGCTTTGAGTTTTGACGTGTGTACGAAGTGATAAGTTGAACGCTTAAGCTAACTTTTGACCACTACAGTAAAACATACTTCAACATCAGAGCAACAATGATGTGGATCATTAGCAATTTTTTTGCTTATGGGATGTTGACATCCTGCACTACTAAAAGGTATAATGCTTGTTTGGTCTGCTTAGATGACATGAACACTAGTTGGCATGAGGAATGTATATTACTTGGGTCACCATAGATGGATTTCAAAGGATCTCGAATGGCGACAGAATAAGAAGAAGTTTTTCGGGAAAATAGAGAATGATCTGAAACCTCGAGAGTTGTATTGGGAAGAGATTTTTGAGAGGTTACACGGCTTCGATTTCAGTGTGTTGATAATGACAATAATGTGAAGGCCCTCGATCCATACCCTCCCAAACATCTCAGATATTGGTATCACATGAGTATTTTCTGAGAACTTCCTTACTGGTCGAAGTTGATACTCATAAACAACTTGGATGTCATGCACATAGAAAAGAATGTATGTGATAGTGTGGTGGGCACAGTTCTGAATATTTATAAAAAGAATAAGGACACTTCTAAAGCACATCAAGATTTTCAATCTATCAATATATGCCATCACTTATGGTTAAAGAAGACGATGAACCCACCCTCTAAGGCTATTGCACCTTACATAGTGAAGGCGACGAAGAAGAAGGAAGTGTTTGAATTGTTTTGTGGTGTTCGATATCCGTCTAACTATGCAGCAAATATATCTCGATGTGTAATTTAGGGAAACCAAGTTCTACCATCTAAAGACTCATGACTGTCCTGATATACTTCAACGTCTTCTTCCTGTTGTAATTCAACCATATTTGCTTTGTGACATAGTGGAGAAGTTATGCGCTAGAGAATTGAAGAAGTGATGTAGTTGAATTGAAAGAAGAGATTGTCTACATCCTTTACAAATTAGAGAGGATTTCCCCCCTGCTTTCTCCGACATAATGATTCACCTCATGATCTACCTTCCCGAACAAGTGCTACTATCTGGTCTAGTATACTACACTTGAATGTATCTTCAGAAAAGGTAGATGTAACATAAAATTTAGACCAATTGTTGCACCACCACTTATATATATTATTGTCCTACATATATATATATATATATTTATTTCACCATTTTGCATATAATTCGGACAATATAAAAGATTTGTAAAAAATCGCTCTAGCCTGAAGGCTCTATAGTAGAAATATACTTAATGTATTAGTATGTAACCTACTAAAACATGTATCTTAAAAATACAGACGAGACCTCCACTTCTTCCTCCTCGATCCAATACACTTGATCATTTACAAAAAATTTGTCATCACAAATGTTGTACGATCGTAAAGTAGTACACGCAATTTTTGGAAGATTAATCGAAGCATAACTCTTTAAGGCTAATTAGGTAGCTTTAAGGGACTGTGACCAGGTTGACATGTTCATGAAATATAATTTGGCTACACTTCAAAGAGATCATCTGCACCTTTTTCCAAACCAGTTAAATGAGCATCATAAGAGAAACTTCCTGTGACAACCCAAACCGAAAATGGTATGTTTATAGACTTGATTTGCGAGTTTCGCGATTAGTCGCGATTTTGTCATAATTGGTTAATATGGCGGCCTCGTTAACGACTAAATTATCGGGCAAGAATTTGATTTGAGATCCTTCACGAAAGTTGTAGAGAATTTAATTTCGAGCTCGTGGGAACTTCTGGAGGATTATTTCGAGTTACGAGGAATAAGTTATGAATATTTTCGGCCGTGAGATTTTGTCGTATTTATCTGTTTGGTTTCGATACATGTATGGTATAAATATGGAAGGTGTACGTGAAGATTTTGGAAACTTTCCAAATTGGGTAACTGGGCCGTTGACCCGCGTTGAACACGGATTAAGAGCGACCCGTTTGTGGCCGAACGGTTTGCGCCGTCGTGGAGCTCGATTTCGGCCACGGTTGGCTGTGGTCTCTTGACTGAAATTGTTGGGCTCGTGCTCCTCTTCAGTTTGGTAGGTGGATGGCCTTGTATGGTGGCCGGAGGTCAGAGAATCGATGCAGCAAAGGAGGGCGATTTTCGGCCGATTTTGGTGGCCTTGGGTGGCGGCATTTTCGGCGGCGATGGAGCTCGGGGTTTGAGGGGTTTTGTTAGCCTTGGAGAGAGGAAGCTTTTAGAAGTGGTTTCAAGCCTTGCCATGGCCGGACGGAGGAGATAAGAGATGAAGAAATTCCGACGAGGGTTTTGATCTATAAGGTGAGATTTGGACATTTTCCGGTCAAAATTGGGCTTAACTTTCAACTAGAAAGTTGTTGGAAATATCGAGATCTTCAAATCCATGTGTAGGTCGAATTTTTCTGGGCCGATGACATTTTTCAGCACGGCGGCGATTTTCCGGCCGAGGTGTTTTCCGACAAATTTTATGTCGTTTTGCTCGGAATCGCGCACCAATCGCAGTGGTGAGATTTATATTTTCAATTGAGCATTAGAAATTATAGCGAGGCTTTATGGTGTGTTTATTGGATTTTTGACGATTTCGTCGATATTGAGTTATATGTTTCCGGGAATGGTTGGTTCTCGAGATGTGGTTCAAGGTTTTGAAATATGATTTTGAGCAGTGGAATTTATGATTATTCAGGGGATTGTGATCGTTTGTTTGGTAAGGGATTTTCCACCGGATTGCAGGATTAACGCGTTTTGTGTTATGCTTATCTGTGAGTGGACTTTTATTTACACTATCATAGCGAGTTCTTAATTTCAGTATTTATTTACAGTACGATATTGAGATTATTTATTATTTTGGAGGTATTGTTTTATATTTTATGGTGATGGCATTTATTTAGCATCGATGCATTGGCTACTCGGCTGATCACCGGTAGTCCATATCCAAGGTTGAGAGATTCCCCTGATGTGCCCACTAGGCTTGAGAGATTTGCCTAGTCTATCACCGTTGGGCTTGAGTGATTCGCCTGACACCTCCATTCATTTTATGAACTCGCTTTGTTTTATGATATATATAAATGGTGAAAGGCATATGATTATTTTCGTCCACTCACTCTAACGATTTTATTTGCCTTTCCCCTGGGTTTTTTGGTTTCCGTGCCTAGTTTGCAGTTCGGATTCTGGTGTCGTACGTCGCAGTCGGAGGCTTAGTATTCGAGTGCAGGTTAATGGAAATTCCACGTTATTGCGAAATTCTGCCGAAATTTTTATGGTTTTTGCAAGTTCCTGTTTTCAGAAGGGGTTTGATTCTGATTTAGGAAACTAAATTGGGGTTGGGTCCTTTCTGCTTGGTATCAGAGCATTAGGTTTTAGGTTCTGTAGATTTCTGTAGTCATGTTTACTAAGGATATTTGAGAATGTACAACATGTCTGCAGCAATGACCCGACTGGCCGGCAGATACTCATCAATGCTCTGGGTGTTATATGCTTTCAAATGTTTGAAGTTCCATGATTACGTCCTGTTTGTTGTGAACAATGTCTTATTCATTAGGATGCATCCTTGACGTGCTGTTCGTGTCGGTAAGGTTGTGGATCCTATTGAGGATCAGTCGACGCACGACTTGATCATAAGTTGTGGGTTTGGATAAGCATTTTAGGTTCAGAGATATGTGTGGCATGGTTTGCTGGTTGTTCGTATATGGGCGTCTAGATGTTGCTTCTGAGCAGAGAATTGTGGTAGTTGATAGTTTGCTTGAGTCAGATCATTGTAATTGGTGGGTTGGTATTGTGTGAGTTCCTGTTGCGACTCCATGACCTACATTCAGGGTATTGTTTATACAGAAATGGTTCAATCAAGCTACCTAACAACGGAAATATGGAGTGTTTACCAACTTGAGGCAGGGATGTATTGTTCACATGTTTGTCCCAGTTTGCACGTGTTATGTGGCTTCAGAGGAAGCAATGCACGAGGTTCGAGATAAGTTTGAACCTGAGCATCAAACGGATTTTGATTGTTATGCCTCGAGACAACCGTGAGGAGTTCGATGTGCTGCACTTAGAAGCAAGGACATTGAGAAGGAAAGGCATATGCGGTTTCAGATATGTCGGTTTGAGGAAGGTGAACTTAGTCGAGATATTTTGATGAGGTTGAGTTCAGGCACCTCGGGATCAATATATTTATCAGGCAGTGGCCTTTTCGATTATGTTGAGGGTCATCAGAACAAGACAGAAATCCGTTTCGTGGAAAAGGAGATCACAGAGTAGTGGACTTGTTCCTGTGGCATGAGTCAGGGTGGTCGTTGGTGATCCTTTCACACAGCAGGCGTCTCTGTGATTTGTGTCCGAAGAGCACTCTCAGTTGCTATTTTGGTGGCTAGGAGGGTCACGTTACGAGGGAACGTCCTCAGTTAGCTATTTTAGTGGTTCGACAGCTCAGAGTTCAGGAGGAGGTCAAGGTATTATTTCTAGAGTTTGACCAATGCAGACTTCTAGACAAGTCAATTAGCAAAGTTGCAATCAACGTGGACGGTTAGTTGGACATGCCAGAGTTTGTGCCACGACCCTGTGTGAGGACAGAGTTTCTCTGAGGTTACCGTTGCTTGACATCTATGGCTATTATGCTTGCATCTCCACTTCCGGGGTTATGAAATGTGTTGTATCCATCCGGAGAGGTTGTGAGTATTGGTTGAGTATATATGGATTGTGAGATCTTTGTTGGAGGTTATGGGTTAGCCACGGATCTGTTATTGCTGGATATCGTTGATTTTGATGTGATTTTGGGTATGGACTTCTTGGAGACACATTGGGCTATGTTCGATTGTCACAAGAAGGAGGTTGTGTTTCGACGACCAGGGTTCCCAGAGATACTGTTTCGCGGTGAGAAGAATACTTTATTGCCATGTGTGATTTCAGCGATGAAGGCCGAGCGGATGATGAAAAAGGGTTGTGTAGCATACTTAGCTCATGTTGTGGATACTACGGCTACTGTGCCAGACATTGGGGACATTGAGGTTGTTTTTGAGTTTCCACATGTGTTTCCGGAGGAGTTACAGGGTATTCCTCCCGTGCGGGAAATCGATTTCACCATTTAGCTTTTACCTGACACTGGATCCATATCTTAGGCACCTTATCGTATAGTACCAGCGGAGTTGAAAGAGCTACAGGTTCAACTTCAAGAGTTGCTGGAGAAGGTTTCATACGACCCAGTGTATCACCGTGTGGTGCTTCTGTACTGTTTGTGCGGAAGAATGATGGTTCCATGTGGTTGTGTATTGATTACCGGAAGCTGAATCAGGTCACTATGAAGAACAAGTATCCGTTGCCACGGATTGACGACTTGTTTGATCAGCTCAAGGGAGCTTCAGTCTTTTCGAAGATTGATCTCAGGTTCGGATACCATCAGTTGAGGATTAGAGAGTTAGATGTGGCCAGGACAGCTTTCAGATCACGGTACGAGCATTATGAGTACTTGGTTATGCTGTTTGGGTTTACCAATGCCCCGCAGCTTTTATGGACTTGATGAACCGGGTGTTTAGACGGTTTCTGGACAAGTTTGTGATCATGTTTATCGACGACATCCTGATTTACTCCAGGAGTGTGGGCCAGCACAAGAAACATGTGCGAGCTGTTTTGCGGACTTTGTGAGATAATCAGCTATTTGCGAAGTTCAGCAAGTGTGAGTTTTGGTTGGATAGCGTGAAGTTTTTGGGTCACGTGATATCAGCTGAGGGAGTCAGCTTGGATCCTAATAAGTTAGAAGCCGTGTTGAATTGGAGTAGACCTACCACTATACCAGAGATCAGGAATTTCTTGGGTTTTGCAGGTTACTATCGGCGCTTTGTGCAAGATTTTTCACGGATTGCCACTCCACTTACCAGATTGAAGAAGAAAGGCGTCAAGTTCGAGTGGTCCGATCCATGTGAGGAGAGTTACTTTCTCTTGAAGGAAAAATTGACCACTGCACCGGTTTTGACTTTACCTGACGACAGTGGAGAGTTTGTGGTTTACAGCGATGCATCAAAATTGGGACTTGGTTGTGTTTTGATGCAGCATGGCAGAGTAGTGGCTTATGGTTCCAGGTAGTGGAAGCTTTATGAAGTTACGTATCCTATGTATGATTTAGGAGTAGCTGTCTTTATATTAGCATCGGAGAGTTGGACACACTACTGCTATGGCATGCAGCACAGTATAGCATGTACACCGATCACTTGAGTTTCATCTACTTGCATATTCAGCCAGATTTGAGCTTGAGGCAGCGTAGATGGTTGGGGTCGATTAACGACTATGGCTGCACATTTGAGTTTATCCGAGAAAGGCTAATATGGTTGTACTTTGAATATCATTCAAGGGTGTTATTACTGATGCACTTAGTCGTAAATTTGGAGTTCCTATGTTTCATGTACGTGTTGCGAGAATCTCATTGTTAGCTGAGTTGCGAGCTACGGGAGCTGAGTTAGAGTGTGATGATGATGAAACTCATTGTTTTACGTACATTATACACTAGTGGTACGGAGATGTATCAGATACTTCGAGTTTACTACTCGTGACGCAACATGAAGAGGGAAATAGCATCTTATGTGAGTAGATGCCACATTTGTCGGCAGGTGAGGGAAAAAAAACAGAAACTTGCTGGGAAGTTACAACCATTGGAGATTCCCGGTTAGAAGTGGGAGCAAACCACTGTGGATTTCGAAAGATTTCAGTGGGTAGGCTGGCATAGCTGTATTTGGCAGAGGTTGTCCATTTGCATGGTGTGGTTGTGTTCTGGGTCCCTGATTAAGATCATCTATTACAACAGAATTTTGGCAGGCATTGCAGTGAGCATTGGGGACCAGATTACAGGTTAGTGCGGTTTTTCATCCTCAGATTGGTGGGCAATCTGAGAGGACTATTCAGACTTTGAAGGGCATGTTATGGTCCTATGTATTGCAGTTCCGAAGGATTTGAGACCCGCAGTTTCATTTGTTCGAGATTGCTTGCAATATCCGGTTGCAGACCAGTATGGTTATGGCATTATATGAAGTTGTGTATAAGAAACAGTGTTGCACTCCATTGTGTTGGAGCGAGTTAGGAATGAGATGGCTTTGGTTCTGGTTTAGTGATATGGGCTACTGTAGACCTTCGGATTAGCAGGGACATGTTCATAATTGCTCGAGTTTAACAGTGAAGTTATGTTGATGTGAGTAGGTTGAGTTATGAATTTACCAAGCTATTTTGGTCCGTATGTGATCATGGGGCGAGTTAGTGTTGTGCCGTATAGTTTGGCATTACCTATAGCGTTGGCCTTTATGTTGTATTCCATGTGGTGGAACTACATTTCAGATTTATTGCGTGTTTTGTACCCTATCAGTTCTTTATACAAGAAGACTTGGCATTTATGGAGAAGCTAGTTCAAATTCTGGATTTGAGGGTGCAGGGATTACATCACAGAGATATTTCTTACGTGAAAATCTGTTGGAAGAGTCATTCAGTTGAAGTTGCCACTTGGGAGTTGAGCAGTATGCAGAGGCAGTATCCCTACATTTCAGTTGGCAGGCTTGGAAATTTCGAGGTCGAAATTTTTGTAAGGGGGGTAGATTTGTGACAACCCGAACCGAAAATGGTATGTTTATCGACTTGATTTGCGAGTTTCGCAATTAGTCGCGATTTTGTCGTAATTGGTTAATATGGCGGCATCGTTAACGACTAAATTATTGGGCAAGAGTTTGATTTGAGATCCTTCACGAAAGATGTAGAGAATTTAATTTCGACCTCGTGGGAACTTCCGGAGGATTATTTCGAGTTACGAGGAATAAGTTATGAATATTTTCGGCCGTGGAATTTTGTCGTATTTATCTGTTTGGTTTCGATACGTGTATTGTATAAATACGGAAGGAGTACGTGACGATTTTGGAAACTTTCCAAATTGGGTAACTGGGCCGTTGACCCGCGTTGACCACGGGTTAAGAGCGACCCGTTTGTGGCTGAATCGTTTGCGCCGTCGTGGAGCTCGATTCCGGCCACGGTTGGCCGTGGTCTCTTGACGAAAATTGTTGGGCTTGTGATCCTCTTCAGTTTGGTAGGTGGATGGCCTTGTATGGTGGCCGGAGGTGAGAGAATCGATGCAGCAAAGGAGGGCGATTTTCGGCGGATTTCAGTGGCCTTGGGTGGCGGCGTTTCCGGCAGCGATAGAGTTTAGGGTTTGAGGGGTTTTGTTAGTCTTAGAGAGAGGAAGCTTTTAGAAGTGGTTTCAAGCCTTGCCGTGGCCGGACGGAGGAGATCGGAGATGGAGAAATTCCGACGAGGGTTTTGATCTTTCAGGTGAGATTTGGACCTTTTCCGTTCAAAAATGGGCTTAACTTTCAACTAGAAAGTTGTTGGAAATGTCGAAATCTTCAAATCTATGTGTAGGTCGAATTTTTTTGGGCCGATGACATTTTCCGGCGGCGGCGGTGATTTTTCGGCCGAGGTGTTTTCCGACAAGTTTTATGTCTTTTTGCTCGGAATCGCGCACCTATCGCAGTGGTGAGGTTTATATTTTGAATTGAGCATCGGAAATTATAGCGAGGTTTATGGTGTGTTTATTGGATTTTTGACGATTTCGTCGATATTGAGTTATATGTTTCCGGGAATGGGTTGTTCTCGAGATATGGTTCAAGGTTTTGAAATATGATTTTGAGCAGTGGAATTTATGATTATTCAGGGGATCGTGATCATTTGTTTGGCAAGAGATTTTCCGCCGGATTGCAGGATTAACGCGTTTTGCGTTATGCTTATCTGTGAGTGGACTTTTATTTACACTGTCGTAGCGAGTTCTTGATTTCAGTATTTATTTACAGTACGATATTGAGATTATTTATTATTTTGGAGGTATTGTTTTATATTTTATGGTGATGGCATTTATTTAGCATCGATGCATTGGCTACTCGGCTGATCACCGGTAGTCCAGATCCAGGGTTGAGAGATTTCCCTGATGTGCCCACTAGGCTTGAGAGATTCGCCTAGTCTATCACCGTCGGGCTTGAGAGATTTGCCTGACCGTCTGGCTTGAGAGATTCGCCTGACACCTCCATTCATTTTATGAACTCGCTTTGTTTTATGATATATATAAATGGTGAAAGGCATATGATTATTTTCGTCCACTCACTCTAACGATTTTATTTGCCTTTCCCCTGGGCTTTTCGATTTCCGTGCCCAGTTTGCAGTTCGGATTCTGGTGTCGCACGTCGCAGTTGGAAGCTTAGTATTTGAGCTATATTTCTTATATGGTAGGTTCTTAGTTTGGCCTACTATTTGTATATATATACTAGAGGTCGCTCTGAATACTCTGATGTTATACTTTCATATGATTTTTCTCCGGATTTCTGTAAAGTACAGTTTTACTTATTACTTTACATTATTGTTATGATATTGAGAAATCCGGATAGGGATTGGTGACAACTGTTTGGCTTTTGTGGCATAGGATGAAGTGTGTTTTCGGGTGCAGGTTAATGGCAATTCCACGTCATAGCGAAATTCTGCCGAAATTTTTATGGTTTTTGCAAGTTCCTGTTTTCAGAAGGGGTTTGATTCCGGTTTAGGAAACTAAATCGGGGTTGGGTCCTTTCACTTCCCGGATAATTTCCTCGAATGGGTATGTATATATGTTAAATATTATAATAATTCTTCATTATTTGTTGTCACATACATACATAATACTTTCATAACCTTCATATTTTACTAGTTCACAATTTTGCAGATGGATACCCTACAAAATGGTGACAACCATAGGTTGTACTTATCGACGTGGCACAATTTGGCCAGTAAGCCGTAGTATCACGAGATTTATTCTGGATGTTTTGTCAACGGGGTTAAGTTTCATACATTGGAGCAAGATGAAGACAAGAGAACACAAAACAGTGGGATCTCAGTGGGAGAAGATGATGATTTATACTATGGGGTTCTTCTTAATTTTATTAAGCTGTTATATGGGAATGGAATGCCTGTTGTGCCATTTAAGTGTAAATGGTTTAAGCGTACAAAGGAAGATCTTGGTCTTTTATCAGTTGATACAAACACAAGATGTTATGAAGATGAGCCATTCGCTCTTGCCACCTTGGTCAGACAGGTGTTCTATCTGGATGATCCAAAGGAAGGTGGTTGTAGGAAAGTAGTTAACCGTATGTCTCATTGAAATATATGAAGCGTTACAACAGTTGAAGGGATGTTTAATACTAAACAGAGTGACATGGATGATGTCACTGATCCATATGAAGAGCCTAATATTTATGACGCCCATAACATGACTCTTATTCTCATGAACGAAGACTGTCTACCAAGAACACTCGAATCAAGGTCACTTGACTGGAATGAGGTCATGGAACTACTTAACAATGCCACTGATGAAGAAGACGATGTTAGGGACTTCTATAAGGAGGATGAGCCAGATGAGGATGAGGATAAGGATGAGGATGACACAGATTATGCAAATAGTGACTGATGCTTTTAATAGTTCTATTGTATATTGTTGTCTAATTATTGGTTCTAATACGTATTTGTAATAATTCAATTGATTGATCTTACACGAATTTCTGATATTGTATTTGTAATTAATGATGCATTGATCTGAATTGTAATAATCTAATGTCTTATAGGAATTATAATTTATTTTTGAATGTTTGTAATTTTTGTAATGTTATACAGGAATGATTTTAGAACAAAGATTATTTTCTGTTTAAGTAAAGAATAATTTATTTTGACAATAGATGTCTTTCACATCCAAGCCACGAACCTATTTTAATTTTTAAATGGTTGATCCAACAAAATGCACATCTAGTTCAAAAAAACGTATTCGGAAAAATATTTAGGAAATGAAAGAGTATTGGGCAGCAACGATAGACTTTTCATTAGCGAAATCTCCTTCTACTAGTAACTCAAAATATTTTTTTGTGTGTGACAAATAAATAAAAATAATCTAAATCGATCTAATTCGAAGAAAGTCTAATTTTTTTCTAGTAGAAATAAAAATTAGGTTGTCTATTGAATTCAAAAGATGAATGGTATTCTTTTGTTTGAAAACAGAATAAACGCAAGTACAAGGGTTCATCTTTGGTTTTAGTATGCTTTATCATTTTCAAGATGGAGATTTTAACATTCCCCATAAGCTTGATTCAGAAATCCATTTTAATTTTAGGAGTTTTGTGCCCGGATTGAATTCAAAATTATCTATATCCAAACATTCTATTTTATTTTCAACAGATCAAAAACTAATGAACACCGAAAGGAAAAACTCCTTTTTTAGTTAAGTTCAAAAACTGATTACCCTGAAACGAAAATAATAAATAACAAATAAACAAAACGCTAAGGTAATAAAACTAAGCAATATATATGCAATAGTATTAACAAAAATATTTATTAAATTAAATGCTAAATTTTGAAACAAATTTTTATGCATCAATTTGATCGTCTCCTAAAAAACTATTGAATTAACCATATGAATCTCTACGATTGAATTAAAAAAAGTTATGATTTCGAATAATTAGCCACTATGGTGAAATCGGTAGACACATTGCTCTTACGAAGCAGTGCTAAAGAATCTCAGTTCAACTCTGAGTGGCGGCATGGATTTTACTAATACTAAAAAAGTAAAGTAAGCCCTATAATAAAGTCAATTCCTGATTTCAATTCCTAAAATTGAGAGAGCTCATTTTAATAATTTTTATGATATTTAAAACTTTAGAACATATATTAACTCATATATCCTTTTTGATAATTTCAATTGTAATTACAATTCATTTGATAACTTTATTAGTTGATGAAATCGTCGGATTATATGATTCAACAGAAAAGGGGATGCTAGTTACTTTTTTCTGCATAACAGTATTATTAGTTACTCGTTGAATTTATTTTGGGCATTTACCATTAAGTGATATATATGAATCCTTAATTTTTATTTCGTGGGGTTTTTTCATTATTCATATGATTCCTTATTAAATATATATATATATATATATATATTTAAGCGCAATAACCTTGCCAAATGCTATTTTTATCCAGGGTCTCGTGATTTCGGGCCTTTTAACTGAAAACCATCAATCCGCAATATTAGTACCCGCTGTACAATCCCAGTGGTTAATGATGCATGTAAGTATGATGGCGTTGGGCTATGCAGCTCTTTTGTGTGGATCATTAGTTTCACTAGTTCTTCTAGTCACTACACTTCGAAAATGCATAAGTATTTTTAGTAAATGCAATAATTTTTTTTTAACTTTAACGGACTCTTTTTCCTTTTGTGAGATTCAATACGTGAAGAAAAAAATACAATGTCTTACAAAAAACCTTCCTTATTTTCTTGTCAGAATTATTATAGGTGTCAATTAATTCAACAATTGGATCAGTGGAGTTATCACATTATTAGTTTTAGTTTGATCCTTTTAACCATAGGTATACTTTCAGAAGTAGTATGGGTTAATGAAGCATGGGGATCCTATTGGAATTGGGATCCAAAATACACTTGGGCATTTATTACTTGGACCATATTTGCGGTTTATTTACATATCTGAACAAATAAATTTTTTGAAAGTGTAAATTCTGCAAATGTAGTCTCCATGGGCTTTCTTATAATTTGGATATGCTATTTTGTAGTAAATCTATTAGGAATAGGTTTGCATAGTTATGATTCATTTACATTTACGACTAACTAATAGATTACATGACGACTAGAAGCATAGAACAACAACAGCAGAATATGAAAACCTCATGTAAACCATTAAAAACCATTTGAATCATTCCATTTGTGTTACTTGATTCAAATGGTTCTCAAAAATATAAAAATTATCTGGTTATATGATTATAATTATAATAGAATTTCCATTTTTTATTCAATCTAAAAGCAGAAAAATACTTTGTTTTAGTGTACAATCAGCGGATTTTTTTATTCACAAAAACTATCTAGAAAAATAATTCGATATAATAGCTTCGATCTTGTCAACTGATAATGAGAAAATAAAATCGGAAAAAATACCAATACCTATGATAGGTAAAAGGATAGAAATAGAAACAAATAACTCTCACGGTACAGAATATGAAAAATAAGATTTTTTTTTGCATTAAAAAGCTTGTATCCATAGAACATTTGGTGTAACATAGATAATGAATAAATAGGAGTTAACATCATTCCAATTTCCATTACAAAAGTAATTAATATTTTTGTCATTAAAAGATATTTTTCGCTAGTAAGTATTCCAATAAAAACTATCAATTTGGCAACAAAACCACTCATGCCCAGTAATGTAAGCAAAGCCATTGATAAGATACTGAAAGTCGGGAATATTTTTGGAATTGCGGTAGCCATTCCACCCATTTCGTCGAGATAAACAAGTCGTATTCTATCATAACTTGTTCCAACCAAGAAAAAAATCCCAACACCAATAAATCCTTGAAAAATTATTTGTAAAATGACCCCATTCAGCCCTGTATCACTAATAGAACCAATTTCTATCATTATGAAACTCATATGAGATACAGAGGAATATGCTATATTTTTTTTTTTAAATTATGCTAACCAGGAAAAGTAGAAACTGCATAGATTATTGTAATGGCGCCTACTATCATCAACTAGGAAAAAAATATAGAATGAGCATGGGGTAATAATTTCATATTTATAAGAATCAATCCATACACTCCCATTTTTAATAACATTCAAGCCAAAAGTATACAAGTACTATAATGTGCCTCTCCATGGGTGTCTAGTAACCATGTATGTAAGGAGGGTATGATCAGTAATTTGACATCAAAAGCAATAAGAAATCCAATATAGAATATTATTTCTAGTGCTACAAGATACATTGATTAGCCCATGTTTCAAAACTTAATGTTGGTTCATTGAAACCATATAAACCAATACCTAGAACTCTTATTAATAAAAAAGTGGAACCTCCTGCAGTGTACAAAATGAATTTCGTAGCTGAATACAAGCGTTTCTTTCTTCCTCACACGGATCGAAGTAGATAAATGGAAATTAATTCTAACTCCCACATGATGCAAAAAAGTAAAAGGTCTTGAGAAGAAAATTGTCATATTTATTCTCAATACATTGCTAACATTAGGAAATGGAATATTCGAGAATCTCGAGTAACGGGCCAAGCCACTAAAGTAGCTAAAGTTGTGATAAATCCTGTTAATTAGTAAAATGGGTTCTATAGAAACTCCATCTATTCCGAGTCTCTAATAAAATTAAAAAAAATTATCCATTCATAATTCTCCATTAGTTGCATTAACGGATCAACCAATTGGAAACGATAAGTGAATGCATATGTTGTTTGAAGGAGCTCTAATATGCATATAGATATAGTATACCACTTAGTTACTTTATTTCCTTTATGAGGAAGAATGAAAATTAAGGAACCCGTGGATATTGGAAAAGCTACAACTAGTGTTAACCAAGGAAAATTATTCATGGTAAAAACAAAATAAACTTGGGCTAGAAAAATCTGTGCTCGAAATATATCTATTTTGAGTACAGATTTTTGTCGGTAAAGGAAAAATAAATAAATCACATGTATTCGAGTTGGATTTCTGGAACATATTAATAAGCAAGAGTCATACTTCAAGTTGTTTCATGCCATAAATAAACGCGAACACTCAAGAAATCCGTTGGACAGGCGGATTCACATCTCTTACAACCAACACAGTCCTCAATTCTTGGAGCATAAGCGATTTTCTTAGCTTTACATCCGTCCCAAGGTATCATTTCTAATATTACATCAGTTGGGCAGGCTCGTACACATTGAGTACACCCTATACGTGTATCATAAATCTTTATTGAATGTGATATTGGATCTATAATTTTTTGAACGTTAGAAATTTTCGATCTAGAAAACTTGTAAATGAGTCATATATTTAAACACTAGATGAATCAATAGTTTACTAGAAATTTTGAAGCAATCCACTTCTAGATTGACTCATGCGATAGAGCCAAGATACTTTGATTTCTTACATTTTCACAAATATGAATTAGATTTAATGTATGGTCATCTTAATTCGAATTCAATTTATGAATATTCAAATTTCTATGATATGATTAATACTATTTATTCAACAAATTTGATTGATTGATACGAGATGATTTTCTGTTATGATAAATTGACGACACGATGGCCGTGCCAATAGCGGCTTCAGCAGTGATAATAGAGAATTGAGAAAAAAATTCCGTTTAATTGACGACTGTCAAAAAAATCAGAAAATGTTACGAAATTTATATTAACCGCATGCAGTATCAGTTCAAGACACATAAGGGCTCTAACCATATTTCGGTTCGTGATCAATCCATAGATACCCACAGAAAATAAGTAGGCACTGAAAATAAGTACATGTTTGAACATCATTGACTAACTCCTTATCAATTTTTATTCATTTCAATATGAATTGAACAACAATTCAACAGATTCAATTGACTAGAATATAAAGTCCCAAACAAAAGAATATATTTTATTTGGTTATTGATTATTTTAATTTTGAGCTTTACACAAAACCAATTTTAAAATTGAATGGACCAATACATGAATTTCTTATTTGAAGTAAGGAGCTTTTTGGGGTATATCAGGTTTTATGAGAGATCCATCAAGGGCTTTAGGAAGATTGTAAAGCCTCTAACGGATTTACTTCTAAAGGATTGTTATTTCACGATCACCAAGGAGTATGAAGAATCCTTTGAAAATCTCAAGTAAGCACTAGTCTCGGCTGTTATCATCATGAAGTTAGATTGGAGCCTACCCTTTGAAATCATGTGTGATGTAAGCAACCACTCCATGGATGCGGTGTTTGGTCAAATGAGAGACAATGTGCTAGCGGTGATACAAAATGCTTCAAGAACCCTTCAACTCGGCTCAACAAAACTACACTACCATGAAAAAGGAGATGTTGGCTGAAGTATTTGCACTTGAGAAATTCCATAGCTACATAGTGGGATCAAAGGTAATCGTGCATACCAATCATAGTGCATTAAACTACCTACTTGTAACATCCTGTCCCAAAATTTTTCTTTTCAATACTTGATTAAGGTTAATCGAGAAAAGTAGTTTGTTTTTTATCGTCGGTAATTATCATAAGTATAATTGAGGAAAACTATAGATTTCATCAAGATGAGTTCATAGCCACGTTAAATGTTAGAATCAGAGTTACGATGAATGAATTACGGTCAGTGAAAGTTTTGTACGATTTACGAATTCGGTTAGTCACAAGTATAATTATAATTTCTGAATATAGAAAGTAAAAATCTTCCATATCTGGTCAGACTCTTTTCTCTCTCCTTCTCATGAGTTTCTCTCTCTTCCTCCCATCCCTCTCCGCGCGACAGTCGATGTCGGTGACGATGCTCATCGGCCGACATTCCAATTCATTCATGCAAGGTGTCAATCTCTTCGTATTAATCTCCTCTATATTTTCCCTATAACCTCAGCGTATATATCACTATGGTTTTGCTTGATTTTAGGATTGAAGGTTCAAATATCTCATGAACCCTAGTTTTTAGCGTCGATCTTTTCTAGGCCAAATCGACCAACAAGAAGTATTGAGCTTTGTAGGCCTCATCACCATGAGTCTAGCCATACCAAGAACTCACTCCAGTTCCAGCTGAGAAGGAAGAATCGATGATTCGAATTTTTTGGGAATTTTTAGACTTCATGACTTCAAAGGTAAATTTGATGATTTGCGGACTGCATTGGTTGATGTTGTAGAAGACAAAGTTGTTGTTGGATTAATTTTGCACAGATTGAGCTTTGGGTCAATGAAAAAAGTCACTGATTGTAATGAAGATGTTATTGAATTGATTTAGACATAGTTGATTAAGACGTGTGTTTAATCGGATATTAATTAAATGATTTTACGATAGTAATGAACAATTGAGTTGAACGTTGACTCGACCTCGAGTTGCGTAATGTTCAAGTAATATATTGTGACTTTAAAAGGATTCAAGATTTAGAAAATAGAAAGCACGATATTCAAGAATGCAATTTTCTCGATGGTCATGCTCGTTAGTGAACGAGCTTAGTTATTCATTATGATTTCCAACGACTTGTCATTAAATATTAATTGTTGTTTCAGGACAATATATTAGTAGCTAGTGAAAGATTTATAGAAGTGCCAATAGACATGATTTGGCTTCATGGAAATCACGGCACAATACTGTGAGTGGACTTTTATTTTTCATAGTTGCTTGCGAGTTCGTAATTTTTTTTTACCGTATGTTTTAGAGATTTTAAATTTGTTGGTTTACTTTGTGATGGTATTAGTTAGTTGCATCGATGCTCTGACTATTCGGTTGATCACCGGATAGTCCAGTCAGGGAGTTAGGATAAACACTTTGTCTGACCCTGAATCGTCTCAGGTTAGGACAAACCTCTGGGACGATCCAGGCCATCACCTCCGTTATTCATATATTGTCAACTAAGGGTAGAGCAAATGTCTGGGCAACTACCTCTACTTTCTTTTATTTTTATGATATTTGGAACTCACATCATTTTACCAGAAATAGTGGAAAGGCATAAAGCTACAGTTTTCTACAGCTTTACGCATATCGTACGATTATGATTTTTGTTCACTCACTCTAACGTTTTATGTTGTAATGCCTTTCACTGGGCACTTTATTTGAAATTTCCCAGATTGTAGGTTAGCCGGTTGAAGTCCTGATCGTCCAGAGTACGACACATGACAGTCCAGAACTTTTGTTTTCTCAGTGCAGGTTCTCAGTTAAAGTTATTGGTTGCTTGTGCTAGGGTAACTGATTCTGAATAAGCGGTGCTAGATACTCTAATACGAGTCTGCAAGGCTTATCCTGTATTATAATGGTAATCCGGGGCAGGTCTTGTCAATTGGTATCAGAGTATTAGGTTTCATGATCCTGTCAATTATCTTGTATTCTTAGTGATTCTTAGAGTGCGAGGGGTCTGGCTGCAGCGGATCCTATCGTATACCTTCAACATATGGATCACTAATGGTATAAGATAATGTTCTAGGTGTGTCTCAAATAATAGTTAGTCTCTTCGATCTCTAGTGTCATGCCTCATGGTGGTGATTGACGACTTTTTACAAAGTCTGTCGTTAATAGTTTATGAGATGATTCAAAATATTTTCATTATGTCCTACTCTTCATATTTCTGTGTCGTAGTGGGTCGCAAGGTTGTTTTGGGTAGTAATTATGTTAGTTCTTTCCAACTCTGTGCACTTGGGGTTTTCATAAGGGATGATGTGTGATGGTGTTAGCTCACGAGATAGTGAAATCATTCATAGCCTTCGTTGGAAATTTTTGTGTACGTCGTTAGGATAACCTTGTTATGAGATTAGGTGATCACAATTCTCAGTTGAGGGGCCGTTATAATATGATATGTCGACAACCTTCATGTGTTGGCATGTTGGTTGCATGCGTATAAGTGGCACTAGTAAATATAAGTGAACTTGAGATACATTTTCACCTTTTTTGGGATATGAAGAGGTCATCGCCATTGTACGTATCGCAGAAGGGTTGTGTTAGATGAGCGTCACTGTGTACTTCTTCTTGAATCGAGGACGAGGACACTATGAGAATTCAGTGCTTAAAGTTTGATAATTATTGATCTATAACATTTACTCGAGTGTTAGTCGAGTACATGATGATTCTTCCAAAGAAGACTTTCAATGTCGATAATGTTAAACGGGTCATAGAGATTCAATATATTGACCCAACACCCTAGTTATTATTGTTCTACAAGAACCCTTAGCGTGTCTTATGCAGCTTCTCGATTCTTCTTCGAGTATAAGAGTGAGTACTCACATTCATTTCAATTCGATGATTCCTCATTGTTGAAGGTGTATTCGAGCTATTTTGTAACCTCATGCAATGCAAAGGTGGAGTTAAGTAGACAACGAGCTTGAGGTTACAAATGGGCTCGAAAGCAAGCTCCCTTAACGATTTTTCGAACTCACATCATTTTACCAGAAACAGTGGAAAGGCATAAAGCTACAATTTTCTACAGTTTTACCCATATGATAAGAGTGAAACATGCATAAAATATTAACCCAAAGTAGACACTCAACACATAATTCACACGTATGACATTTAAAACCCTTCTTTGTAGATGTGTAGGGATCGTTCAAATCAACACATAATTCAACCCTGTTTGTTCAAATCAACACGTATCACAAACATGCATAAAGCCCTGTTTGTTCTTATTTTCGTAGTTAATTAAACCAAAATATTCAAACTCCCTATTAACTTTAATTTTCTGTTTATAAATGTTGTCATCCATTAGTACCCTCAATCCTCGGTTTTGAACGATCCCTACATATCAATGCACATATGAATATATCCAATCTTCCTTGGCCGAATATATCATATATTTGCACATATTTTGGCCTTCAAATCAGGTACATATGATCTTGGAATATCCTCCACAATTTCGTCCATCATGTGCTCATGTCGTCCACCATTTTGCTCATTCCTGGATCGCACAGGAGAAATGTCTTCATCTTCTTTTGCACCATTTTCATTTGTTATTTGGTTTTCAGTTCTTGATATCATTTGAGAATACAATTTAGAAAACATTTGAAGACCATTTCTTGAACCATTTGTTCTCCAAAATCTGGAACTTCCTCCTTGACACGCTTTAGCTGCAAATCTCCTCCTTTATTATTTCCTCCTTTATTTTGTACCTAAAAACATAAAGTAAGTTAGAAAAATATTTACTAAGGTTATTGTGATGACCCGAAACAGAATCAGCAGTTAAGCCGCATAGTCACAGAGTTACGACAGTGTTGAATCGCCAAGCTTCTTAAGGACTTAATTATTGGCCGAGAATTGGAGCTGGGTCTCTTCTCGAGAGTCGTTGTACGTGTGATTACAAATTCGTGGGAGGTTCCGGATCGTTATTTGGACGACCGAGGAATTAGTTATGAATATTCTAAGTTCGGATTTAAATGGTGGGTTACTTAACGACTAAATTACCGGACGAGAATTTGGTTTCGGTTTTTTTCACGGAAGTTATTCAGAATTTAATTTCGAGTTCGTGGGAACTTCCGGAGCATGATTTTGAGCTACGATGATTTAGTTGTGATTATTTCCGTTTGTTGACTATTTAGTCGATTTAATGTGTGTTGCTTTGAAGGGTTGACTTTTTATCCGTTTGGCCGATGTGTTTGACTTCAGGTGATTATTGAAGAGTACGTCGAGCCGAGTTTGTGGTCGCGAGAATTATCGGAATCGGAATTGCGACGTGGAAATTACGCGTGTTTAAAGTTCGTCGAAATGGATAAACATGAAGTTTCCTTTTTGGGAAAGTATAAATAGTGCACTTACCTGTTTTGGAAAGTCAACCACCTCATTAATTGGTTTGACCGAGTTGACTGAGTCAACTCGGTGGGAGGAGGAGGAGGTCGACGGTTAGCTCGTGCTCCACGAGGGCTTGGAGGTTTCCGGCCACCCCACGGTGCGGCACCGGTCTTGTTCGATTCGTCTTGGAGTCCTCGACCTCATGCCGGCCACCGTTCACAGCGAGGTGGACGGTGGAGGAAGAATTTCCGGTGAGAAAATGGAGGAAAACTTTGTTATTCGGGTTCTTAGATTCAGACCGAATTGAACTTCAAGAGGTACTGGGTTTTGTAGCCCTCTTTCATGTGATTCTAACCATATAAACATGGTGTTCTAATTCGATTTGTTGATTGAGAATTTTGGATTTGAAATTTGTGTTTCAATTCGGTTTGACATGAAATTGGATGTGTTAGAGTGAGAATTGGACTTCGGTGCAGTTGACAAAGTTGCTCAGTGCATGATTTTGAGTGGAATAGGTGCAGCTCCGCCGTGAAATTTTCCGGTCAGCAGTGGCGCCGCCGTGGGCGCCGGTCAACGGCTGTCAACGGTCAAAGTTTGACTTTTTGGACTTCCGGCAAGTTGCATGTCATTTAACTCGAAATCGCGCTCCGATCGCAGTGGGGAGGTTCGTTTCTCGATTTGAGCATCCGAAAGTAAAGCGAGGTATTGAGGTGTTATATATGGATTTTCGACGATTCGTCGGCTTTGAGTTATGTGTTTCCGGAAACGGTGGTTTCTCGTGATTTTTCTTGCATTGTGGAGATATGATTTTGAGATATGGATTTTGTGAATATTCAGGGGTTCGTGATGGTTTGTTTGGCGAGGAAGTTTCTGCCGGATCACGGGTTAACGCGATACGCGTTACGCCAGTCTGTGAGTGGACAATTTCTTTTCACGGATATGATTGCGAGTCTTTTATATGATTTACGAACTTGAGCATGCGTATGAGATTTCGGATTACATGAGCATGTGTTTTACGATTATACGATTATATTTATACGGATATACGTATACAAATATGCATATACTTATATGTTGTTTCATGCATTTGCATCGAACTGTTATGATTTGGTTTTTACAGAGTACAGTCTTGGTTACGTTGTTATATCGATACACTTTGCCTCTCGGCTGATCCCCGATGGTAGGCCGCCAGGAGGGACGTCGTTATCCCGACCTGACCGGTGAGGGGCGTTTCCCCGGAACCGAGGCCATTTCTGGCTTAGAATCACGGGGACTAAGGATCTCGTGATTCGGACTGTACTAGCACGGTGTGTGTCCATGAGTGACCCCGTGAGATTTATACTTGCATGATCAGTACGCTGGAGGATTATGGTTTTACCTCGTGTACTTATTGTTTTTATTTACCTGGACTCGCATATGTTATTTTAAATATATATATTAACTGGTGAAAGACATTTATTTTCGTCCACTCACTCTAACGTGTTTATTGTCTTTCACCTGGGCTTTTCGGTTTTCGTGCCCAGTTTGCAGTTCAGGCTCTGGTGTCGCACGTCGTGGTCGGAGGCATAGTACTCGAGCTACTTTGTTTCATCCAGTAGGTTTATTGTTCTACCTACTGTGGTATGCGTATATGATTATGTATTAGAAGTCGCTCTGAGTTTCCTATTGAATATGTTATACGATTTTACCCGGATTTCAGTAAAGTATATATTATATGTATTGTTTACTTTACTGTTGATATATTGAGAAATCCGGATGGGATTGGTGCCCACGGTTTGCTTTTTGTGGCATAGGATGAAGTGTATTTTCCGCGTGCAGGTAATGGTAATTCCACGCTAGTAACGAAACTCTGCCCAAATTTCGAAAAGTTTTTGTTGGTTCGTGTTTTCGAAGGGGTTTGATTCCGATTTAGGAAGCTAAATCGGGGTTGGGTCCTTTCAGTTATAAAAAAGTAAAATGTAGAGAGAAAGAAATTAAGAATCAAGCATAAAATACGTAGATCAACATATCATACGATTATGATTTTTGTCCACTCACTATAACATTTTATGTTTTAATGCCTTTCCCTGGGCCATTTGTTTTAAATTGGCCAAATTGCAGATTAGTCAGTTGAAGCCGTGATCGTTCAGAGTATAAGGAATGAAAGACCACAGCTTCTATTTTCTCAGTATAGGTTTTCAGTTGAAGTTCTGGGTTGCTCATGCTAAGGTAGCTGGTACCAAATAAGTAGTGCTAGATACTTTAATACGGGTCCTATAAGACTTATTCTGGATTACTATGGTAATCTGGGGTGGGTCTTATTACTACTCACCAAAGTCGAGTCCAAAGCTAGATTGCAAAGGTGGATGCTCATTTTGCAAGCGTTTGACCTTGTAATCGAGGATAAGCCGGGTAAACACAACCTTCTTGCAGATCATCTCTCAATATTAGAAGTTGATAAGATAGTGGTGCACTAACCAAGAAAACCCTAGATGATCAAGTCTTTTCTATTGTAGGAGTGTTCCCTACCAATTATCAATAATTGTTTGCCGATATTGCAAGTTATTTGGAAAGCAAATGGACATACATGCCTTCCTACTTGACTAGTAATCAATGGAAGAGAATGTAGACGATGAGCCGAAAATTCTTGTAGGATGATCCCTATCTCTATATGGAAGTGTGAGGACCCGATCCCGATTTAGATACCTAAACCGGAATCTGACCCCAATGACCATACTAACCTAAGGTTAACCTCCTACTTAATTGAAAATCGAAGAAAGTAGAGATTTAAAACTCTGAGGTCCTACAACAATATAATTCAATTATTAATTGACCACACAGAGTATAAAATACAAGAAGATGTTAAGACAACATAACTACCAAACTCTCTAAACTAATTATGTTATCTTGATTTTTAATCGTAGGATCATCTTGACTCCTGCGGTGGATACCGTTATAGCTTGATCTGCATACACGCTCAACCTCTAATAAGATTTTGCAACCTGGGCATTTGAAATCGAAAGGCATATAAAACAGGAAAATCGTTAGAGTTAGTGGACGAGAAAATAAATATTCATAAAGAAATCGTAAATCGTGTGTTTATGCCTTTCACAGAAAATACATAAAATAAAACTGAGTGAGTCTATGTAAAAACATCACATAGATGTGTGTGGAGGCGTGCATAAAGTATCTCGGGTTGGGTGTTTGTCCTAACCTTCCCAGAGCACCTCAGTGATCAGCCGAGATGCCAGATGCATCGATGCAACATATATGAACATAACATGCATACAATAATGAAATATAATCATATAAGCCTCTGTGCATAAACATATGTTACCATATCATAGTGCGTGTATATATATATATTCATAAATAAAACATAAAAATAGACTCGTTAATGACAGTGAAAAATAAAGTGTCCACTCACCTAGCTAGCAGAAACGTAATTAGTTGATTACCAAACTCAAAAGTTTCTTAGTTGACATTCCTAAGACCAAAACGAGAGCCTAATATTAAATAATGACATATGCTACGAGCATACGGCTAAAGTGAGGAAGGAAATCGAGACAGAAAGTTCATCGACCTCTCACAATTCAAAATAATAATCACAAGCCGCCACGTACTCCAACTCTACGTGACAATAATCCTGAGATTGATCCAAATCATTGTGTCTCAAAAACAGCGCTTGTCGAGGATGAGCCTCGACTCGACACACATCACAAGAAAGCGTGGAAGTGTCGAGTCGGCCCAAATGCTGAAAATAGCTGAAAACATCACTAAAATACTGAATCGCACAAAATCATGTATAATTTGATTAGAAATGGGTTAAGGAACTTCCCATGAGAAAATCACATTTTCTGGTCACGAGAGCTTCACCGAGCACTGGTAGCTCATGGGGCCCACATGCTACCACCAGCGGTGGCCAGAATCCAACTGGCTCCAATCCCTGCAGTTAATACACCAATCGAAAGTTCATACAACACCCTACAACCTTGAAGTACACCATAACAACAAAAACAAGCCGAAACCATCGACCCTGAAAGTTTCAAAAAAATTCATCGCGACCGACCGATTGACGTCATGCCATGGCGAGGTTCGAGACGGGTCTCAATCGACTCCTAAGTCGGTGGGCGTCAAAACCCCTATAGGTTCACTATCCGATTCTAGCCAAAATTCTGTCACCGATGGGGCTTCAAAGCTTCGATTCAATCAACCAAAACCCATGCATGGCGATTTTGTAGCTTTAGAAAGGAAGAGGAGAACGGGGCGAGGTGGAGCTTTGCCAGCATCAGGCGACGCGGGGAGAGAGAGAATTGGGGAGAGAGAAAGTGTTGGGGTTTTTACCCAACCCAGGTAAATTACCTAAATCATGCTTATTAGATGGATGACCCAGATTTAATGTTAGGAGGATTGAACGGTCCACAAAATTCGACCAATAGTAGATTTAAATTAATCACAATTATAATACAAACTTCATAAATTCACAACAATTTGCTCAGATTTCTGAAAAATATCCAATATAAATATGGATAAGCTCGCAGTAATATCCTCTACAACTTTCGTGAAGAAAACGAGTCCAAGTTCATAATTAATGAAAAGTCAATTTTTAGTCGTGACAAATTCTGATAAACGAGATGTACGGTACTTCTCTCGTAAATTAGCGTGCCTAACAATGATTTACTGACTAATATAGATTCGGGTTGTTACAATCTACTCCCCTAATAAAAAATTTGTCCTTGAAATTTACATTAAGGAAAGTCAACGCAATGAAAACGCGATGGCATAATCGCTGCTCATCAGATATACCTAATTTCCCCATTAATAGCGACATATGCCGCATGATCGGGTGGCGTGATTTAATACCAAAATTTTGACAGAATAACTCACTATTCCGAGAATAGTTCAGAAACTTCATAATTCCATGCAAGAAGATCGCTATCCCGATAATTCTTGATTACCAAATACAATTCCATAATTTATCACACTTTAAGAAGGATACCATTCCCTTATGAATGAAAACGTCGAAACACCAAACTCCTGCTACTTGAACAAGTTTTCTCTCGAGTAACGATACTCATGTATTACCGGTTGCTACGGTACAGACTTCTGTGCAAACCCATAAAATAAACAGATCTTATATCCAAAAATGCCATAATAACTCAAAAATCGAAAGCGTCTAGTCATCAATGAAATGACGATCCCTTACTTAAACACTTGATCTAATAGAAATAACTACATCGTCCATGATAACTTCCGAGAAGTATACATATCATGATAAACTTGAAAGAGCATGAATACATATGTATCATATCCCTTAATTTGTAGGCTCGAATTTCCTCAAACATTGATCTATTACATCTATACTAGATATCGAGTACACAGTAACTGGATCAGTCAGATCTAGTTCTATATACAAAGTTACCATATCGGTAGTCGTAAAAATGTCAAACTTATTGCGCACTTAGACAATTGCCAATATGACTCCCCCAAGACAGTGCCACGTGAGATTTCGAGCATCACATACACGCAAAAGAAATATCATGTACGAAATTTTTTTATTACCAATGCATGCGCAAAACTGCATTCAAGGTACATCTTGCATCATTGGACATCATGAAGATTCATGCATAATCTTGTAGAACATACTTATACAAAACTCTCCAAAATGTACCCGAGTTACAAAACTCGAGGGAAGATGATTTACTAATTAACGTCTGAAGAAGAAAGCGATTTCCAATGACCCTAAATAGAAAAAGTTTCTACCAAAAATTTGGCATGACCCATTCGTTTATGGTCGAACCCATTCCTCAAAATTTGGCACAATTCACCAATATAATACCAACAATATCCACGACAAAAATTCAATTGTTTGTGATAATTTAGAAGAACACCACAAGCTCAATATAAAACAAAGCACAAAATTAGCCCCACAAGTCCCTAAGTTTAAAATAAAAACTGATCTTTGACTTATCACACGTGTATTAAACCGACCACATCATGAATAAACGAATTACTGTTCTCTGACATAACTAAAACTAAATGGAGGTGAAACATGAAAAAGACAAGTCTGCAACAACTATACTTTGATGAGATTCAAAAACTGTTGTGGTTAAATACAACAATCTCGATGGAAATGATACTTATATTTATATAGATGCGTATCCTGAATACTTCATGTACTTTTGGTTCGATAGAACTCCACGTGCATAAAAAATAAAACAAAATAAAACACATAGAAGTGACAAAATCGAGAATAACTTTCTTGGTTAAAACAATGAACCTTCTTGATGAACAAAATGGAAGAACTTAACGAAACAACATGGAATGAACAACATAAAGTTAAGGAAGCCAACCCAAACTTTAACCGGTAGATTAGTGAATGATTCTCGTGAGGCACATTATCGAGAATACAAGATGACAAAGTAGAATGGAGTAAAATTGAACGATCACAACATGACAGGTTAAAACATATTATCAACGGAAGAACTGAGAGAAACTTAATGAAACAAGATCTTTACTAGGGATCCAAGCACAACACACCCCAATTACCTATAACCTTCCCAGCAGTTTGACCAATAACAACCTACATCAAATGACTTCTCACCCAAAACCAAATCTCGTTCTATAAACGTCGTCCTAGCGTAAGGGTCATGCTTATCTTCTCGGTATCATTCCAATTTTATCAGATGTCCCCGAAGGGACCCCACTATTGATAGATTTCAAACACATAAGGAAATTAGATATGAATCATAAAGATGGGAGGAATAACGTGAAATAGAGGACTAGAAAGACTAAATGAGACACTTGAAACTCATAACTAATCAAATGTAAGGAAGTTGCAAAACTAAATATGACGAAGGAAAAGGAATTTTGGCACATGATTCATCAATAAAATTGGTAATTTACCAGTTCTACGCTATACTAGGCTTATGGGGTATTGATACATTGATAATCGCTAACAACCTTGTCGTGAAGCTCCTAATAATACACTAGTTGTATTAGCTCATACAATTTACCAAAATTTGGCATAACCTCCCCATAACTTCAAGATCCACTAAAACCTGCAAAACGATCCATATTTTTTCAAATATGACAAGTGCACATACAAACCAAGAGCCATGAGTGCTCCATCGGATTTCCCATACACTTAAATCACCAAAACTATTGTATAGTCCTTTCTTAGAATACACAACTTGACATAGTTCAGACAAGTTACCGAAAATTCGGCATAGCCTTCCTGAAAACTCAAGATCAATCAATACCTGCAGGGAGATTACATCACAAAAAATAACAAGTCCCATAGACAATTCATGAACCGCAGTTTCTCAACCGAACTCCTCATAACTTAAATCACATAATCCACATGAAACCACAAATCATCCCAATGAAATGAAAGTATCGTAAAGGTGTCCATACCCATTACCGGCGCAGATTATTAATAGCTTAATAAGAATGTAATCAATATTCTATATCCATCATACTAAAAACCTTTACATCGAGACAAATTATATGCTAGCCACATATCGAGCGAAAGTCTAAAGGTTCAAATCATGCTCACATAAAGACCACATACATTCCTACCCGTAATCATGTCGTGATATGCATATACCTTGTCAACGTAGAGCAAGCACAACCATTGAACATATTTCTCTTACTTGAAATTCGAGGATACTACTAACTATCTCAGGAAGAACCTTTACCTTAGAATACGGATTGAGGTCGGCGCACACGAGGAATAGAGACAAAGGTAGGGTGACATATAGGCTGGGTTAGTACTCGGACACATTCACCAGGTATTCGACGAAGTTCAACACCTTGAGTATTGATGGGGATCCGCCGGCCAGTTGGGCCATCACTCGGAAGGTGTTGAGCGTAATCAAACACATAAAAAAAAGTGGCCTAGTACAGTCTACAGAACCTATAACCTAAAGATCTGATACCAACTTTGAGGACCCGACCCTGATTTAGATACCTAAACTGGAATGACACCCCAATGACTATATTAACTCAAGGTTAACATCCAACTTAACTGAAAATCGAAGAAAGTAGAGATTCAAAACTCTGAGGTCCTACAATAATGTAATTCATTTACTATTTGACCACACCAAGTATAAAATACAAGAAGACATTAAGACAATAGAGCTACCAAACTCTCTAAACTAATTATGTTATCTTGATTTCCAAACCGTAGGATCATCTTGGCTCCTACGGTGGATACTGCTATACATCGATCTACGTACATACCCGACCTCCAATAAGACTCTGCAACTTGGGCATTTGAAACTGAAAGGCCCAAGGGAAAGACATATAAAACAGGTAAACCGTTATAGTTAGTGGACGGGAAATTAAATATTTGTAAAGGAATCGTAAATCGTGGGTTTATGCCTTTCACCAAAAATACATAAAATAAAACTGAGCGAGTCTAAGTAAAAACCTACCATAGATCTGTGTGGCGGGTGCATAACGTATCTCGGGTCGGGTGTTTGTCCAAACCTTCCCGGAGTACCTCGGTGATCAGTCGAGATGCCAAATGCATTGATGAGACATACATGAACATAACGTGTAAAAAAACATTAAATTATATCATATGGGCCATCGTGCATAAACATATTTTACCATATCATAGTACGTATATATATATATATTCATAAATAAAACATAAAAATAGACTCTCTAATGACAGTGGAAAATAAAGTATCCTGTAACCTGGCTAGAAAAAACGTAATTAGTCGATTACCAAACTCAAAGGTTTCTTAGACGACATTCCTCACACCAAAACGAGCCTAATATTAAATAATGACATATGGTATTAGCATATGGCTAAAGTGAGGAAAGAAATCGAGACAGAAAGTGTATCGGCCCCTTACAATTCAAAATGATAATTTCAAGGTGCCACATACCCCAACTCCAAGCTTAATCCAAATCATCGTGGCTTGAAAACAGCCTCGACTCGACACACGTCCTAAGAAAGCGTGGAAGTGTCGAGTCAACCCGAATTATGAAAATAGCTGAAAACATCATTAAAATAGTCAAATCGCACAAAATCACGTATAATTCCATGAACAATGGACTTAGGAACTTCCCGTGAAAGAATCACATTTTCTGGTCGTCAGAGCTCCACCGTGCACAACAGCGTGTGGGGCCCACACGCTACCATTGAGGGCGGCCGAAATCCAACCAACTCCAATCCCTTCAATTAATACACCATTCAAAACCTTACAACTTTACGGTACAACACAACGTCAAAAACTGGCTAAAACCATCGAAACTTACCTTGAATGTTTGAAAGCCTTTCCTAAAATTCATGGCGACTAGCCGAAAATGTCAGGCCACGGTGTGGCTCAAGATAGGTCTTAATCGACTCTTGAGATGGTGGGTGTCAAAACCCCTATAGGTTCACTGTCCCATTTCGGCAAAAAATTCCATCACTGATGACGACGAAAATCGGCCAAAATCGGGGCTTCAAAGCTTCGTTTTTATCAACCAAAACCCACGCATGGTGATTTTGTAGCTTTACAAAAGAAGAGGAGAACGGGAAAAAATTTTTGACACCGAGACCGACGAAATTGGTGGCCGGTCGGTAGAGCTTTGCCTGCATCAGGCGATGCGGGGAGAGAGAGAGAGAATCGGGGGAGAAAAGGGGAGGAGAGAAAGTGTTGGGGTTTTTGCCCAACCCAGGTAAATTACCCAAATCAAGCTTATTAGATGGATGGCCCAGATTTAATGTTAGAAGGATCGAAGCGTCCACAAAATTCGAGCAATAGTAGATTTCAATTAATCACAATTATAATACAAACTTCCGAAATTCACAACAATTTTCTCTGATTTCTGAAACTTCCAATATAAATATGCACAAGCTTGCAGTAATATCCTCTATAACTTTTGTGAAGAAATCGAGTCCAAGTTCATAATTAATAAAAAATTAATTTTTAGTCGCGACAAATTCTGATAAATGGGATGTATGATACTTAGCCCATAAATTAGCGTGATTAACGATGATTAACTCACTAATATAGGTTCGGGTTGTTACAACAAGGAAGTGATGGAGTTATGAGGAGGTGTATTCTGGAAAGCGAGATCTTTAATGTGCTTACATTTTGTCATGCTTGGGAGTGTGGTGGACATATGGTACATCAAAGACGATATACAAGGTTCTTTAAGCTAGTTTGTAGTGGCCCAACCAATTCCTAGATGTTTACGTATTTGTCAAAGTATGTGACCGTTGCCAACGAGTTAGGAGGATCAATTCAAGGAATCAAATGTCATTGACATCTATCATTCCTCCTATGGGATGAACTACATATTGGTAGTGGTCGATTATGTATCTAAGTAGGTTGAGGCGATAGCTACTCCGATCAATGAAGCCAAGGTGGTCACAAAATTCCTCAAAGGATACATGTTTAAAAAGCATGGAACTCTAAGAGAAATCATTAGTGATGGAGGTTTACACTTCATCAACTAAAAGTTCAAGTCCTTATTGAAGAAGTATGGTGTGTCTCATCAAGTGGCTACTCCTTACCACCCCCAAACTAGTTGTCAAGTAAATATTACTAACCGAGAGATCAAAAGCATCCTGGAGAATAAGGTGAATGTTACAAGGAAAGATTGGAGCTTGAGGTTGAAATATGCATTATGGGCATATATACCGGATGACTTACAAGACACCTCTAAGCATGTCTCCTTATCCACTAGGCTATGGGAAGCAGGGATGACAATAATACCCATCGAGTATGGTATTCATCGGGTATTCGACCCTAACAGGGGACAAAAATGGGTAACGGGTACGGGTGTATCCAATACCCTGATTTTGAAAACGGGTATGGGGTGGGTATGATATTTTGATATCTGTGCCCATACCCACCCAATAAGAGCATTAAATTTACTGTTGTTAATATATTTATGATATAATAATATTACATGTAATAATTATTTTTTCTATTAGAGTATAATATAAATAATCTTATTTTATATATAAGATTTCTCAACATTTTGTCTACCTTATATATACACACACTTAATTATGGCCCTATAATTATATATATACATACGTATATATATATATATCAAACGGTGGTTTATATATATAGAACAAAAGTCCAAACCCTAGCCCCTACTACCCAACCTACCTTGCCATTTTGCCGTTTCCCCAAATTGCTTAGTTGCTAAATGGCTTCTATGCAACCTTCAGTCAATGACTCTAATGATCTTGACAATCAAGTTTCTCCGGCAACTGAAAACGAGGACACTTCTACACCTATTTCAAATGAGGACGACACAAGATTGAAAACGATCAAGGGAGAAAGTGTAAGCTTAGGTCTGCAGTATGGGATAATTTTGAGAAGAAAACTATTGGTGGTAAGATAAAAAAAAAGTGTGCAATCATTGCAAGGCTCAATTATCTGCGGAGAAAAATCATGGGACATCATATCTACGTGATTATATGAAGTCTTGTATCTACAAAAGACAAAGAAAAATGGATCCAATAAGCTTGGTACTTACAGTTATGATCCTAATAATGCTAGGAGGTCACTTGGAAATATGGTTATTCTTCATGAGAATCCATTGTCTAGTTGATCATATTGGATTCCAAAGATATTCTTTTGAGTTGCAGCCATTGTTTAACATTTTTAGTCGAAACACAATCAAGTTTGACATATTGAAGATTTTTAAAGTTGAAAAGGAAAAAACAATGAAATTGTTGGATGCTAGTAAAAGCAAAATCGTCGTCACAACTAACATGTGGACATCAAATAATCAAAAGAGAGGGGGTTTATGGCTAGTACTTCACACTTTATTGACGATTCTTAGATTATGCAAAGTTGCCTACTAAGGTAAATTTATAAAAGTTCTATAATTTAAGTTATTTTAATTAATTTATAGTAATTAAGTATGTGTGACTTTTTTTTTAGGTTTATATATGTACCATGTCCACACACTGTCGATGTACTTGTTGATGCCTTGGTGCACTGTTTGTTTGATTGGAATCTTGATCATAAGTTGTCTACTTTAAATGTAGATAATTGCACTACTAATGATGCCATGCTTGATAAGATCACCTTTTATGTTGGATGGTACTTTATTTCACATGTGTTTTTGTGCCCATATATTAAACTTGGTTGTAAGAGATGGTCTCGATGTGATCAAAGAAAGCATTGAGAAAGTCTGGTAAAGTATTGCCTTTTGAACTGCAACGCCAAAGGAGAGAAATTTTTTTAGAGATGGCAAAACAACTAAGAATTCCAAGTACTAAGATGTTGGAATTTAATTGTAAAATAAGGTGGAACTCTTTATACTCCATGCTCAACACTGCAATGATATACAAGGATGTTTTCCGTCGTCTGAAACACTGTGAGCCCTTATACAAAGATGTACCTACTGAAGATGATTGGTCAAAGACAAAACAACATGTTGATGTTTAATGACACAATAGAACTATGTTCAGGCATCAAGTATCTCATTGCCAATCTTTATTTTAAAAATATTTGTGCGATTAGATTAGCAATCTATGAATTGCAAGAGTCTGACTAACTTAAGGTCCAACAAATGGCATCAAAAATGCTGGAATAATTTAAGAAATACTGGGACACCATGCATGGTTTAATGGGGGTTGCAAGTATTTTGGATCCAAGTTATAAGATGAAGCAAATTAAATTTTTGTGTCCTTTACTTTATCTAGGGAACAAAGCATTGTCTAAACTTGAAAATGAGAAGTATAAAAGATTGTTTTATGATTTGGTGAAGGAGTATCAATTTAGATCTCATCAGAGTTCAGAATCAGACCCCATAAGATCAAATCGAACTCATTCCTCTTCATCAAGAGTATCTATAGAGAAACTTGATTCGGTGAAACAACTTGATGTTTTGATTGTCACACTGCTACTAGCACCCATGTTAAATTTGAGTTGGATCATTATCTAGAGGAGTCTCTCCTGCCTATAAATGATGATGGAAACTTTGATACATTGGTGGAGTTCAAATGGGATTAAATATCCCACTTTACAAGAAATTTCTAGAGATATACTAGTTATTCCTGTCTCAACTGTTGCTTCGGAGTCTTGTGCGCTTTAGTACTAGCGGAAGGGTAATAAGCCCTCATTGGAGTCGACTCTATTCGAGAACAATAGAAGCCTTGATGTGTTCTTGTGATTTGTTGTGGAATGAAATAAGAGGTCAACATAATTATTACTATATATTATATATTACTTTTGTTCAATGAGGAGACTTCCTATGTTGATTAATCTTTTTGTTTATCATAGGTATAAATTCGAAATATGAGATAACTACAACTAAAGATGACTCTGACTACAACAAAAATGATGAAGTAAACCTTCTTTGTTTAACACTTGTCATATATATTTGTTTAGATGAATACGCTTGAGCTTTTTGTTCTACATATATAATTTTTTATTTGATAATGCGTTAAAATATGCATCAAATATTAACACCAAGTAGACATTCAACACATAGTTCACACGTATGCAATTTAAAACCCTTCTTTGTAGATGTAGCATTGATAAATAGGGATCGTTCTTAACCGGGGATTGAAGGTACTAAGCATGACATCGTTTGTAAATAGAAAATAAAAGGTATGGGGGGTTTGAAATTTTGGTTATTAATTTACGAAATATAAACAAATAATGGCCAGCCAACAGATTTAGAACCCTAAATTCTAACATGTTTCACTCATAGACAAGTAGAAACAATTACAGAACTTAAAATCCTAAACAGGCTCAGTAGACCAAAAATAAAACACTAAGCTAATATATACAAGTGATCGACTCATCCTAATTACTTTTACTCATTCTTAACCTGCAAGTTAAAAAATATTAATCCAAATCCTAACTCCTCAATTTTACAAAACACATGCTCATAATTTGTCGTGCTCGGGATCGCCCTATACACATACCCTTGATTTAGACTCAAGATCACCCTATATCTAACCCAAAGAATTAAGCATAGATGAACATGTATAATAAAAACTAAGAAACTAGAAAACATGAAAAACAGTAGGAAACATTGCAAGTAAAGAAAAACCTAAATACTACAAACTATTTTACTAAACCAAAAGTTCATACAAGGAGAAGCTACAAAATAAAGAGGATTCATGTTACACTTTTTATTCTTCGGGATTGCCCTATGGAGGTAAGGTATAACTGAATCTTCTTTGGTGGAGGAGACATTCGGGATCGCCCTATAGGTCAATGGAGGTTGTTGTGGTGGCGGACGACGGCGTAGGCTGCTTCCTTGGAGGATTTCTTGTCTTCGTGGAGAGGAGATAGTGTTTAGGCAGAGCTTTTGGTATCCAAAATGAGTGATGATTTAGTTCTGGTCGAGCTCCCTTATAAATAGGATATTAAAAACCCTAGTCTATCCCCAATTAGGAATGAATTAACTTTACCCTGGTAAGTTGACCTTTCTTCATTAAATAAGTGATTCCTGGAGATTTATATGTCTGAATTGAGTGATTCTTTTTTAGCTGAAAATTTGACGTCTAGAGGTTTCCAAGGACATATTATTCGTATCATAAATCCTTTTGGTCCATTTTCAATGGCCCGTTGAAGTGGGCTGATCTGTACAGACAGATTTTTTGATTTCTAGCTTTTGATTCATCTTCTTCTTTTGGGCTTCTTTGTGTCCGAATCTTGACACGATATTGGACCTTCTTGGACACATGAGCATGGTCTTGACCCATCTTAGTGATCTTTGATCCATTCTTTATAAATTGTGGCCCATTCTTCTTCATCTTTCTTCTTCATTTTAGGAACTTCCTCCTTAGCAAGTTTTGAGCTCATTTTTGCCTCCTTTATGGATTCATCCTTATTTTGTCCTATAAATCATAAACTAAGTAAGATATAAAGATACTAAGTTCTAAACAAAGCTAAATGTAAAGAGAAAAATGTTAAGAATCAGTATTATTTAATTTTTTTGCAAGATGCACCCATTGAAACAGAAAATGAGAACATCACTTTGTAAGTATGAATGGGAGCATGAGGTCTATTACTTTACTGACTTTTGCTAAAAAAATTAATGTGACAACCCGAACCAAAATCTACGTATTAATCCGCACAAAATTGAATTATCGCAGATTAGTCGCATAATTGGGTTTGTTAACGACTATTTCCCCAGGTGAGAATGTGTGACGACCCAAAACAGAATCAGCAGTGGAATCAGCTTAATCTACGAGCTTGCGCATAGTCGCAGATTTCCGACAGCTGTTTGAATCGCCAGATTTGATAACGACTAAATTATTGGCCTAGAATTGGAGCTGAGTCTCTTCTCGAGAGTCGTTGTACGTGTGATTTCGAGTTCGTGGGCAGTTCCGGATCGTTATTTGGACGACCGAGGAATAAGTTATGAATATTTGAAGTTTCGAGGGAATCGGGTTAAATTGGTGGATTTCTTAACGACTAAATTACCGGACGAGAATTTGGTTTCGGCTTCTTCACGGAAGTTGTTGAGAATTTAATTACGAACTCGTGGGAACTTCCGGAGCATTATTTTGAGTTACGAAGATTAAGTTGTGAATATTTCCGATTGTTGATTATTTAGTCAATTTAAATGTGTTGGTTTGAACAGTTGACTTTTTGTCGGTTTGGTCGATGTGTTTGACTTTGGGTGATAATTGAAGAGTACGTCGAGTCGAGTTTGTTGCCGCGAGAATTATTGGAATCGGAATTACGACGAGGAAGTTACAGGAGTTTAAAGTTTGTCGTAAATTGTATTTTGGAGATTTCCAAATTGGGAAAGTATTAAATGAGTATAAATATTGGAGTTGCCTTTTAGGGAAAGTCAACATTTGGTCATTAATTCACTGACCGGTCAACGCGAGCTACAATGAAGGTGACGACGGTTCACGGTGGCTCACGGCGGTGATGCTTTTTCCGGCCACCCCAAGGCACGGGGTTGGCCTTGTTCGACTCGCCACAGTCTGCTCTTGAAGACTCCGGCCACCGTTCACGGCGAGGTGGACGGTGGAGGAAGGAAAATCCGGCCAAAATTCAAGGAAAAATTGGGGATTTCAGGTTCAATGATTCCGGTTGAAATGAACTACAAAAAGGATTGGGTTTTGTAGCTCTCCTCACCTACAAGCTACCATGTAAGTTTGGTGATCTAATTTTGCTTATACATGGAGAATTTTGTATTTGAAAGTTTGGTTCCAATTCGGGTTTTCATGAAATTGACCTAGTTAGAGTGTGAATTGGCCTTCGTTACAGTTGAAAAAGTTGCTCAGTGGGTGATTTTGCATGGAATAGGGGTTGCTCCGCCGTGGAATTCTCAAATTGGGTGGCGCCGCCGTGGAATTCTCAAATTGGGTGGCGCCGCCGTGGAATTCTCAAATTCTCAACGGCGGTCAACGGTGGTCAACTTTGACTTTTTGGGGTTTTCGACAAGTTGCATGTCATTTCACTCGAAATCGCGCCCCGATCGCCGTGGGGAGGTTCGTTTTTCGAGTTGAGCGTCTGAACTTACAGTGAGGTATTGAAGTGTGATTTTCGGATTTTCGACAGTTTGTCGTAATCGGATTACGTGTTTCCGAGAACGGTCGTTTCTCGTGATTTGTCTTGTATTGTCGAGTAATGATTTTGAGAAATGGACTTTGTGAATATTCAGGGGTTCGTGATCGTTCGTTTGGCGAGGGACTTTCCGCCGGATCACGGGTTAACGCGAACTGCGTTACGCTAGTCTGTGAGTGGACATTTCTTTTCACGGATTGTTTGCGAGTCTTTATACACGTTTTATGAACTTGAGCATGCGTATGAGATTTCGGATTACGTGAGCATGTGTTTTATGATTATACATATACGAATATACGTATACGAGTATACATACACTTATATGTTGTTTCATGCATTTGCATCGAACTGTTTATGATTTGATTTTCATAGAGGACAATCTCAGTTACGTTGTTGTATCGATACACTTGCCTCTCGGCTGATCCCCGATGGTAGGCCTTCCAGGAGGGTCGTCGTCACCCCGACCTGACCGGCGAGGGGCGTTTCCCCGGAACCGAGGCCTTTCTGGCTTAGAATCACGTGTGGACCAAGGACCCTGTGGTTCGGACTGTACTAGCACGGGTGTGTCCATGAGTGACCCCGTGGGATTTTTACTTGCATGCTCAGTACGCTGGAGGAGTATGAGTTTACCTCGTGTACTTTGTTATTTCTATTTACCTGGACTCACATATGTTATTTTAAACATATATATCAACTGGTGAAAGACATTTATTTTCGTCCACTCACTCTAACAGTTTTCATGTATTTCCCCTGGGCTTTTCGGTTTCCGTGCCCAGTTTGCAGTTCGGATTCTGGTGTCGCACGTCGTGGTCGGAGGCATAGTGCTCGAGCTACCTTGTTTCTTCCAGTAGGTTTATTGTTCTACCTACTGTGGTATACGTATATGATTATACATTAGAGGTCGCTCTGAGTATTCTGTTGTATATTTTATATGATTTTACACCAGATTTCAGTAAAGTACAGATATATTTATTGTTTTACTTTACTGTTGATATATTGAGAAATCCGGATGGGATTGGTGCCCACGGTTTGATTTTTGTGGCATAGGATGAAGTGTATTTTCCGCGTGCAGGTAATGGTAATTCCACGTTAGTAACGAAACTCTGCCAAAATTTTGTTGGTTTTTGTTGGTTTGTGTTTTCGAAAGGGTTTGATTCCGATTTAAGGAGCTAAATCGGGGTTGGGTCCTTTCAGCTTGGTATCAGAGCATTAGGGTATAGGTTCTGTAGACTTCTGTAGTCGTGTTTACTAAGGATATTTGAGAATGTACAGCATGTCTGGAATGGTGACCCGACCGGCTGGCGAATACTCATCAATATTCCGGGTGTTGTATACTTTCAAATATTTGAAGTTCCATGATTACGTTCCACTTGTTGTGAACGATGTTTTATTCATTAGGATGCCTCCTTGACGTGCTTTCCGTGTCGGTACGATTGTGGATCCTATTGAGGATCAATCGACGCGCGATTTGTCAGTGAATTGTGGGTTTGGATGAGTATTCTGAGTTCAGGGAATTGTGTGGCACGGTTTGCCTGGTTGTGTGTGTATGAGCGTCTACATGTTGCCTCAGAGCTGAGAATTGTGGCGGTTGATGTTTGCTTGAGTCAGATTGTTGTATCTGGTGGGCTGGTATTGTGTGAGTTTCTGTTGCGACTCCATGGCCTACATTCAGGGTGTTGTTTTTATGGTAATAGTTTAATTAGGCTACCCAGCATCCGAATGAGAGTGTTTACCCACCTGAGGCAGAGATGCATTGTCCACATGTTTGTCCCTATTTGCACGAGTTGTGTGGCTTCAGAGGAAGCGGTGCACGAGGTTCGAGATGAGTTTGAACCTGAGCATCAGAGAGAGAGAGAGTCTGATTGATGTGCATCGAGATAACCATGAGGAGCTTAGTGGGCTGCACTCAGTGGCGAGGCTGTCGAGAAGGAAAGGTGTACGCGGTTTTCGATGTGATGGTTTGAGGAAAGTGGACTTAGTCGAGATTTTGATGAGGTTGAGTTCATGCACTTCGGGACCAGTGACTTCATCAGGCTATGACCTTTTCGATTATGTTGAGGGTCATTAGATCAGGCAGAGGATCCGTTTGGTAATGGCGGAGATCACAGTGTAGCGGACTTGCTCCTGTGGCATGAGTTTGGGCGATTGTTGGTGATCCTTTCACGCAGCAGGTGTTGCGGTGACTTGTGTTCGTGGAGCACTCTCAGTTGCCATTGTGGTGACTAGGAGGGTCACGTTGCGAGGGAGCGCCCTTAGCCAGCTGTGTTAGCGGTTCGACAGCTCAGAGTTCACGAGGAGATCCTCATGTTGTTCCTGAAGTTTGTCCAATGTACCCTTTTGATGAGTTATCCAGTAATGTCGCAATTGACGTGGGCGGCTAGTTGGGCATGATGGAGTTCGTGCCATGACCTTGTTTGAGGACAGACTTTTCTCCGAGGTTACTGTTGTTTGATGTCCATGGCTATTGTATCTACATCTTCACTTCCGAGGTTTTGGAGAGTGTTGTATCCATCCAGAGGTGGCGAGATCCTTGTTGAAGGTTATGTGTTAGCCGCGGATCTGTTATAGCTGGACATCGTGGTTTTGATATGACTATAAGTATGGAATTACTGACGATGCATTTGGCTATATTCGAGTGCCTCGAGAAGGAGGTTGTGTTTCGACGACCAGGTTTCCCCGAGATACTGTTTCGCGGTGATGGTCGAGCGGATGGTGGAGACGAGTTGTGTGGTTTGCTTTGCTCATGTTGCGGATACTACGGCTGCTGTGCCCAAAATTGGTGACATTGAGGTGGTTCCCGAGTTTCCAGGTGTGTTCCGGAGAAGTTACCAGGTGTTCCTCCAGTTCGGGAGACCGACTACACCATTGAGCTTGTACCAGGCGCTGGACTCATTTTACCGGCATCTTGTCGTTCGGTGCTAGCGGAGCGGATACAGCTATAGTTTCGACTCCAGGAGTTGCGGGATGAGGTTTCAGGAGATTTCATGCGACCCCGCGTATTTGCGTGGTGTGCTCTTACATTGTGTGTACGGATGATGGATGGTTCGACGTGGTGGTGCGTTGACTACCGAAAGCCTAATTCGCTTCAGAGGATAATGAGTATCCTCCGCGTCGGATTGATGAGTGGTTTTATTAGCTTGCGAGAGCTTCAGTCTTTTCGAAGATTGATTTCGGGTCTAGATACCATCAGTTGAGGTTTGATGAGTCAGATGTAGTTTGGACAACTTTCGGATCTCGGTGCGGACATCAGGAGTTTTTGGTCACGCTGTTTGGTTGACCAATGCCCCGTAGATCGTGTGGACTTGATGGACCAGGTGTCCAGACGATTCTGGACGAGTTGCGGTCATGTTCGTTGGCAACGTCCTGATGTATTTCGGGAGTGTGGACCAGTACCTGAAGCAATTGCGAGCAGTTTTGCAGCCTTACGAGATGATCAGTTGTTGACAAGTTCAGCCAGTGTGAGTTTTGGCCGATTAGCGTGAAGATTTTGGGTTGTGTGATGTTATTTGAGGGAGTTGGCGTGGATCCTGACCAGTTAGAGGCCGTGTTAATTTGGGATTGATTTACCATTGTACCAGAGATCAGGGGTCTCCTAGTTTTTGCAGGCTATTACCGACGGCTTGTGCAGGATTTTCCCGGATTGCCACTCTACTTTCCGAATTGACGAAGAAGGCGTCTAGTTCGAGTGGTTCGATGCACGCGAGGAGAGTTACTTACTCCTGCAGGATGGTTGACCGTTGCTTCGGTTTTGACCTTACCTGACGATTGTGACGAGTTCGTGGGTTATGGTGATGCATCGAGGTTTAGATTTGGTTGTGTTTTGATGCTGTGTAGCAGAGCGGTGGCTCATGGTTTCGGGCAGTGGAAACTTTATGTAGTTGCATATCCTGTGTATGATTTGGGTGTAGCTGTCCTTGTGTTAGCATCAGAGAGTTCGAGACACTACAGCTATGGCGTGCAGCACAGTGTAGGACGTACACTGATCACTTTGGTTTCATCCACTTGCATTTTCGGCCAGATTTAGGCTTGAGGCAGTGTAGATGGATAGGGTCGACTAACGACTGCGGCTGCACCTTTGAGTTTTTTCGAGAAAGGCTAGAGGTTGTACTTTGACCATCCGTCTGGGATGTTGTTGCTGATGCATTCAGTTAGCAGTCGGAAGCTTCAGTGTTTCATGTGAGTGTGTGGCTCGAGTTTCCGTGTTAGCCGAATTGCGAGCTATGAGAGCTGAGTTCGAGTGTGATGATGTTAAGCTCACTGTTTTGCGCGCATTTGGCTCTAGTGGTGCGGAGATGTATCAGATACTTCGAGTTTACTACTCGTGACGCAACATGAAGAGCAATATAGCAGTTTGTATGTGCAGATGCCACATTTGTCGATAGGTGATGGCTTGGAGGCAGAGACTTGCCGGAGAGTTACAGCCATTGGAGATTTCCGATTAGAAGTTGGAGTTTGTCACTGTGGTTTTTGTGTGCCAGTATGCACTTCGGTTTGTGGTACCAGTTGTCAGGCCATTGTGGACCATTTGATGAACTTGGTACATTTACTTGTACTTTCCGAAACAGATTTCAGTGGCAGGTTGGCATAGCTGTGTTTGGCGGAGGTTGTCCATTTACGTGGTACGCCTGTGTCCCAGATTGCTGACCGAGATAATCAGCTACAACAGAGTGTTGGCAAGATTTGCAGCGAGCATTGGAGACCAGATTACAAGTTAGTACCGGTTCTTATCCTCAAATTGGAGGGCGATCTTTGAGGACTATTCAGACCTTGGAGGGCATATTGTGGACCTCGGTATTGCTGTTCCGAGGGATTTGGGACCAGCAGTTTCACTTGTTTGAGTTTGCATGCAGTACCAGTTTGTGGACCACTATGATTTTGATGTTGCATGTTGTCATTTTGAGGACGATGTTGTACTCCATTGTGCTAGAGTGTGTTCGATGTGGGTTGACATTTGATTCTGATTTTGTGGAATGTGTTACCACAGACTGTCAGATTAGCGGAAATGGGCTGATGATTTCTCGAGTTCGATGTATGAGTTATGTTGATGTGTGTAGACTGAGTTGTGATTTGCCACGTTATTTTGATCTGTATGTGGGCATAGGCGAGTTTGTGTTGTGCCGTGTAGTTCGGCATTGCCTATAGTATTGACTTTTGTGTGTGTTGTGTTCCGTGTGGCGGAACTATGTTTCAGGTTTGTCACGTGTTGTGTACCCTATCTGTTCCTTATGCTGGAACACTTGGCTATTATGTAGAGCCAGTTCAGATTCGAGATTTGAGGGTACAGGGATTTCAGCACGGAGCTATCTCCTATTATGGAGTCTCTTGTCAGAGTTGTTCAGTTGACGTAGCCACTGAAGAGTTGAGCAGTATGCAGAAGCAGTGCTCCTACCTTTAGTCGACAGACTTGGAAATTTCGAGGTCGAAATTTTTTAAGGGGGATGGATTTTTGACGACCCAGAACAGAATCAGCAGTGGAATCAGCTTAATCTACGAGCTTGCGCGTAGTCGCAGATTTCCGACAGCTGTTTGAATCGCCAGATTTGATAACGACTAAATTATTGGCCAAGAATTGGAGCTGAGACTCTTCTTGAGAGTCATTGTACGTGTGATTTCGAGTTCGTGGGCAGTTCCGGATCGTTATTTGGACGACCGAGGAATAAGTTATGAATATTTGAAGTTTCGACGGAATCGGGTTAAATTGGTGGATTTCTTAACGACTAAATTACCGGACGAGAACTTGGTTTCGGCTTCTTCACGAAAGTTGTTGAGAATTTAATTTCGAACTCGTGGGAACTTCCGGAGCATTATTTCGAGTTACGAAGATTAAGTTGTGAATATTTCCGATTGTTGATTATTTAGTCAATTTAAATATGTGTTGGTTTGAACAGTTGACTTTTTGTCAGTTTGGTCGATGTGTTTGACTTTGGGTGATAATTGAAGAGTACGTCGAGTCGAGTTTTTTGCCGCGAGAATTATTAGAATCGGAATTACGACGAGGAAGTTACGGGAGTTTAAAGTTTGTCGTAAATGGTATTTTGAAGATTTCCAAATTGGGAAAGTATCAAATGAGTATAAATATTGGAGTTGCCTTTTAGGGAAAGTCAACATTTGGTCATTAATTCACTGACCGGTCAACGCGAGCTAGAATGAAGGTGACGACGATTCACGGTGGCTCACGGCGGTGATGCTCTTTCCGGCCACCCCAAGGCACGGGGTTGGCCTTGTTCGACTCGCCACAGTCTCCTCTTGAAGACTCCGGCCACCGTTCACGGCGAGGTGGACGGTGGAGGAAGGAAAATCCGGCCAAAATTCAAGGAAAAATTGGGGATTTCGGGTTCAATGATTCCGGTTGAATTGAACTACAAAAAGGACTGGTTTTTGTAGCTCTCCTCACCTACAAGCTACCATGTAAGTTTGGTGATCTAATTTTGCTTATACATGGAGAATTTTGGATTTGAAAGTTTGGTTCCAATTCGGGTTTTCATGAAATTGACCTAGTTAGAGTGTGAATTGGCCTTCGTTGCAGTTGAAAAAGTTGCTCAGTGGGTGATTTTGCATGGAATAGGGGTTGCTCCGCCGTGGAATTCTCAAATTGGGTGGCGCCGCCGTGGAATTCTCAAATTCTCAACGGCGGTCAACGGTGGTCAACTTTGACTTTTTGGGGTTTTCGACAAGTTGCATGTCATTTCACTCGAAATCGCGCCCCGATCGCGGTGGGGAGGTTCGTTTTTCGAGTTGAGCGTCTGAACTTACAGTGAGGTATTGAAGTGTGATTTTCGGATTTTTGACAGTTTGTCGTAATCGGATTACGTGTTTCCGAGAACGGTGGTTTCTCGTGATTTGTCTTGTATTGTCGAGTTATGATTTTGAGAAATGGACTTTGTGAATATTCAGGGGTTCGTGATCGTTCGTTTGGCGAGGGACTTTCCGCCGGATTACGGGTTAACGCGAACTGCGTTACGCTAGTCTGTGAGTGGACATTTCTTTTCACGGATTGTTTGCGAGTCTTTATACACGTTTTATGAACTTGAGCATGCGTATGAGATTTCGGATTACGTGAGCATGTGTCTTATGATTATACATATACGGATATACGTATACGAGTATACATACACTTATATGTTGTTTCATGCATTTGCATCGAACTATTTATGATTTGATTTTCACAGAGTATAGTCTCAGTTACGTTGTTGTATCGATACACTTGCCTCTCGGCAGATCCCCGATGGTAGGCCTTCCAGGAGGGGCGTCGTCACCCCGACCTGATCGGCGAGGGGCGTTTCCCCGGAACCGAGGCCTTTCTGGCTTAGAATCACGTGTGGACCAAGGACCCCGTGATTCGGACTGTACTAGCATGGGTGTGTCCATGAGTGACCCCGTGGAATTTTTACTTGCATGCTCAGTACGCTGGAGGAGTATGAGTTTACCTCGTGTACTTTGTTATTTCTATTTACTTGGACTCGCATATGTTATTTTAAACATATATATCAACTGGTGAAAGACATTTATTTTTGTCCACTCACTCTAACAGTTTTTATGTCTTTCCCCTGGGCTTTTCGGTTTCCGTGCCCAATTTGCAGTTCGGATTCTGGTGTCGCACGTTGTGGTCGGAGGCATAGTGCTCGAGCTACCTTGTTTATTCCAGTAGGTTTATTGTTCTACCTACTGTGGTATACGTATATGATTATACATTAGAGGTCGCTCTGAGTATTCTGTTGTATATTTTATATAATTTTACACCGGATTTCAGTAAAGTACAGATATATTTATTGTTTTACTTTACTATTGATATATTGAGAAATTCGGATGGAATTGGTGCCCACGGTTTGATTTTTGTGGCATAGGATGAAGTGTATTTTCCGCGCGCAGGTAATGGTAATTCCACGTTAGTAACAAAACTCTGCCAAAATTTTGTTGGTTTTTAGTTGTTTGTGTTTTCGAAAGATTCCGATTTAAGGAGCTAAATCGGGGTTGGGTCCTTTCAGAATGTGTGTCCACTTCCTTCACGAGAATTGTAGAGTACTTAATTTTGAGATTGTAGGAATTTTTGGGGAATTTTTTAGATATGCGAGCAATATTTTATTGAGTTTTGAAGTCGGTTGGTGACTATATATAAGTGTTATTTTTATTGTTGATTTAATCGTGACCGTCCGATCTTGATCAGATTGAATTATAGCCGTTGATTTGGGGCTGGTATGTGTACGATATACATACCATATAAATATGAGTTATTTTTGGAAAGTTTCTATTTTGGGAATTATGGGTTGACCAAGTTGATCATGGGTCAAGTCGACCCGTTTTGGTCTTGAAACTTGTCGCCGATGGTGTGCTCTATTCCGGCCACATTTGGCCATGATTTCTTGATCAAAGTTGTTGGGCTTGAGCTACTCTTCAAGTTGATAGGTGGGTCGCTCACATTGGTGGCCAGAGGAGGAGGAATCGACCCGATGAAATCCAGCGGCGACGGTGGTAAATTGGTGGAGATGGTGGTAGCGGTACCGGGGGCGTTGAGGATCAATACCATAGGGGTTTTGAAGCCCATGGGATGGTGAGTTGATTCCAAGTGGTTTCGGCCCTTGCCATGGCCGATGGTGGCCGATCGGAGGAAATGATTTCGGCGAGGTTTTTGAACTTCACGGTGGGTTTTGGATGTTTTTCGGTTAAAATTAGGCTTAGCATTGAACTACGAAGTTGTTGGAAATGTTGAGATCTTCAAATTGATGTATAGGTTGAAGTTTTCTGGGCCGGTGAAATTCCGGCGACCGGCGGCGATGGCGGACCTTCGACGAGGCGAAATTTTCGACAAGTTTTATGTCGTTTAGCTCGTTTTTGCATGTTGAACGCAATGGTGAGGTTTATATTCGAATTTGAGTTTGTTAAATTTGGGCGAGTATTTAATTGGACAATTATCAGTTTAATTCACGACAATATTAAATGACGCATTGATTATCCGTTTATTTGCGAGTCGTTTGATATTTGAGATTTTTTTGCGACTCTTTAAAATGATGGATTACAAGGAATTGAATTCAATATTTGGTTGAGTCAGTGATTAAACAGGAAAATAAGTTATTCAAGTATTCGGGATTCTCGATGTTATTACTTACCAGATTATGATCTTTGTTGTTCAGTATGAACTCCGATGATCAGATATTATTTTAATCGTGGTTTCAGGATATTGACTTACCAGGAGTGTCAGATGAATAATTGTGTTGATTAACAGGGTTTCAACTTTATGTTTATCACAGCAACCTGTGAGTGGACATTTTATTTTCACCGTTGACCTGGGAGTCTTGATATATGCATTTACGATTATGCATGTGCATGGAAACAAATATGATTTGTTTTACACAGAGTAAAGTCTCAGATGTAGAAGCATCGATGCATTGGCATGCTCGGCTGATCTCCGAGATGCGTCGGGGAGGACAGAGTCTTGACCTGAGGTCTTTCTGACTATTTAATCACGTGTGGGTCTGGGATCCCGTGATTTAGATTGTACTGTTGTGGATGATGTGTCCGAGAGGGACCCTGCGGTTTTAAAATCGCATCATGTTTATTTTCAGACTTGCATTATTTTTATGTACATTATATTGTGAAAGGCATATTATTACAGTTTCAGTTGAAAAGTGAGTTATTATTTTTGTCCACTCACTCTAACAGTTTTTATGATTTTATGTGCCTTTTTCCTGGGATTTTCAGTTTTATTTACCCAGAGTGTGTATCATGAGGGTGGTGGATGTCATCGAGAGCGTCGAGTCCACAGTCAATTCTTTCAGCAGTAGGTTCCAGTTCACTATCAGTATGTCTCTTGTGTTATTGAAGTCACCTTGGATACTAGTTTTGTAGTATCTTCTTTGTGATACTCTTGTGAATAGGTTGTTACTCGTATAGTTGTCGAGTTGAGTTTCTTTGTTTTTGAATCAGTGTATTTACTGAAGTTATGTTTCCCAATAATGAATAATGTATCAGGTTTAATTCCAGTCTTATGTTGAGAAATCCGGATGGACATCGGTGGTCCATGGTATTGTTTTAGGGTTTATCTGCGAAGTGTCAGTTTTCCTTGTGGATTTTTGGTTGTCGCTTTTATAAGGGAAGTTATGACAAAATTTTCACATAAGCTACTAGATTAGGGTCAGTCGTTAGGGCTTGATTCTAGATTACTAGTTAATCTAGGGTCGGGTTCTCTCAGTTTAGTATCAGAGCGTTAGGTTATAGATTATGTAGACTCTTCTGGTCAGGTTAGTGCAGGCATTTGAGAACGTACAACACTTTTGGAAGGATAACCCGACCTGCTGGCGGATGCTAATTATTCCAAGTGTTGTGCTTTGTTAGATGTCTAGAGTCTCCTAGTTTATTCGGTTTGTGACTTCTTTCAGTGAGCTGTCAGTTGTGGACTTGGTAGTCAGTCAGTCGGTACGCCTCGACAACTAGCTTATTTGCATGGTACACAAACCCTAGTTTGCTTGTGCGTGATTTGATTGCACGCATGATGCCAGTATTGTGAGTGGATTTTGAGAATGAATTAGTAAAGTTATTTTTGTAAGAACAATTTCTTTTACATACTCCCGTAACCCTGTGCCTAGTGAATATTGGCTAGTGGAATTGGTCGAGTTTGATCATTTGCGATCTCAGTTGATTTCTGAGCAGAGAATTTTAGTAGTTGCTAGTCTGTTGTTGGACCATGCATTTTGCCCATGACAGGGTATTGAGAAAGATGAAGTGTTCGCTCAGTGGTTAGAGTATCGAGATCGTTTCCCCTGTTTGGCCCGAGTTGACACCAAATTCTGGCAGGACAGTGAAAGTGAAGTATTGATGTTTTGAGCAGAGTTTGCGGTTTGATGTTGTAACGACCCGAACCGGAAATTGTATGTTAATTGGCTTGATTTGCGCATTTCATGATTAATCACGATTTTGTCGTAATTGGTTGATATGGTGGGTGTGTTCACAACTTAATTATCGGGCAAGAATTTGGTTTGAGTTCCTTCGCGGAAATTGTAGAGGATTTGATTTCGAGTCCGTAGGTGGTTTCGGAGGATTTTTTGGATAATTGGAGCATATAAAATGGATATTGGAAATTATCGTCGAGTTAGTCGTACTTATCCGTTTGGAATTGAGTTATCCGAATCGTGAATTTGGTCGGTTCGCAACGTATATAGATCGAATAGTCGTAGAATTGAGGGAGAACGAAGTCGATGAAGTTTGGAGATTTCACTGGAATCAGGTGGTAGATTCCAGCGAGTTTTGGCGTCGGGTTGGTGGGGGGTTTGCTTCCCCTCAACCCATGGATGAATTTTTGGCACTTTGATTTGGAATTGGTGGAGGTTTGTGGAGGTTTGGGGTGGTGACCGGAGTGGGAATTCCAGCGAGGCTTTCGGCCGGAATTCCGGCCGATGTGGGTTGAATTGGCTTTCGAGGTAGAAAGGAAAGGTGTTGGGCTTGAGGAGAAGAAGAGTTTGAGGTAAGGGTCGCCGGAGTTGGTCACCGTTGGCGCCGTGCCAGCGGCGGCGGCGGCGGTCAGCGATGGAGCTCCGGCGAGGTTGACTTTTGGGATTTTGGAGATTTTTATACCGTTTTGCTCGTAATCGCGTCCCAATCGTAGTCGTGAGGTTTTTGAGTTGTTTGGAGTATTCTGTTTTGGGATGAGGGTTGTTGTGTGTATTTTGAGAATTTTGTTATCCTCATCAATATTTCGAGTGATACGTCTTTCGAGAACACGAGGTTCTAGTCGTATTAGCTCCGTATGTTGTGTTTCAATATGTATTGATCGTATCCCTGTTATTCAGGTGATCGTGATCGAGTGTTTGGCGAGGGATCTTCTGCCGGGCCTCAGAGTTAGGTTCGTACTGTGAGTGGACACTTTATTTTCACAGTTGATTTGTGAGTCTTGATTTATGCATTTTACAAGTATGCATTTGTGATTATGCATTTACGTTATGCATTTATGATTATGCATTTTACGATTATGCATGTGCATGGAAAATATTTATGATTTGGTTTACACAGAGTACAGTCTCAGATATAGAGGTAGCATCAATGCTTCAGCTTCTCGGCTGATGCCCGAGATGCTCCGGGAAGGACAGATATCTTGATCCGAGGTTTTTCAGACTTATTAATCACGAGAGGGTTTAGGATCCCGTGATTAGACTGTACTATGCGGAGGAGTCCATGAATGACCCTGCAGAATTTTACGTGCATATTTATGGATCGGGAAAAATGTACCTGGTCGGGATTTTCATGTGCAGTGACTCGCATTATGCTTTTATGAGCATATATAGTTATATGTTGGGAAGGACATATTATTATTTTTGTCCACTTACTCAAACGATTTTATTTGTCTTCGCCTGGGCTTTTCGGTTTCCTTTGCCCAGTTTGTAGTTTGCGTTCCAGGTTTGCACGTCGATGGTGGAGGCATAGAGTTCAAGTCACACTTCAGTTTGTGTAGGTTCTTTGTTCAACCTACTGCTTGTATATGATGTATATAGGGGTCGCTCTGAATACATTGTTTGTTTTCAGTTGAGTTTACTCCTGAATGTTTCTGGATTTCTTGTAAACGTTTTGGTTTATTATATATATGATGTTGAGAAATCCAGATGGGGAATGGAGCCCCACGATTTGGCTTTTGTGGAATATTCGATGTGTGTTTCTTTGCAAGTTCTAATATTGGCTCACGTGTTTCAAAGTAAACTCTGGAAAATTTTGTTTTTTTAAGGTCATGTTTTCAAAGGGGTTTGATTTCAGTTTAGGCAACTAAATCGGAGTCGAGTCCTTTTAGATGTCGCTCTGTATCTATCAGATGTAATATGCGTTGTTTTAAATAGTTGTCGATGTTACAGTTTGATGCAAGGTTAGACGCCAATCTGTGTGAGGAGAATCTCAATGATTTAATGGTAGTGTACTTCGTCAGATTCCTCGGTGTAGGGAAGTTTAAGCATTTCAGTTTTCTATTATTTCTTCAGTCATAGAAGCTTACATTCCTATTCCTTATGTATGTAGTCTGACTCATTTTCTGAATTGGGAAGAGTTGACTCTGATGGTGTGGGTCAGAAGCTAGTATCAGTGAAATTAGCAGTTATTAAATTACTCCATCTATACACGGAGATTTCTCTTTTGGGGCAGGTGCCACATGTATTTTTGTTGACAATATGCTTTTGAGGTTTAAGTTATTTTTATTGTGGTATGTTGAGTTACTTTAGGGAGGGTGTATCCATATTAGGACTCCTCAGGTGGAGTTTTGGTGCAGAGCACTTGTGGTTATTTAGGGAGCCACTTTAGAGGTTAAAGCCGCACCACCATCCATGCTGTCAGTTTAGCAGGATCAGAGGTTGTGAGGATTGGACAGACTAGTCGAGTTGATAGCATTATATAGCTATTAGAAAGGTGGAATATTTTTATCAGTGATCGTCTCTGTGAAGCTGCGGAATACTGTGTATAGTGCACTTCATATTCAGCGAATGATATGAATACTTGTGTTTCCCCACCTAATCTTGAGGAGATTACAGTGGTCAGGGAATATCCTGATGTCTGTCTTGAGGAATTATTAGGTTTTCCTCTATTATGGGCAATCACTGTTATGTATGAGTTTTCTTTTCCCGGTATATGTCTCATTATGTAGGCGTGGTACCAGATGATTTCATTTGACCGTGTTATATCTGTCGGTAGCTGAACTGAGTTATTGTGAAGAGCAAGTATCCGCCGTTTTGATGTGATGATAGGTTAGATAATTCGAAAGGAGCTTCAGTATTGCTTAAAATTGATTTTCGATCGTGTTTCGGTCGATTTAAATTTCGGGTGATGCAGTTTGTTTTACTGAATGCATCTATTACTATATGAGTATAATGAATCATGTGTACTTAGTATATTTAGGTCAATCCATTATCGAGTGCATTGACTACATATTAGTTATTCTCAGGGATGTACAACAACATGTGAGATATCAGATTTATTATCTATGGCTTTGTGAGAACTCTAGATGTATACCAGATTTAGTAAGTACAGGTTCTGATTTGTGGTGCAAGATTTCTCGGCCATGTATTATTAGTAAAGCATGTTGGTGTTGACCTAGATAAGGTTGAAGATGTGTCGATCTGGAGTAAACCTATTAATGTGGCAGTTATTCGGAGTTTTTTGTGGTTAGTTTGTTTTTATCACCGATTTGTGTTAGACTTTTCACGTATTACGGCGCTACTAATTTCATTGTGGAGAAAACACTACCACATTTCTTATCATTGCCGACGACTTAAAGTCGTCGGCCTTTCTCCATATATCGCCGGTGATACTTATAACCGACGACATGTCGCCGGTTATAAGGTCGCCAGAAGCAACCCGTCGGTGATAGTATCACCGACGAGATATTCAAGAAGTCGTCGGTGATACTTTTGAAGTATCACCGACGAGATAACGTCGCCGACAATGGGAAATAGCATCACCGACGAGTTACGTTGTCGGTGATGAAGCTCCACTGGGGTCAACATGTTTGACCGCCATATTTATTGCCGACGACATTCTTCAAAAAGTCATCGGTGATAATGAAGAAACTCGCCGGAAATTGGAAGTTATTGCCGACGAGATAGGTCCATCTCGTCGGCAATACCCGGTGACATTTTACGAAAAAAAGCATGTTCTGGATTGGGCCCAATTCCAGAACCTGCAGTGAAAAACATAAACCGTACAAATACACATCTAACAGTACAGACATAATTGTCCAACATTAGAAACAGCAACAATACAAAAATAAAATACAACTACATTAAGAGTCGACGAAATCCATGTTGACGAAATCATTTGAAATCTGGCGGTTACCCTGGTCTTGCTGCGATGGCTGCGGTTGTGGAACACTGTGGAATACAGGCATCGGTGGAGGAGTGGGGAGCAGGTGTCCGGTAGTCTGGCACTCGTACATCGTCTGCATCCATGTCATCATTTGTGTCTGCTGCTCGACCATAACTCAGTGTTGCTTGACCATCGTCCGGTGCTCGGCCTCTTTGGCTGCCTGCTGCTCGGCCAATTGCCGCATCTCCTCCACCACCCTCCTTCGCTACTCCAACTCCCTCTGCGTCTTCTGGAGCTCCGCTGCTAGGTTAGAGTTCCTAGAAGAAGTTCTTGACCCGCTAGAGTATTCCGAAGTGTTCTTCAATACTCTTTCGCCCGCCGAGCCCATTCCCCTGTAGTAGTGGATATTCCTCCTAGTCCCGCACGCTCTTGCCATGATCTGAGCCGTTATAGGGTGATCAAGCATATCGATTTGAGAGGCATACTGGGTCACTTACTCCTTCGAGCAGTCAGGATGGTCGTTTCGAGCTATATTCATAGTGACCTCTGTGATCGCATCATCCACTCTCACCTAATTGAAAAGCGAATATGAATAACGTATTATTAAACAAAATAAATTAATAGAGAAAAATAGTTTTATTAACACATGCATATGTGAACTACAAAATAATGAGGCCAAAGACTTACCACTTCTTAAGGGCACTGCAGATAGAATTTCTGATGAACAAACACCAACGGGTTGACTTCTTGTTGTTTCTGTGCCCTACCCGACCAACCCAAATAGTTGAGTGAACCTGCATGATGGGACTTGGTGTTTTTCAATCTGTTCTCGCTGTTCGTCTTGGAAATCGCCTTGTTAGATAAACATATGTCAAAAAATTAGTAACTAACTATTTCAATGTGATACGATACATTAGGGTTGTAAAATATATTTAGGATGCATACCTTCACTTTGGGGTGCTCGAAGTGGGCTACCAGCCACAGCCACTCGTACTCCCTAAACCGGAGTTCGCTAGGGGTAGCACCTCGGCCTAGATTCTTGTACTTTGTGTAATGTTTTGAAAGCTCGTTCTTCCACTCTTTATACCTATATTAACACCAGAAAAAAATGTTAGAGATATTAAAACACTTGATAAAAAAAATCTAACTCGATATATACTCAAATAACTCGAATCACATCACCTGATATGTAGTTGACGCTCTGGCCACGCCTCAATAAGGCATTCATCCACGTCAAACCACAGCTGCAAGATGAATATATAAATGGTAAAATTATATATTTCTTCGGACTTAATTAATAAATGTAAAATTTACGTAATGAAAATACGATTTAACTCACAGTCAGTGCATTATGCACTTGCAACTTCACGTAGCGAGGCACAGCATCCTAATCTGGCCACAGCATTGGGACCTTGTCCCGCACGACAGCCCCGGACATGCTGGCATACTTTCGCGTGGTGTTTTCTTTCTCGATCACCTCACCACACCCATTGGCCTTAATGATCGTTTTCCTTCCCCCGGTGGCCTGCTCAAGATTCTTCCCGGTGCAGGGGCCTCTAGTCTTTCGTTTTCCATTGGCATTAACGAGATTGCCTTATAATGTCAAAAAATCGAAATTATTACTTGACACTATTTATAGTCTTAAGTAATAATTAAGTAATCAATCTTGTTAAATAAAATTTACTTGCATCGTCTGTTTGCTGGTTCATGCACCTCGCACTCCAAAAATACACGGGGTCGAATGACTTGAACACGTACGCTTCCTCCACGGTCAGGAACTCTGGCTGTCCTTCAATAAAAATAACCCTCCCCCTAGCATCGAATTGAGGGATGACAGGAATCTCGTCAGGCACGAAGAGACCGGACGGCGGAGATAGACGAAGCCTGGACGATGAGGCGCCTGCACCATCTGCCTCAGATGATTCCCGTGAAAGGGGAGTAGGCACCAGGGCAATAGGGGGCGTTCGGATGGAGGGAGTTTCTGATGCGCCCGTTGAGGGTCGCTCGCCTGAGTGTCTGCTTGAAAGGACCCAACCCCGATTTAGTTGCCTAAACCGGAATCAAACCCCTTCTGAAAACGTGAACCAACAAAAATCTTAGAAATTTCGGCAGAGTAACGCTACTAACGCGGAATTGCCATTACCTGCACCCAGAAAATAACACTTCATCCTATGCCACAAAAGCCAAACCGTGGGCACCAATCCCATCTGGATTTCTCAATATCAATTCAATATCAATAAACAGTAAACAAAACTGTAATATATATAATATATCCGAGAAAATCCGTATAAAACATGTATCAAAATGTATCAGAGAGACCTCTATTGTAAATATATACAATACATACATCAGTAGGTGAAACAAGAAACCTACTGGAAAACATAGGTGGCTCGAACAACTAACCTCCAACCACGACGTGAAACATCAGAACCTGAACTGCAAACTGGGCACGGAAACCGAAAAGCCTAGGGGAAAGACATGAAAATCGTTAGAGTGAGTGGACGAAAATAAATGTCTTTCGCCAATAATATATGTTATAAAAACATATGCGAGTCAAATGCATGAAAATCAAATGGTACGTGAGGAGATGCTGGCTCCGACCCACGTACAAAGCATGCATAGAAGATCCCACGGGGTCACTCATGGACACATCCGTGCTAGTACAGTCCGAATCACGGGATCCCAGACCCACATGTGATTCTAGCCAGAAAGGCCTCGGTTCCGGGGTACTGCCCCTCGCCGGTCAGGTCGGGGTACTGCCCTTCCTGATAGGCATCCATCGGGGATCAGTCGAGATGCAAGTGTATCGATACAACAACATATACTGAGACTGTACTCTGTGTAAACCAAATCGTAAATAGGTCGATGTAAATGCATAAAGCAATATATAAATGCATATATGATTCACATCTTTTCAAGTACTTAATTTAAACACTCAATCAAACACGAAAACAATTAAAACCCTTCTTTGTAGATGTAGCATTGATAAGTAGGGATCGTTCTTAACCGAGGATTAAGGGTGCATGCATAACTATGCTAGGTTTAAATGGGGGTGCAAAGTTGGTTTGTTTAATCTACGAAATTAAAAGACAAAAGATGGCAAGTAAACACACATAGAAATCCTAAGTTCTAACATGCTTCACTCATAGAGAAGTAGAAACAATTAAAGAACATAAAAATCATAAACATGCTTACTAGACCAAAAATGAAATCTAAGACTAACATATACAAGTGATCGACTCATCTTTTTACCTAGCCTTTAATAACCTAACCGATTTCATGCAACCTATTTAGCATCTAAGTTTTTAGCTACGTTTTGCATGCATATTCCATAGTTAAAGTGCCAAACTTGGGAATTGCCCTACATTCAAACACTTTCATAATCTAAACCGGGAATTGCCCTGCATTCAAATTAAGCATTAAGTGCCAACAAGCATGTGTAACTAAATTTAAAGAACACTAAATAAAATACAAGAAAAACATATTAGAATTATTTAACCAAAAGACTTCTTGAAACCAATCCATAATAACTGAAAATACATACAAGGAAGAATAAAGAGAAGAGGACATGATTACACTTTTAAATCAGGGAATTGCCCTAGACTAGCCGTGTAGATGCTCTTCAATGGAGAAGACGTTGACACCTTGGGATTGCCAAGCTATGCCTTCGGCTTCAATGGAGGGGACGACACCTTGGGATTGCCAAGCTATGCCTTCCTTGGAGGATGATGATGACGGTTTGTGGAGGAGGGCGGCTTCCTTGGATACTTTGAGTGTTTTGGAGAGTAAGAGGGTTCTTGGATAAGATTTTGGCTCTAAGATTAGTGATCCCTCTTGAAAGAGTCGAGCTTCCCTTTATATAGAAGAAGATTAGGAAACTTCCCACCTTCTGAAAGCTGTCAAATCTGACCCTTCTGTATTAAAAGCTACGTTTCAGACGTTTTACAAATTCAAACGGCGTGATTCTTTCAGCAATAGAAAATATACTTCCAGGGCTTTCCAGCTATGCATTATTTGTGCCATAATGTCTTCTAATGCGCCTTCAACGCCCATTTTAAGTTGGCTGTTAGGCAGAATGACCTGTACCCACTAAATCCGGGATTTTTGAATATCTACACATTGTAACGGCATGATTCCAGTGGGGTTGCAAACTAGACTTCCATATCTTTCTAAGCATGCCTCATATGTGTCCAAATTCGTTTTCAATTGATTTTGGTGGCCTGTTGAATTGGGCTGATCTGCATCGAGAGATTTCTGGATTTCTAACTTTCGGTCCATCTTCTTCTTTTGGGCTTCTTTCTCTCCAATTCTTCATTGGCCGAAATACCATGTAATTGCACATATTTTGGGCTTTAAATCATATCCAAATCATCTTGGAATATTCTCCACAAATGTGGCCCAAGTATCCTCCATGAATTCGGCAAGAACATGCTTTCCATGATCACGCAGGAGAAATGTCTTCATCTTTATTTGCATCATTTTCATTTGTCACATGGTTTCCAATTCTTGATGGAATTTGAGAATATGTTTTAGAAACCATTTGAAGACCATTTCTCGTACCATTTCTTCTCCGGATTTAGGAACTTTGTCCTTATCCCGCTTTTAGCTCCGAAACGCCTCCTTTATTATTTCCTCCTTTATTTCTACCTAAAAACATAAAGTAAGTTAGAAACATATTTACTAAGCATAAAACAAAGTTAAATGTAGAGAGAAAGACATTAAGAATCAAGCATAAATGCATAGATCAAATTCCCCCACACTTAGACTTTGCTAGTCCCTAGCAAATACAAATCAAAACAACGAACTCGATAAAAGAAAAATAATAAAGGGAAAATAACAATGGGAAAAACGTCACACTTATATGTACAAAACACTTAGAAATCTCAACGTTTGAAAGCCGCCAATTCTCATGTTATCATGTTTGAAAACGTAAGAGATACCAAGTAAAACAACACTAACCCCTTAGTCAAAATTTGTCTCAGAAATTTCTTTATGTATATGGCGATGGAATCACAATGTGTCTAGTATGAATGATCTTTGAATTCACTAGATAATAGAGACATGATCATGTTATGAACGAGTAAGACATAGAGAAAACAATGGTGAGTTTAAGTCTGTGCATGCTTTGAATGAAGTTCAAATCAACTCTCATGGATGCTCTCATCATATTTCCACTCATGCAAAGGTTTCACTCAAAGTGTTTAAAGCAATGAATGGAATGAATTACTTGCTCAAATGAACCAAAACCATATGCTTACTTATGTAACTTACTCCACAGATTGAAGGCTACTCATCTTAAGGATCAAAAAGGACTTTTAAGAGTTGTAATGTGGCTGAGGTTAAGGCATTCGAAATTTAGATATGTGGTGATTAAGAACATTCTAAAGACTTAGCCAAAGCACCAGAACTTGATCAATTTTAAGCTCTCATCTTTACCAAAAAAAAACGTCACCATGCATAACTTCGAAGTACAAGGGCCGGATTTCATCGTGTTGGGCCCTATCTTCATTCTAAACTTTCCCTTGAGCTTTGTGAACAGGACAAAGGCCAAATTTTACATTGTTGGGCCTTCATTTCGAAACAAACTCCAAACTCACAAATATGGGGGACATTAATTCAAACAATGTACATTTAAAACCTATTGCCGGAGAGCTTTTGATCTTTCTTTTCTTTTCTTTATTTTCGGCAATTTCTACTTTAACAAGCTATTTGAACAAGTCTATCCCCATACATACATTCTCCTTTGTGTTTCTCACGCCAATCTTATGTACTTAGCTTCAAAAATCCCACAAAGTCTTTAGAACAAAGGTAAGGACAATCTACACTAAGTTTAAGTGTTTAGATGCATATGGAAATAAAAGAAAGGCTTAATGTAGGCTCAAATGGGTTGTCTAGGGGTTTCGCAACTCGTGCGCACATATGGGATACATGGCATTTTGGCAAAGTGGTGGAAAACCTAAGTGCCTTTAATCATATCCAAAATCAGAGTATGTAACAATTATAAGCTTTGCAAGTCGACACGAGTAAGTTCTAGTATTCTCTAGTTCATTAAGATCTATGGCAAGTGAGTGTATGCATGATTTTGAGACCTATCATATGTAATGCACGAAATTCACTCTCAAAGAAGTAGTGTTTAGGCTCAAAATCTCACTTGTAAGGCTCATATGATTCAAAACTTATTCTAACATGCGAATTTCTGTACCAAGTTTTACAAACCATATCTACTACATGTAATAACACTCAAAGATGTCTCCATTAGCAAATGAATTCCTTCTTAATGATTTCCAACGCCATAGGTATGTTCTTTCGGTCCATTTTTCATCATCGACTAACTAAGGGCATCCTAAGACTCTTTAAAAACACTAAGTTCAATAAAAAGACTCAAAAATAAACTAATTATGACTCAAAACAAAAATTTTTTTAGGGCATCATCCGTCGGAAAGTTCCATTGTCCGCCCCATTTTATAATTTATGACTCAATAAAGTTGTAAACCCCTTCCCCCACACTTAAACTCTACATTGTCCTTAATGTACCAAAGTAAAGTCATAGAATTCAAGCATGAAAGAAGGAACTCACGAAAATCTAACTAATTAAACAAAAGTTACGAAAATTAAAAAGATAAGGAAGAGAATGCAAATCTGTTGTAGACTCCTCCATTGGGTTGCCTCCCAACAAGCGCTTGTTGTTTAACGTCTTACAGCTAGACGTGTTGCTTTCTTTTATGCTCAATGAACAGCCTGTCTTGGAGGTGCAACTCCTCCATTTTTGCCTTCCACTTTTCAGCTTCCATGTTCTGACCTTCGTGCCTTTGAGCTTTAATTCCCAACAATTTCGAAATCAGAAATTTGTGATCTTTATATGGATGGAAACTAGACGTCCATAGCTTTCCAACCCTATAAAGAACTCCATCTAACTCCAACCGAGCTGAAAGTTATGGCTTTTCGAATTTGACTGTTCTTTTTGGACCGAAGCTGCGAATTTTATGAAAACACTTGGAGCACGTTCCTCCATCGTATCCTTCAAAACTCAACAAACATCAAATCCAATGGAAAAATGCATGAAATGCAAAAATATGATGCATGATGATGCAAATATGTAATGAATGACATGATATGCAAAGATGTATATGCATCATAAATATTACAAAAATCTAGCAGCCTGAGCATGACTCCTTGCATAATTTCTCTAGAATTAATTACATGTTGGAACTAACTGAAATTTTACAACTGTAAACTAGACACATATATAAACATTTCATAAAAGTTTCAGAATTTTCTGTAACATGAAACTATGTCAGATAAACCACACAAAATAGCCTATTACCCAGCTCCGATTTGACTCTCTAAAACTAAAATTAACAATTAACATATACATTGTACAACACATGAAATGATTAGAGTATGGTTAGTCTTCTTTACAAAGTTCAATTTAGACATGTATGCACAAATATTGTCTAAACTGAGTGCGCCAATGATTTAAAGAGAGTACACTAGCTTAATCTTTAGGTCGTTCAATGGACGTGCGACCCGCGCGATAAAGTATGAAATTTCAATCAAATGGCCTTGGTTCAATCGAAAAACATGGCCAGTTAGGGATAGAGATAACGCGAGAGGCAGAACTAGTTTCGACAATACACCCCGAGGCTAACCGGGCCAATGGTATATACTCTATTGGTGTAAGTCTTTCTTAGATCCAGAACCTGTCACCAGTCATAACCCATTCTAGACACCATGTCCGACATTCAGCCAATCTTTCGAAAATTTACACTCCCTCAAGTCCTTTGTAGACTCCGCCACCAACCTCATGTCCATAACTTCACTTAGGTTATGGTGTGAGGTGATGAAATCCACACATAATGAGGGGTTAAGGAGATAAACAAGGAAAAGAGGCGCCATCTATTCCAAAGAGTGCGACTTAATCGACCAAACTTATGTACTAAATTTAAATCAAAGACTACCTTTAAGGTGTACACATGGCTGTAAAAATACAATATGAACAAGTGTTAGTACACAAATATAAACAAAAATTTCGTGGGTTGTATATACATGCTGAATATTTACACAATTTCACATATTTACAAAGAACACATGCAATTCCAGATTCGTGCAAACTTGAACACATCTGCTTGTCGATTTTTTCCAGAAATATTGACTTGGCCGAATGTAATGAAAATTTACAGACACAAACTAGACACGTAACCAAACAATCCTACAAATTTTCAGAGTTTTATGAGACCTGTAGTTATGTCAAATAATTTACACAAAACAGGGCAGTGCACAGTTCCGAAAACGGAAAAATATAAACATATTGTACAAGCATAATCACACAATTCTTTACAATCCCCGGCAGCGGCGCCAAAATTGATTCACATCATTTCAAGTACTTAATTTAAACACTCAATCAAACACGAAAACAATTAAAACCCTTCTTTGTAGATGTAGCATTGATAAGTAGGGATCGTTCTTAACCGGGGATTGAAGGTGCATGCATAACTATGCTAGGTTTAAATGGGGGTGCAAAGTTGGTTTGTTTAATCTACGAAATTAAAAGACAAAAGATGGCAAGTAAACACACATAGAAATCCTAAGTTCTAACATGCTTCACTCATAGAGAAGTAGAAACAATTAAAGAACATAAAAATCATAAACATGCTTACTAGACCAAAAATGAAATCTAAGACTAACATATACAAGTGATCGACTCATCTTTTTACCTAGCCTTGAATAACCTAACCGATTTCATGCAACCTATTTAGCATCTAAGTTTTTAGCTACGTTTTGCATGCATATTCCATAGTTAAAGTGCCAAACCTGGGAATTGCCCTACATTCAAACACTTTCATAATCTAAACCGGGAATTGCCCTGCATTCAAATTAAGCATTAAGTGCCAACAAGCATGTGTAACTAAATTTAAAGAACACTAAATAAAATACAAGAAAAACATATTAGAATTATTTAACCAAAAGACTTCTTGAAACCAATCCATAATAACTGAAAATACATACAAGGAAGAATAAAGAGAAGATGACATGATTACACTTTTAAATCAGGGAATTGCCCTAGACTAGCCGTGTAGATGCTCTTCAATGGAGAAGACGTTGACACCTTGGGATTGCCAAGCTATGCCTTCCTTGGAGGATGATGATGACGGTTTGTGGAGGAGGGCGGCTTCCTTGGATACTTTGAGTGTTTTGGAGAGTAAGAGGGTTCTTGGACAAGATTTTGGCTCTAAGATTAGTGATCCCTAGCCTCTTGAAAGAGTCGAGCTTCCCTTTATATAGAAGAAGATTAGGAAACTTCCCACCTTCTGAAAGCTGTCAAATCTGACCCTTCTATATTAAAAGCTATGTTTCGGACGTTTTACAACTTCAAACGGCGTGATTCTTTCGGCACTAGAAAATAGACTTCCAGGGATTTCTCGCTATGCATTATTTGTGCCATACTTCTTCCTGACGCGCCTTCAACGCCCATTTTAAGTTGGCTGTTAGGCAGAATGATCTGTACCCACTAAATCCGGGATTTCTGAATATCTACATATTGTAATGGCATGATTCCAGTGGGGCTGGAAACTAGACTTCCATATATTTCTAAGCATGCCTCATATGTGTCCAAATTCGTTTTCAATTGATTTTGGTGGCCTGTTGAATTGGGCTGATCTGCATCGACAGATTTCTGGATTTCTAACTTTCGGTCCATCTTCTTCTTTTGGGCTTCTTTCTCTCCAATTCTTCATTGGCCGAAAATACCATGTAATTGCACATATTTTGGGCTTTAAATCATATCCAAATCATCTTGGAATATTCTCCACAAATGTGGCCCAAGTATCCTCCATGAATTCGGCAAGAACATGCTTTCCATGATCGCGCAGGAGAAATGTCTTCATCTTTATTTGCACCATTTTCATTTGTCACATGGTTTCCAATTCTTGATGGAATTTGAGAATACGTTTTAGAAACCATTTGAAGACCATTTCTCGTACCATTTCTTCTCCGGATTTAGGAACTTTGTCCTTATCCCGCTTTTAGCTCCGAAACGCCTCCTTTATTATTTCCTCCTTTATTTCTACCTAAAAACATAAAGTAAGTTAGAAACATATTTACTAAGCATAAAACAAAGTTAAATGTAGAGAGAAAGACATTAAGAATCAAGCATAAAATGCATAGATCAATGTACGTAATATATAATGATATAAGCATAATCGTATAACACATGCTCATAATAAACATAATCTCGTATGCCTGTTCATGCTCGTAAAACGTATATAATGACTCGTGATTAATAGTGAAAAGAAGTTATCCACTCACAGGTGAGCAAAACGCGCACTCGCTCTAATCTCGTGGCCCGGCGGAAGATCCCTCGCCCGAAGCATGATCTCGATCCCCTGAATAATCATAAAACATATCTGATCAAAATCATAGCCCACAACTATGTACTTAACCACGGAAACCAACCGTTCCCGGAAACATATAAAACTGTATAAAACAATCGACTGAATTTCTGAAATCTCAACTCAAAACTCTCGACTGAAAATCTGATACCCAAATCAATTCGAAAACCTCAAGGTGACAATCGGGGCGCGATTACGAGAAAAATGACATTAAAATTATCGAAAACTGAAAAGTCAACTTTCTCGCCGGAGCACCGCCGTTGACCGCCGCCGCCGCCGCCGCGCCGTCAATGGAGAGTTTCTCCGGCGAGGAAGCTCCAGTTCTCAAGATCATCTCAAGCCCAACCATTTCTTCAACTAGGACAACACCCAATTCTCACCGGAACCTCACTAATTTAGCTCGAAACCAAAACGGATCAATATTCCAGCAACCACCACGGGTTCACCGGAATCCACCTCCTCAACTCAATTCAAACCCATGGGGAGCATCCCTGAGGCCAGGGGAGTCAAAAATCCTACTCCCTCGCCACCGTAGCTCGTCCGGAAGTCCACCCCTCGTCACCGGCGAACTCTGACAAACCGACCCGATTCGAAACTCACCAATACATCATCAAATCTCACGATTTCAAACACAAATCAACTTAGAATCTCAAGGGAAGAGAGATTATACCCTTCACGTGGCCGGAGGTGGCTGGAAAATCCAAGTTGGCCGGCGAAAACCAAACGGGAAAGTTCTCCTTCACGGGTCAACGGTCAAACTGCCCAAAATGGAAAGTCAACGTCTGGTCAAACCTCAAACAGTGTTTTCGACAATTTTTTGACTATTTCCGATATTTTTACTCGCGTCTCGGGACGATCAACGGTATAAAACGAATAACCAAAACAATTCGGATAAATACGAAACAAAAGGATAAACTCGTCGATAAATCAAAACTTCAAATAATCATATTATATTCCTCGGTTATCGAAAAAATTATCTGAAACCGCCCTCGAGCTCGAAATCACGTTCTCTACAACTTCCGTGAAGAAACTCAATTCAAATTCTCGGCCAATAATAAAGTCGCGAACTAATCCGACAAACCACTCTATTAACGATTAATCGTGATTATGCATAATCTCGTGAAACGTATTGAATACTCTACTGATTCTGGTTCGAGTCATCACAAATCTACCCTCCTTAAAAAAAATTTCAACCTCGAAATTTACGTACCTGTCATGTGAACAAATAAGGATACTGCTCCCGCATATGCTGCTTAGTCTCCCAGGTGGCCTCCTCAACCGAGTGATTCTGCCAAAGGACCTTCACTAGCGGGATCACACGGTGTCTCAACTACTGCTCACGACGATCGAGAATCTGCACAGGCTCCTCCACGTACGTCAAATCCTCTCGGATCGGTAACTACTGTGGGGCTAACACATGGGAAGGATCTGAGATGTACTTCCACAACATCGAAACGTGAAAAACATCATGAACATGAGCCATCTCAGCTGGCAACTCAAGTCTGTAAGCAACAGCTCCAACCCTCTCGGTGATCTCATACGGACCAATGTACCATGGTCGAAGCTTGCCACGCTTCCCGAAATGTACAACACCCCTCCACGGAGATAGTTTCAGGAAGACCCAATCGCCTACCTCAAACTCAAGACTTTTCCTCCTTACATCCGCGTAACTCTTCTGACGATCCTGGGCAATCTTCAATCTATCCCGAATAATCTGGACGTCCTCCATTGTGCTCTTCATTAGATCAGGGCCAATAAGCCATCGCTCGCCCACCTCACTCCAACACAACGGAGTGCGACACTGCTTCCCGTACATGGCCTCGTACGGTGCCATCTCAATATTGGCCTGGTAGCTGTTGTTGTAGGCGAACTCTATCAAATGTAGCTGCTGGTCCCAATTCCCACGGAACTGCAACACACATGACCGCAACATATCCTCAAGTGTCTGTATAGTCCACTCAGACTGCCCATCGGTCTGAGGATGAAAAGCTGTACTAAATCGCAACCTCGTGCATAATGCTCGTTGCAATGCCTGCCAAAACTCAGAAGTAAACTGACTATCTCGGTCAGAAACAATCGATACAGGTACACCGTGCAGCCGAACAATCTCAGATAAATACAACTTGGCCAATCTGCCCACTGATATCTTCCCCTGAAGTGCGAGAAAATGAGCGGATTTCGTCAGTCGATCCACAATAACCCAAATACCAGTGTTGCCAGCCGAAGTACGCGGCAACTGATAAACGAAATCCATGGTAATGTGCTCCCACTTCTAGACCGGAATCTCCAGTGGATGTAGTTTCCCTGCAGGTTTCTGCCTCTCCGCTTTCACCTGCTGACAAATCAAACATCGACTCACATACGTGGCAATCTCCCGCTTCATGTTGCGCCACCAGTAATATGCTCGAAGTGTACGAAACATCTTCGTACCTTCGGGATGCATCGCATACGCTGAACTATGGGCTTCATCCAGAATCTCCTTCTTCAGGCTCTCGTCTCTGGGCACACACAGCCTACCTCTGAACAACAATGTACCATCGTCGCTCAATCGGAACTCTGTAAGCACACCATTCCGTATCATAGTCTTCTTGCCCAACAAGTAGGAGTCTGAATCCTGAGCCTCCCGTACCTGATCAACCAATACGGGTCGAACCTGAAAGCTAGCCAACAAAGCTCCCTCATCATCCCACTCGAACTCGGCACCCGTAGCCCGAAGCTCGGCTAACATCGACACTCTAGCCACACACACATGAAACAACGAAGCTCCAGATTTCCGGCTAAGTGCATCAGCTACAACATTGGCCTTCCTTGGATGGTATTCAAATGTGCAATCGTAGTCGTTGATCAACTCCATCCATCGACGCTGCCTCATGTTCAGATTTGGCTGCGTCCGCAAGTAAGTAAGACTTTTATGGTCGGTGTAGATCTTACACTGGGCTCCATACAGGTAATGTCTCCAACTCATGAACGCTAAAACAATAGCGGCTAACTCCAAATCATGCATCGGATAGTTGACCTCATGTGGTTTCAGCTGCCTGGAACCGTAGGCCACAACTCTACCATGCTACATCAACACACAGCCAAGCCCCAACTTCGACGCATCATTGTATACTACGAACTCATCGCTGTCGTCTGGCAATGTCAGAACCGGTGTAGTAGTCAACTTCTCCTTCAGGAGCAAATAACTCTCCTCACAAGCATCGGACCACTCAAACTTGACGCCCTTCTTCGTCAACCTGGTCAATGGAGTAGCAATTCGAGGGAAATCCTGTACGAACTGAAAGGACCCCACCCCGATTTAGCTCCCTAAACCAGAATCGAACCCCTTCGAAAACACGAACCAACAAAAACCGTAGAAATTTTGGCAGAGTTTCGTTACTAACGTGGAATTACCATTACCTGCACGCGGAAAATACACTTCATCCTATGCCACAAAAAGCAAACCGTGGGCACCAATCCCATCCGGATTTCTCAATATATCAACAATAATGTAAAGTAGTACATATATCTATACTTTACTGAAATCCGGAGTAAAATCGTATAGCATAAACAACAGATTACTCAGAGCGACCTCTAGTGTATAAACATATCAGTATACCACAGTAGGTAAAACAATAAACCTACTGGAAGAAACAAGGTAGCTCGAGCACTATGCCTCCGACCACGACGTGCGACACCAGAGCTTGAACTGCAAACTGGGCACGGAAACCGAAAAGCCCAGGGGAAAGACAATAAACATGTTAGAGTGAGTGGACGAAAATAAATGTCTTTCACCAGTTGATATATATGTATAAAATAACATATGCGAGTCCAGGTAAAGAAAAACAACATAGTACACGAGGTAAAACTCATACTCCTCCAGTGTACTGAGCATGCAAGTAAAATCCCACGGGGTCACTCATGGACTCCTCCGTGCTAGTACAGTCTGAACCACGGAGTCCCTGACTACCACGTGATTCTAAGCCAGAAATGGCCTCAGTTCCGGGGATACGCCCCTCACCGGTCTGGTTGGGGAAACGCCCCTCCAGGCGGCCCTCCGTCGGGGATCAGCCGACGAGGCAAAGTGTATCGATACAACAACATAACTGAGACTGTACTCTGTGAAAACCAAATCATAAACAATTCGATGCAAATGCATGAAATAGCATATAAGTGTATGCATATTCGTATACGTATATCCGTATAAATATATTCGTATAATTGTAAAACACATGCTCATAATAAACATAATCTCGTATGAAATCTCATGCTCGTAAAACCATAATCATGCTGCATGCTCAAATTCGTAAAACGTATATAAACGACTCGCAATAAATCTGTGAAAATAAATTGTCCACTCACAGACTAGGGTAACGCGTATCGCGTTAACCCGTGATCCGGCGGAATGTCCCTCGCAAAACAAACGATCACGAACCCCTGAATATGCACAATGTCCAATATTCAAAGTCATAATCCAACAATACAAATCAAACCACGAGAAACCACCGTTCTCGGAAATACACAATTCGAATACGACGAATCGTCGAAAATCCATATATACCACCTCAATACCTTGTTTTACATTCGGACGCTCAACTCGAAAAACGAACCTCCCCACAGCGATCGGAGTGCGATTTCGAGTCAAATGACATGCAACTTGTCGAAAGTCAAAAAGTCAACTCGTTGACCGTTGACTGCCGCCCACGGCAGCGTCGCCGCTGGCCGAAGAATTTCACGGCGGAGCTGCACCAATTCCATTCAAAATCGTCCACTGAGCAACTTCCATAACTGCACCGAAGTCAAATTCAAACTCTAACTAGCTCAATTTCAAGTAAAACCGAAATGGAACACAAAATTCAAACCCAAAATTATCCATGCTCAAATCGAATTAGAACACTATGTTTATATGGTTAGAATCACATTGAAGAGGGCTACAAAACCCAGTACCTCTTGAAGTTCAATTCGGCCGAATTTGAGGAACCCGAATTCATCCAAAACCTCACCGTTTCTTGCCAGAATTCTCACCATTTACGGCGTCCCACGCCATCAACAGAGGCCGGAGATGGGACGGGATGACCGGGATGAGGCTTTTGGGACCGGAGCTGAGCTCCAAGGTGGCCGGACGGTGAGCCACCGTGAAGCTCACCGTCGCCGTCGTGATAAGCTCCCCCTCACGGTCAAACAAAGTCAACTTGGTCAATACAATAATTTCAGTCTTTGACTTTCCCAAAGGGGCAAGTCTACTATTTATACTACATTAAATACTTTCCCAAAACGGAAACCTACAATTATCCATTTTAACGAACTTCAAACGCGCGTAACTTTCTCGTCGTATATCCGATTCTGATAATTCTCGCGGCCACGAATTCGACTCGACATAATCTTCCATAATCACCCGAAGTCAAACACATCGACCAAATGGATAAAAATTCAACTGTTCAACCAAACACACATTTAATTCGACTAAACAACCAACAATCGGAAATAATCACAACTAAATCTTCGTAACTCAAAATCATGGTCCGGAAGTTCCCACGAACTCAAAATTAAATTCTGAACAATTTCCGTGAAGAAGCCGAAACAAAATTCTCGTACGGTAATTTAGTCGCAAACAAACCTGCCATTTAAATCTGTTTCCGTCGAAATTTCAAATATTCATAACTAATTCCTCGTTCGTCCAAATAACGATCCGGAACTGCCCATGAACTCATAATTACACGTACAACGACTCTCGAGAAGAGACCTAGCTCCAATTCTCAGCCAATAATTTAGTCGTTAACGAGCCTGGCGATTCAAATAACTGCCGACAAACTGCGACTATGCAGTAACTCATCAATCAAGCTGATCATACTGTTGATTCTGGTCCGGGTCGTCACAAATCCACCTCCCTTAGAAATATTTCGACCTCGAAATTTCCAAGTCTGCCGACGACACATAGGAGCACTGCCTCTGCATACTGCTCAACTGCTCAGTGGTAACGTCAACTGAACAACTCTGATAACAGACTCCACAATAGAAGATAGCTCCATACTGAAATCTCTATACCCTCAAATCACAATTCTAAACTGGCACTACACAATACCCAAGTGTTCCTGCATAAGGAACAGATAGGGTACACAACACATAACAAATCTGAAACGTAGTTCCACAACACGAAACACAACACACACAAAAGCCAATGCTATAGGCGATGTCGAACTATACGGCACAATACAAACTCGCCTATGACCACACACGAATCAAAATAACATAGCAAATCTCAACTCAATCTGCACACATCAACATAACTCAAACATCGAACTCAAGCAAGTATCAACCCATTTCTGCTAACCTGACAGTCTGTGGTAACACATTAGACAAAATCATAATCAAATGTCAGCATAGATCCAAACTCGCTCCAACACAATGGAGTACAACATCGTCCCTCAAACGACATCATGCAACAACAAAATCATAGTAGTCAACAAACCGGTACTGCATGCAATCTCAAACAGCTGAAACTGCTGGTCCCAAATCCTCCGGAACTGCAATATCGAGGTCCACAACATGCCCTCCAAGGTCTGAATAGTCCTCAAAGATCGCCAACCAATCTGAGGATAATAACTGGTACCAACTTGTAACCTGGTCCCCAATGCTCGCTGTAAAGCTCACCAACACACTGTTGTAGCTGATTATCTCGATCAATGAACTGGGACACAGGTACACCGCGGGAATGGACAACCTCCGCCAATCACAGCTATGCCACTAAAATCCTTTTCCGAAAAATACAAGGAAATGTACCAAGTCCGTCAAATGGTCCACAATGGCTTGACAACTGGTATCACAAATCAAAATGCGCACAAACACACACAAGATCACAGCGATAAACGCCACGTCTAATCGGAAATCTTAAATGGCTGATACTTCTCGGCAAATCTCCGCCTCCGAGCCATGGCCAGCTGACAAATGTGGCATCTGCACACACATGCTGCACTCGCACAAGCTGCTATATCGCTCTTCATGTTGGGTCACGAGTAGTAAACTCGAAGGGTCGGACACATTACTGCACCACTAGCACCAAAAGCGCGCGAAACCACGAGCCTCAACATCATCACACACTACTCAGCTTCCATAGCCTGCAACTCGGCTAACACGGAAACTCGAGTCACACACATGAAACACTGAAATTCCTGACTCTCGACTGAACGCACCAACATCAACATCCCAAATGGGTAGTTAAAGTACGATCTCAAGCCTTTCTCGAACAAGCTCAAAAGTGCAGCCATAGTCGTTAGTCAACCACTTCCATCTACACTGCATCAAGCCCAAATCTGGCCAAAATTGCAAGTGGATGAAACTCAAATGATCAGTGTACATAGTGTACGTCCTACACTGCGCTGCACACCATAGCAGTAGCGTCTCGAACTCTCTGATGCTAACATAAAGACAGCTACACCCAAATCATACACAGGATACGTAGCTATATAAGGTTTCCCACTGTCTGAAATCATGAGCCACCGCTCTGCAAAGCTGTATCACGCATAACCAAATCCAAACCTCGATGCATCGCCATAACCCATGAACTCATCACAATCGTCAGGTAAGGTCAAAACCGAAGCAACGGTCAACCATCCTGTAGGTGTAAGTAACTCTCCTCGCGTGCATCGAACCACTCGAACTCGACGCCTTCTTCGTCAATCCGGAAAGTAGAGTGGCAATCCGGGAATATCCTGCACAAGCCGTCAGTGATAGCCAGCCAAACCCAAGAGACCCCTGATCTCTGGTACAATAGTAGGGCAACTCCAAATCAACACGGCTTCGAACTAGTCAGGATCCATGCCGACTCCCTCGGCTAGCATCACACAGCCCAACATCTTCACGTTAATCGGCCAAAACTCACACTGACTGAACTTCGCAAACACAAGATCGTCTCGCGAAGTCCGCAAAACCGCTTGCAACTGCTTCAGGTGCTGGCCCATACTCCTGGGATACATCAGGACGTTGCCGACGAACATGACCACAACTCGTCCAGAACCCGTCTGAACACCTGGTCCATCAAGTCTACACGATCTACAGGGCGTTGGTCAACCAAACAGCGTGACCAAAAGCTCATGATGCCACACCAAGATCAGAGAGCTGTCCAAACCACATCTGACTTACCGATCCACAACTGATGATATCCAGTCCCGTAATCAATCCTTGACAAGACTGTAGCTCTCGCGAGCTGATCAACCAATCGTCAATCCGAAGCGGAGGATACTCGCACTCCTCTGAAGCAAATCGAGCTTCCGGTAGTTAATGCACCACCTCATCAAATCATCCAACATCCGTGTAAACAGTGCAAGAGCACACCACGCAAATACGCGGGGTCGCACGAAGTCTCCTGAAACCTCCTCCAGCAACTCCTGGAGTCGAAACAATAGCGCTCCATCAGCTCCGCTGGCTTCGAACGACAAGACGTCGGTAAAATGAGTCCAGCGCCTGGTACAAGCTTGATAGTGTAGTCAGTCTCCCGAACTGGAGGAATACCTGGTAACTCCTCCGGAATACACCTGGAAAACTCGGGAACCACCTCAATGTCACCAATGTCGGGTACAGCAACCGTAGTATCCACAACATGAGCTAAGCAAGCAACACAACTCGTCTCCACCATCCGCTCGACCATCACCGCGAAACAGCATCTCGGGGAAATCTGGTTGTCGAAACACAACCTCCTCCTCGAGGCACTCGAACACAGCCAAATGCGTCGTCAACAAATGCATACTCACAATCACAACAAAACCACAATGTCCAGCTATAATAGATCTGCGGCTAACCCATATCCTCCAACAAGGATCTCGCGACCTCCGGATGGATACAACACTCTCCAAGACCTCGGAAGTGGAGATGCAGGTACAATAGCCATGGATATCAAACAACTGTAACCTCGGAGAAAAGTCTATCCTCAAACAAGGTCATGGCACGAACTCCAACATGTCCAACTAGTCGCCCACGTCAATTGCGACTTGCTGAATAACTCATCAAAGGGTACATTGATCAGATTTCAGGAACAACATGAGGATCTCCTCGTAATCTTGAGCTATCGAACCGCTAGAACAGCTGACCAAGAGTGCTCCCTCGTAACGTGATCCTCCTGGTCACCACAATGGTAACAGAGAATACTCTACGAACACACGTCACCGCAACACCTTCTGCATGAAAGGATCACCAACGATCACCAACGATCACCCAAACTCATGCCACAGGAGCAAGTCCGCTACTCTGTGATCTCCGCCATCACCAAACGGATCTCTGCCTGATCTGATGACCCTCAACATAATCGAAAAGACCACAGCCTGATGAAATCACTGATCCCGAAGTGTCGGAACTCAACCTCATCAAACATCTCGACTAAGTCCACTTTCCTCAAACCATCACATCGAAAACCGCGTACACATTTCCTTCTCGATAGCCTCGCCACTGAGTGCAACACACTATGCTCCTCACGGATGTCTCGAGGCATATCAATCAGACTCTCTCTGATGCTCAGGTTTAAACTTAACTCGAACCTCGTACACTGCTTCCTCTGAAGCCACATAACTCGTGCAAACGAAAACAAACATGTGGACAATGCATCTCTGCCTCAGGTGGGTAAACACTCCACATTCGAATGCTGGGTAGCCTGATTAAACCATTACCGAATAGACAACACCCTGAATGTAGGCCATTGAGTCGCAACAGGAACCCACACAATACCAGCTCACAAAATACAATAATCTGACTCAGGCAAACATCAATTACCACAATTCTCAGCTCTGAGGCAACATATAGACGCAACCAGGCAAACCGTGCCACACAAATCTCTGAACTCTAAATACTCATCCAAATCCACAGTTCTCTGGAAAATCACGCGTCGATTGATCCACAACAGGATCCACAACCGAAACGACACGGAAAGCACGTCAGGAGGCATCCTAATGAATACAACATCATTCACAACAGGTGGAACGTAATCATGGAACTTCAAATATTTGAAACTATACAACACCCCGAGTAATGATGAGTATCCGCCGGCCGGTCGGGTCACCATTCCAGACATGCTGTACATTCTCAAATATCCTTAGTAAACACGACTATAAAAGTCTACAGAATCTACAACCTAATGCTCTGATACCAAGCTGAAAGGACCCCACCCCGATTTAGCTCCCTAAACCGGAATCGAACCCCTTCGAAAACACGAACCAACAAAAACCGTAGAAATTTTGGCAGAGTTTCGTTACTAACATGGAATTACCATTACCTGCACGCGGAAAATACACTTCATCCTATGCCACAAAAAGCAAACCGTGGGCACCAATCCCATCCGGATTTCTCAATATATCAACAATAATGTAAGGTAGTACATATATCTATGCTTTACTGAAATCCGGAGTAAAATCGTATAGCATAAACAACAGATTACTCAGAGCGACCTCTAGTGTATAAACATATCAGTATACCACAGTAGGTAGAACAATAAACCTACTGGAAGAAACAAGGTAGCTCGAGCACTATGCCTCCGACCACGATGTGCGACACCAGAGCCTAAACTGCAAACTGGGCACGGAAACCGAAAAGCCCAGGGGAAAGACAATAAACACGTTAGAGTGAGTGGACGAAAATAAATGTCTTTCACTAGTTGATATATATGTATAAAATAACATATGCGAGTCCAGGTAAATAAAAACAACATAGTACACGAGGTAAAACTCAGACTCCTCCAGTGTACTGAGCATGCAAGTAAAATCCCACGGGGTCACTCATGGACTCCTCCGTGCTAGTACAGTCTGAACCACGGAGTCCCTGACTACCACGTGATTCTAAGCCAGAAATGGCCTCGGTTCCGGGGATACGCCCATCACCGGTCTGGTTGGGGAAACGCCCCTCCAGGCGGCCCTCCGTCGGGGATCAGCCGACGAGGCAAAGTGTATCGATACAACAACATAACTGAGACTGTACTCTGTGAAAACCAAATCATAAACAATTCGATGCAAATGCATGAAATAGCATATAAGTGTATGCATATTCGTATACGTATATCCGTATAAATATATTCGTATAATTGTAAAACACATGGTCATAATAAACATAATCTCGTATGAAATCTCATGCTCGTAAAACCATAATCATGGTGCATGCTCAAATTCGTAAAACGTATATAAACGACTCGCAATAAATCTGTGAAAATAAATTGTCCACTCACAGACTAGGGTAACGCGTATCGCGTTAACCCGTGATCCGGCGGAATGTCCCTCGCCAAACAAACGATTACGAACCCCTGAATATTCACAATGTCCAATATTCAAAGTCATAATCCGACAATACAAATCAAACCACGAGAAACCACCGTTCTCGGAAATACACAATTCGAATACGACGAATCGTCGAAAATCCATATATACCACCTCAATACCTCGTTTTACGTTCGGACGCTCAACTCAAAAAACGAATCTCTCCACAGCGATCGGAGCGCGATTTCGAGTCAAATGACATGCAACTTGTCGAAAGTCAAAAAGTCAACTCGTTGACCGTTGACCGCCGTCCACGGCGGCGCCGCCGCTAGCCGAATAATTTCACGGCGGAGCTGCACCAATTCCATTTAAAATCGTCCACTGAGCAACTTCCATAACTGCACCGAAGTCCAATTCAAACTCTAACTAGCTCAATTTCAAGTAAAACCGAAATGGAACACAAAATTCAAACCCAAAATTCTCCATGCTCAAATCGAATTAGAACACTATGTTTATATGGTTAGAATCACATTGAAGAGGGCTACAAAACCCAGTACCTCTTGAAGTTCAATTCGGCCGAATTTGAGGAACCCGAATTCATCCAAAACCTCACCGTTTCTTGCCGGAATTCTCACCATTTACGGCGTCCCACGCCATCAACGGAGGCCGGAGATGGAACGGGATGACTGGGACGAGACTTTTGGGACCGGAGCCGAGCTCCAAGGTGGCCGGACGGTGAGCCACCGTGAAGCTCACCGTCGCCGTCGTGATAAGCTCCCCCTCACGATCAAACAAAGTCAACTTGGTCAATACAATAATTTTAGTCTTTGACTTTCCCAAAGGGGCAAGTCTACTATTTATACTACATTAAATACTTTCCCAAAACGGAAACCTACAATTATCCATTTTAACGAACTTCAAACGCATGTAACTTTCTCGTCGTATATCCGATTCCGATAATTCTCGCGGCCACGAATTCGACTCGACATAATCTTCCATAATCACCCGAAGTCAAACACAACGACCAAACAGATAAAAATTCAACTGTTCAACCAAACACACATTTAATTCGACTAAACAACCAACAATCGGAAATAATCACAACTAAATCTTCGTAACTCAAAATCATGCTCCGGAAGTTCCCACGAACTCAAAATTAAATTCTGAACAACTTCCGTGAAGAAGCCGAAACCAAATTCTCGTCCGGTAATTTAGTCGCGAACAAACCTGCCATTTAAATCTGTTTCCGTCGAAATTTCAAATATTCATAACTAATTCCTCGGTCGTCCAAATAACGATTCGGAACTGCCCATGAACTCATAATTACACGTACAACGACTCTCGAGAAGAGACCCAGCTCCAATTCTCGGCCAATAATTTAGTCGTTGACGATCCTGGCGATTCAAATAACTGCCGACAAACTGCGACTATGCAGTAACTCATCAATCAAGCTGATCATACTGCTGATTTTGGTCCGGGTCGTCACACGAACCACCGATAATAGCCTGCTAAACCCAAGAAACTTCGGATCTCCGGTACAGTGTTGGGTCTACTCCAGTTCAGCACGTCCTCGATCTTGTTAGGATCAACACTGACTCCTTCTGCCGATATCACGTGGCCCATAAACTTCACACTATCCAACCAGAACTCGCACTTGCTAAACTTTGCAAACAATTGATGGTCCCGCAAAGTCCGCAACACCGCTCGCAAATGCATCTTATGCTGGCCCACACTCCTGGAATAGATCAAAATATCGTCAATGAACACAATCACGAACTTGTCTAGAAACCGTCTGAATACCCGATTCATCAAGTCCATGAAAGCTGCGGGGGCATTGGTCAACCCAAACGGTATAACCAGAAACTCGTAATGCCCATACCGCGACCAGAAAGCTGTCTTGGCCACATCCGAGTCCCGAATCCTCAAATGGTGATATCCGGATCGAAGGTCAATCTTTGAAAAGACTGATGCTCCCTTAAGCTGATTGAACAAATCATCAATCCGCGGTAACGGATACTTGTTCTTTATCGTAACCTGATTCAGCTTCCGGTAATCGATGCACAAACGCATAGATCCATCTTTCTTCCGCACAAATAAAACCGGAGCACCCCATGGAGAAACACTAGGTGTAATAAAACCCTTCTCCAGCAACTCCTGGAGCTGAACCTGCAACCTTTTCAACTCCGCTGGCGCCATACGATACGGTGTCTGTGAAATCGGTCCTGTACCCGGTAACAGCTCAATAGTGAAGTCAATCTCCCGAATAGGAGGTATGCCCGGTAACTCTACTAGAAGCACATCAGGGAACTCAGAAACCACCTCAATACTACCAAGATCTGGCACAACTGCTGTAATGTCCACAACATGGGCTAAATAAGCAATACAGCCTTTCTTCATCAACTGGTCCGCCCTCACCGCGGAAATCAAACACGGCAATGAAGTATTCTTCTCGCCGCGAAACAATATCTCGGGAAAACCTGGTCGTCGAAACGCGACCTCCTTCTTATGACAGTCAAACATGGCCCAATGCGTCTCCAAGAAGTCCATACCCAAGATCAAATCAAAGTCCACAATATCAAGCAACAACAAATTTGCGGCTAAACCATGACCTCCAATAAAAATCTCACAGTCTCTGTATACCCAACCAATACTCACTATCTCACCTGACGGATATAACACTCTCCACAACCCCGGTAGTGGAGATGCAGGTACCGTAGTTAATGATGATAGTCTATATGACATGAATGAATGTGTGGCACCTGGATCTAACAATGTAAGTACTGGAATACCAAATACATGCAACGTACCGATAACGACCTCTGCTGAAGCTCTGCCCTCTCGTAGAGTCATGGCATGAACCCTCGCCTGTCCAGCTGGTCGTCCACGCTGAGGCTGTCCCTACTGTCCGCCCTGGGCCGCATACTGTATTGGTCGAGCTCCCGAAGTGACACCTCGCACTCCTCCGGAACTCTGGGCTGCCCGATCACCGACACCAACTAACTGAGGACACGCCCTCGCATAGTGACCCACCTGGCCACAGTGATAATAGTTGAGGGTACCTTGCTGACATGAACCAAGATGATACCTATTGCACAGGTTGCACAATGGATACTCCCTCGGTACCGGAAACGTGCCACCAGTACGCCGAGGATAACTGGAACCGCTGGAACCCCCACTAGCCTGTGGTCGCTGCGGCCGATCTCTCCTCCATCTCCATCTCTGTCTCGGTACACTAGCTGGTGGGCGATAAGATCTACCGCCTGAGGATGAAGCCAAACCGGAAGTATCAGAACTCTGTCTCTTTGAAGGCCCCTGACTCGGTCCACCCTCCTCAAATCGTCTAGGCTAGTACCTCAGTTGCCTTTCTTTCTCGATGTTCTCACCTTGGAGTGCTGCACTGACAAACTCATCGAAGTTGTTCCGAGGCATCGTAGTCAGAGTCCCCTTGATTTTCAAGTTCAAACCCAGCTCAAACCTGCGACACTTGGCTTCCTCAATAGCCACCATATCACGCATAAAACGAGATAAGCGGGTAAACCTGTCCCGATACTCAAGTACAGACATACTGCCCTGTCTCAAGTTCGTAAACTCCTCATACTTACGCTGCTGGGTAGCCTAATTGAAGTATCTCCGCATAAACAAATCATGGAACAAGGTCCACGGAGTATCAACTGGAACTCTGTCAGTGCTAACCCACCAAAAATATGCATCAGACTCAAGTAATCCGACTGCTGCCACTGTCATCTGCTCAGGAGTAAACCGCAGACGCTCACATACACGTTCAACCTGAACCACCCATGCCTCACATATCTCTAGATCAGCTGAACCCGAAAACACAGTCGCACCAGCAGTACGAGCTTTGACCACAGGGTCAAAACGCTTTTCCAAACGCAGCACTCGCATCAGCAAGTCATGCGTCTGGCGATCCTCATCAGGATCCGCTTCCCGATCATCACGGGGACCACGTCGAGGAGGCATCCTACTGATATAAGACAAGCATTAGGTACAAGCAGAAAGAACGTAATCATGAGACCACAGATATTTGAGAACACACAACACCCGAAGTATTGATGAGTATCGTTGGCCAGTCAGGTCATCACTCCAGTCATGCTGTATAAACTCAAATACCCTAAGCGTCACAACTACAAGAGTCTACAAAATCCGACAACCTAATGCTCTGATACCAAGCTGAAAGGACCCAACCCCGATTTAGTTCCTAAACCGGAATCAAACCCCTTCTGAAAACGTGAACCAACAAAAATCTTAGAAATTTCGGCAGAGTAATGCTACTAACGCGGAATTGCCATTACCTGCACCCGAAAAATAACACTTCATCCTATGCCACAAAAGCCAAACTGTGGGCACCAATCCCATCCGGATTTCTCAATATCAACAAACAGTAAACAAAACTGTAATATATATAATATATCCGAGAAAATCCGTATAAAACATGTATCAGAATGTATCAGAGCGACCTCTATTGTAAATATATACAATATATACATCAGTAGGCGAAACAAGAAACCTACTGGAAAACACAGGTGGCTCGAACAACTAGCCTCCAACCACGACGTGAAACATCAGAACCTGAACTGCAAACTGGGCACGGAAACCGAAAAGCCCAGGGGAAAGACATGAAAATCGTTAGAGTGAGTGGACGAAAATAAATGTCTTTCGCCAATAATATATGTTATAAAAACATATGCGAGTCAAATGCATGAAAATCAAATGGTACGTGAGGAGATGCTGGCTCCGACCCACGTACAAAGCATGCATAGAAAATCCCACGGGGTCACTCATGGACACATCCGTGCTAGTACAGTCCGAATCACGGGATCCCAGACCTATACGTGATTCTAGCCAGAAAGGCCTCGGTTCCGGGGTACTACCCATCGCCGGTCAGGTCGGGGTACTGCCCCTCCTGGTAGGCATCCATCGGGGATCAGTCGAGATGCAAGTGTATCGATACAACAACATATACTGAGACTGTACTCTGTGTAAACCAAATCGTAAATAGGTCGATGTAAATGCATAAAGCAATATATAAATGCATATACGTAATATATAATGATATAAGCATAATCGTATAACACATGCTCATAATAAACATAATCTCGTATGCCTGTTCATGCTCGTAAAACGTATATAATGACTCGCGATTAACAGTGAAAAGAAGTTATCCACTCACAGGTGAGCAAAACGCGTACTCGCGCTAATCTCGTGGCCCGGCGGAAGATCTCTCGCCCGAAGCAAGATCTCGATCCCCTGAATAATCATAAAACATATCTGATCAAAATCATAGCCCACAACTCTGTACTTAACCACGAAAACCAACCGTTCCCGGAAACATATAAAACTGTATAAAACAATCGACTGAATTTCTGAAATCTCAACTCAAAACCCTCGACTGAAAATCTGATACCCAAATCAATTCGAAAACCTCAAGGTGACAATCGGGGCGCGATTACGAGAAAAATGACATTAAAATTATCGAAAACTGAAAAGTCAACTTTCTCGCCGGAGCGCCGCCGTTGACCTTCAACGGAGAGTTTCTCCGGCGAGGAAGCTCCAGTTCTCAAGATCATCTCAAGCCCAACCATTTCTTCAACTAGGACAACACCCAATTCTCACTGGAACCTCACCAATTTAGCTCGAAACCAAAACGGATCAATATTCCGGCAACAACCACGGGTTCACCGGAATCCACTTCCTCAACTCAATTCAAACCCATGGGGAGCATCCCTGTGGCAAGGGGAGTCGAAACCCCCACTCCCCCGCCACCGTAGCTCGCCGGAAGTCCACCCCCCGTCACCGGCGAACTCCGGCAAACCGACCCGATTCGAAACTCACCAATACATCATCAAATCTCACGATTTCAAACACAAATCAACTTAGAATCTCAAGGGAAGAGAGATTATACCCTTCACGTGGCCGGAGGTGGCCGGAAAATCCAAGTTGGCCGGCGAAAACCAAACGGGAAAGTTCTCCTTCACGAGTCAACGGTCAAACTGCCCAAAATGGAATGTCAACGTCTGGTCAAACCTCAAACATTGTTTTCAATAATTTTTTGACTATTTTCAATATTTATATTCACGTCTCGGGACGATCAACGGTCCAAAACGAATAACCAAAACAATTCGGATAAATACGAAACAAACGGATAAACTCGTCGATAAACCAAAACTTCAAATAATCATATTATATTGCTCGGTTATCGGAAGAATCATCCGGAACCGCCCTCGAGCTCGAAATCACGTGCTCTACAACTTCCGTGAAGAAACTCAATTCAAATTCTCGGCCGATAATAAAGTCGCGAACCAATCCGACAAACCACTCTATTAACGATTAATCACGATTACACATAATCTCGTGAATCGTACTAATTACTCTACTGATTCTAGTTCGGGTCGTCACACTGCTGCCTGAGGGTCGAGGCTGGATTGAGGGTTGCAAAGATCCAGATCTTGCAGCTTCCTCCTGTTCTCGCGCACGTAGCAAAATTTGTGTGCGAGCATTCATAATAGGGCCGCTGCGCGTGTTGCTGATTGCGGATGAGGATGCTTGACTACTGCTCCTTCCACTGGATCTAGTTGCTCTCCGTTTGTTGCCCCCAAGCCAATTTGCCGCAAAACCTCCTACACATCCAACAATTAAACAGAACAGCCAAAAATATATTCTATATGCCAAAAATAACCAACGCAAAAATATATACACAAAATATCCTACATATCATTACCAAAATATCAATTAACCAAAAAATCAAAAATATTCTTACCAAAATCATTATCAAAAATATCAATTAACCCAAATCTTAATTAACCAACACAAAAATAATTTTACCAAAATATATTCTACATATATACACAAAATATCCTACATATATTCTACATATATTCTACATATATACACAAAAATATCAACTTAAAATGCATACATAATTAAAATGCATACATATATACATAATTTTGCACCAACTTAATTAAAATGCATACACCAACTTAATTAAAATATATGTAATTAAAATTGAAGATTGAAAAATCGAATTGAGAGAGAGAGAGGGGGAGGGGACCTGTCATTCTTTAGGTTGAGAGAGAGGGCGGCGGCGGCGCTCAAATTCCGGCGGCCGGAGGGAGGGGAGGGGTAGGGGAGGAGGGGAGGCGGGGAGGAGGAGAGGGGAGAGGAGATTTGGGGTTTTTTTAGGGGGAGAGGGGAGATGAAAGAAGGGGAGGGGAGAAGGGAGAGGGGAGGAGGAGAGGGAAGGCTAAGGGGAGTGATTTCGGCAGGGTCGGCGGCGAGAGGCGGAGGGGATGATTCTAGGGTTTTTTTGAAGGAGTTTGAAGAGTGGTTCCCTGCCCCGTCGGGCTGGGATATAAAGAGGAGTATCACCAAGGAGTTGCTTATTAACTCGTCAGTGATAGTGTGATTCCCAAATTCCGGCAACAAATAACGCCATTATCGAAGGCTCTGTGTTCATTTTCCATTTCAAGTCTAATGTAGTATAAACACTGATGTGGCTGATCGATATGACATTGGGCAGGTACCCTCGAATTAAAAAATCTTGACAAGGCCACTAACGGCTCCACCACCTCTTTGGGCAGGTATCCTCGAATGAAAATAGGGAAAAGGCGTTGAAGAAGTACATGGCAGTCATGACTCTTTAATCCGTACATCTTATTGTCCCGGAAGTTAACGCACTTGCTTATATTTCCTGCATAGCCAAAAGGATACCTGCATATATAGCCATAAGCAACAATTATATTTCTTGCATATAGCCATAAGCAACAATTATATTAATTTCCTGCATAGCCATAAGAATACCTGACATTACTCATCCACTCAAAAATTTCATGCTTCTGGTTCGGCTTGACGGTGTAAGGAGCTTGGGGCATTTTTTTCTTACCATCTCTCAACCACAAATGTTTCCGTAGTCCCATAGCTTTCAGATCAATGCGTGCCTTAGGGATGTCTTTTGTTTTCCCCTCCCAATTCAGAACTGTGCCCACCACACTTTCACACACATTCTTCTCTATGTGCTTGACATCTAGGTAATGTCTGATAGGCAACCTGGGCCAGTACAGGAGTTCCCAGAATATGCTCTTGTGTGTCCAAAACTCATACCTTTCGGGCTTGTCTGGAATTGACGACACTATCTCAGGATGATTGCTCAGCTGGCCAAAATCATATTCATTCAGCACTTCCAAAATTTCATCCCCTGTCCATCGCCTGGGTGCCACACCCGTTTCCATAGTCCCATCAAAAGCGTCTTAATCCTACCTAAATGGGTGATCATCTAGAAGCCAACAACGGTGACGCATCTGAACAATTTTACTGCAATGAGGACTGCAACAACCAACAGTCATGCACTCTGAACAAGCTCTGTAACCCCTGGTAACGTTGCCCGACAACATACCGCGGGCAGGAAAATCACTGATGGTGCCAACAAGCATGGCATGCATCTGGAACATCTCATTTTTGAACCTATCATAAGTGGGGTGGCCACACTCACTCAGGTACTTATGCTCCTCAATCAAAGGCCTCAAATACACATTGAGACACTTTCCTGGATAACCCGAGCCTGGAATTAACAGAGTGAGCATATTGTATTCCTTTTTCATGCACATCCATGGTGGAAGGTTGTACGGTACCAAAATAACTGGCCATATACTGTAGTGAAGAATCATGTTGCCAAAAGGGTTGAATCCTTCAGATGAGAGCCCTAGCCAAATATTTCGGACCTCTGCTGCAAAATGATCAAACTCCCTGACCATGTGCTTCCAAGCCTCTCCGTCGACAGGGTGTATAAGGGTGTTATTGTCAGGCAAATTCCTCTCAGCCCACCATCTCATTGCTTCGGCCGTGAAAGCACGCATGAACAACCGCTCCAGCCTATCAATCAGCGGGAAATATTGAAGTATCTTCACAGCTTTCTTGTTGCCTGTAGGAGTCAACTTATACCTTTCTGTAAAACATACCGGGCAGGCTTCAAGGTCTTCTAGATCTTTCCCCCAGCAGAGAATACAATCATATCTGCATGCATGGATTTTGATGTAGGAAAGCCCAAGATCTTTCAGGATATGTCGCACCTTATGATGAGTGGTAGGAAGACGATGACCGGGTGGCAGTAGCGAAGCAGTCCACTTCAACCAAGAATCAACAGCTTTGACAGTCATTTTGTTCTCCATTTTGAGCTGCATCACTCCCATGACACTTCCAAGAACAGTCTTACTACAACCGTCGTACAACGGAGTCTGTTGCAATGTAATCAGGTTGTTGTACTTGTCTATACCGCTTATGTTGACATGAGCTCCAGGTAATGGCTCGACTGGCTCAATATGGGGGAAACCCTCAACGACGGGAAGGACATTTGGTGCTTGATCAGCAAATACACCACTCTCATGAGGAAACATATCATTGATCAACATCGTTGTTGGATCATATGATGGACTGGCCCTCTCAGCAAATTGTCCATGATCATGCGAACCCGCTAACGATGTTTCACCGTGATAAATCCAACAAGTGTACTTATCTCAAAACCCGTATTTACTCAGGTGCTTCTGGACTTTATCAATGGGAAAACGAAATCGATCGCTGCGACACTTACATTCTTTACACGGGTAATAATGAAGTGTAGTGTCTCCATAATTAGCCTTCACAAAATCCACAAAACTCCTAATTCCATGGTGATATCTCACATCCCATCTTTCAAGGCTCATCCAACTCTTGTCCATCCTGAAAATTCTAACAGTACTATATATTTATGCATATATACATTCACTACTAATTAATTAAAAAATCATCATTACATGCATGCATCTATATATATCATTAAACTAGCTACACTAATTTAATTAATTCTTCGTCTATATATATATATATATCTCCCTAAACAAATGTTGACCCATTCATATAAAAATATATATATATACCAACAATTCCCAATTACAAATTTACATGTATATATATATACATATTGACAATTAATCACAAAATAAATCTATATACATATATAAATACACAAGCATATTTTCATCAAAATCATCTCAAATCAACTCAAAATCAACAATTTATCAACTCTATTTGCATATCAAACCATTAATCTCAACTCTAAAACAACACATATATCTAAATCAACACACATATACATCGATCCACATATATATATATATATACATACGTACCTAGCTATATATCTTCACGAGCGGGTTTTAGACGCCTTTTGACAATACCCAACGATTTCAGAGCGTTTTCCTTCTTTCTCACCGGATTTTTGTAAAATGAATGAGCTGCTGCAGAGTAGATCTGATATAAGAGTTATTGCCAACGATTCATTAAATCGTCGGCTATAGGGAGATTATCTCGTCGGTATTCCGGCCAAAACATCGTCGGCCATACTACACATTATTGCCGGCGATGAGAGAGGTATTGCCGACGAGTCGTCGGCAATAATGTCATTGCCGGCGATGAGGAAAAACTATTGCCGGCGATTGAAAATTTTGTTGGCAATGCTTATTATTGCCGACGATATATGATATCGTCGGCCTTTGTTTTCCCATTTCGTGGGCAATGAGAAGAAATGTGGTAGTGAAAGAATTCGATTTAAATGGTCTCGCTCTAACAAGATAGTTTGAAGAACAAGTTAATTTCAGTTTCAGTGCTGACCTTGTTGTGATTAGCGAGAATGATTAATTGTATTGCTGATATATTTAGCTAGAAATCTGGTATTACATTATAGCGTATTCAGGAATCGTGAATACTACTTCAGTCAGAGATGCGTGTTAGAAGTGTTTTTTTTTATATTGCAGTTTTTGAGCTAGAGGTTTATTTATTTATTTGTGATTCGACCAGTTTCCTCTTATCGAGTTCGTGAACTCCAGAGTTGTGATCTTTCTTTAGTAAATTGTATGTTCATGGATTTCTTGATTTCTTGCAGATATGAGGTGAGATTTTGCTATATAAATGCAGATTCTGTGTATCAGTTAAACATCAGTTGAAACAGAAGATTTCTGGTGAGGCTTGTTGCTCGATTTCGGTAGATCATTCTAAAGTAAATAAATGGCAGTGTTGTATATCAATTGCAAGTTAACATAGTTTTCATCCCAGGTGGGGTGTCAGTTCGTGAGAACTACTCAAATTGTGGTGGTATGCTAAGAATGTGCGTTTTACAGTTTCTTATGAAGTGTCAGTATTTGGGAGGAATTCGCCTATGAATACAGTTTACATTTGAATATCCAAATACCACTTTATTAAGCATTTTATGGTAAGTCAGGTAGTATTCGACTATGCTAATATAAAGTTAGTAAGGATATGGGCATTATGGTTTACCATTTGAGAAATATTATCAGGGCTGGCATATGTATATAATGTATTTCACATATCGTGGTTATGGACGTATATTCCTAATCCTCTAATAGTAGCGTGCCTCAGAAATTTTCGTTGCAGGTAGTTTTAGTTCATGTTGTGGAACCGTTGGATGTTCTTAATTATGGAGAGTAAATTCTCTGGAATAGGAATATTTGGTTAGTATCAGTGTTGCGCAGAAATCATACAGTAAATGTGATCACGTAGCAGTCAGAACAGTTTGTGTGAGCAGTAGCTTCGTTCTCCTAGCAGGTATGTAAATTTCGAGGTCTAAATTTTGGTAAGGGGGGTGGATTGTGACAACCCAAACCAAAATCTATGTATTAACCAGCACGAAATTGAATTATCGTAGATTAGTCGCATAATTGGGTTTGTTAACGACTATTTCACCAGGTGAGAATTTGTGTTGACTTCCTTCACGAGAATTATAGAGTACTTAATTTTGAGATAGAGAAATTTTCGGGAACATTTTTGGATATGCGAGCAATATTTTATTGAGTTTTGAAGTAAGTTGGTGAATATCTATAAAAGTGTTATTTTTATTGTTGATTTATGTCCGATCTTGATCAGATTGAATTATAGCCGTTGATTTGGAGCTGGTATGTATACGGTATACATACCGTATAAATATGAGTTATTTTTGGAAAGTTTCTATTTTGGGAATTATGGGTTGACCGAGTTGACCATGGGTCAAGTCGACCCGTTTTGGTCTTGAAACATGTCGCCAGCGATGTGCTCTATTCCGGCCACATTTGGCCATGATTTCTTGATAAAAGTTGTTGGGCTTGAGCTACTCTTCAAGTTGATAAGTGGGTCACTCACATTGGTGGCCGGAGGAGGAGGAATCAACACGATAAAATCCAGCGGTGGCGGTGGTAAATCGGCGGAGATGGTAGTGGCGATACCGGCGGCGTTGAGGATCAACACCATAAGGGTTTTGAAGCCCATGGGTTGGTGAGTTGATCCGAAGTGGTTTCGGTCGTTGCCGTGCCTGGTGGTGGCCGATCGGAGGAAATGATTCCGGCGAGGTTTTTGAACTTCACGGTGAGTTTTGGACATTTTCCGATTAAAATTGGGCTTAGCATTGAATTACAAAGTTGTTGGAAATGTTGAGATCTTCAAATTGATGTATAGGTTGAAGTTTTCTGGGCTGGTGAAATTCTAGCGGGGCTGCCGCCGCCGTGCGCGGCGGACCTCTAGCGAGGTGAAATTTTCGACAAGTTTTATGTCGTTTCGCTCATTTTCGCGTGCCGAACGCAATGGTGAGGTTTATATTCGGATTTGAGTTTGTAAATTTGGGCGAGTATTTAATCGAACAATTATCAGTTTAATTCATGACAATATTAAAGGACGCTTTGATTATCCGTTTATTTGAGAGTCGTTTGATACAGGGAATTGAATTCAGTATTTGGTTGAGTCAGTGATTAAACAGGAAAATACGTTATTCGAGTATTCGGGATTCTCAATGTTATTACTCATCAGATATTATTTTAATTGTGGTTTCAGGATATTGACTTAGCAGGCGTGTCAGATGAATAATTGTGCCGATCGACATGGTTTCAGCTTTATGTTTATCCCGACAACCTGTGAATGGACATTTTATTTTCACCGTTGACCTGCGAGTCTTTTTATATGCATTTACGATTATGCATGTGCAAGGAAACAAATATGATATGTTTTACACAGAGTAAAGTCTCAGAGGTAGAAGCATCAATGCGTTGGCATGCTCGGCTTCTCTCCGAGATGCTTCGGGGGGGACATAGTCCTAACCCGAGGTCTTTCTGACTATTTAATCATGTGTGGGTATGGGATCCCGTGATTTAGACTGTACTGTTACAGATGTGTCTGAATATTTTTAAACTCGCACCATGTTTATTTTCAGACTTGCAATATTTTTATGCACATTATATTGTGAGAGGCATATTATTACAGTTTCAGTTAAAAAGTGAGATATTATTTTCATCCACTCACTATAACAGTTTTTATGATATTATGTGCCTTTTTCCTGGGCTTTTCGGTTTTATTTGCCCAAATTGCAGTGTGTATCATGTGGGTGCTAGATGTCGTCGAGAGCGTCGAGTCCACTAGTCAATTCCTTCAACAATAGGTTCCAATTCACTGTCAGTATGTCTCTTGTGTTATTGAAGTCACCTTGGATACTAGTTTTGTAGTATCTTCTTCGTATAGTTGTCGAGTTGAGTTTCTTTGTTTTTGAATCAGTGTATTTACTGGAGTTATGTTTCCCAATTCTGAATAATGTATCAGGTTTAATTCCAGTCTTATGTTGAGAAACCCGGATGGACATCGGTGGTCCACAGTATTATTTGTGGGTTTATCTGCAAAGTGTCAGTTTTCCTTGCAGGTTTTAGGTTGTCTCTTTTGTAAGGGAAGTTATGACAAATTTTTCACAGAAACTAGTAGATTAGGGTCAGACGTTAGGGTCCTCTCATTTAAATAATCTAGAATTATTTTTGTTTGATTTAGCTAATTTCTGCATTCAATAATTTATATATTTTTTGGATTATGGTTTTGCTTATAAACATATTTTTGTTTCCACATGGGTAATGGGTGGGTACGGATATCATAGTATTCGAAAGATACAGGGATGGATAATATCTAATATAATAATACGGGTATCGGGGCTGGGACGGGTAAAAAATATGAACTCGGGTATGGGTACAGTATTTTGATATTCGTACCCTACTTTACCCATTGTCATTCCTAGTGCTAGAATTCGTAAAGAACAACTTTGATTAGATAGTGGCAAGTCCAATGAAATTGCCTTCTCTATATATACAGACGAAAAGTTGTTTACAAAATACATAATATTGAGAAATCTTCTCAGAAATTGGTAGGAAGCCTGCCACGACATTTACCTCCCATGGGACCAATATAGGATATGAACAACTAGATTTTGGAGTTAAGGAAAAAAGACTGAGATTTTGACATGTGTCCTCGTGTGTTTTACCTTTATATCCTTACTTATGCAGTATATAAACATTTTTTTCTAGAAAAAAAATCAGACGAACAGAAACTGATTAGTGCACGAATATACACCTTTGTGCTAATAATTGATGCCCATATATATATTTTTTGTTATTTATTCAGAAATATGAATTATATTTCTTGTTTTATTATGTTTTGTGGAGAAACAAAGAAGAAGGAAACAAAATAGGGATTCCTAATGCAACAAGAAAAGAAGAGCGAATAAGGAGTCATGTGTAAATAAAGAAGCCTAAACCAATAAGAACTTGAAGAAGATCAATCAAGCAGTATATAAACCCATCTTAGGGATTTGGTGGAGGATAATCAACACTAGGAGGAAGAATAACATGGGAGAAAGTGCAAGGAGCCGAAAAGAAGAGTTGCAGTTGTTTAGTCTCGACCTGTCGAAACTAGACTTCGACTCGTCGAATTGTTGACGGGGTTTCTCCAACTTTATCAACATTTGTTTTCTTCTTCTTATGAATTCTTGTAGTTTGGCTTCCTTGTCTATGATGGGCTAATTATATAGTTAAAGTGCTGCCTTGAAGCCTCGAATATGGGATTTATATGATATGCATAACCTAATTTTGCTTATTCTTGAATGAGGTTTCTTTGTTAGTTTTTTATCGATAATTTCTATCTTGTATGCTTTGAAGAAAAACTTAGTATGCATTTTTATATATTATTTATATGATAGTTTGATGGCCATTGGTTCTCCATAGCTTTCCTCAATCTCTTTTTAGTAAAAAGCAAGTTTTTTGGTTATAAGAAACCCTAGGTCTAGCAAAACACTCACATAGTGTATTTGTGAAGCCTTGTATATTTTCAAATATTTTCTAGATAATAATGGTTCTTTCTCAATAAATTCGTGTCTGTGACTTTGGGTTCTTTGAAAGATAGTCATTGGTGATAAGCATACCTTCATGATTAAGTGAGTTAGGTTGAATGTGTGTCATATTTTTACTCATGTTGGGATAGATTGTAGTTTCCCTTAGCTCGCTTTCCATTGTTGGTTCACTTTTACTTTTTTGTTTTGTTTAATTAATTTGATCATAGAAATTTTCTTTGAAAATTCTATAAATATACGTGGTTCTTCGCCATGCTGTCTATATTGAGTCTCTGTTTTTCTGTAATTTTAGGTCGAGAGTAGATAATTTAATAAACTAATTCATTGTCTATAGGACAAGTCTGCCAGATTTCTGGTATTGGTGTTTTTAGTCGTTTAAAATGAGTAGTATTATCAGTTCTCTAGGGGAATGACCCCTACTTACCTTTGCTATAATTAAAGATCTTAGAAGTAGAGTATGGACTTATCTTGTATAGGTAGTTTTCTGCCTACCAAAATTTGGCGTTGTTGCCGAGGATTGATTAACTCTAATTGCTTTAACTTGTATCTTGTATTCGACCTTTGTACATTATGTGTTCTAGCTTTGTGGTATGTTCAATATGTTCTATGGAAGGGCACTGAACTGAAGAATGTGCGTATATGCAATATCAAAGTTATTCCACCATGCAAAGCACCCATACACTTAAACTTGGGATGATCACTCTAGCTATGGCTATTCATCTCAAGGATATAAACATGTAGAAGTTCATTACTCTGAAGAAACCATGTCTCTCCGTAGGAGTCTTGATTCTCGACTTGACCAGTTGCAATTGGGTTCTAGAATTGAGAGGTTAAAATCTTCCATGCAACAATTGATGGATGATATAGCTAAGCATACATATGATGAGTGATAGGATATAACATAAGAAGGTGTGATCATAGTGCCTTAAGAAGAGGAAGAGTACGATTGTGAGGAGGTGGAAACTATCTTTGAAGAGGAATTCCATCATGAGGAATATCTCCAATATGATGAGGTGATGATACTTTGAAGAAAGTGCTCAAATCAAGTAAGCCAGAATTTGCAGAGCAGAAGTCAATCAAGCAAGAATTAGACGAGCTCGAAGCACGTCTCGAATATTGGCCCATCAAGCTGACAACTGAAGCTAAAATTGCAATGGAAGAAGGAGATTCTTTCTTTGATGATTATATGTACGAATTCCTTAGGGAGGAGTCCATCGAAGTTCCGTTGGATTAAGAAGTTTCTACCACCATATGAACAACCACGTGAGCTTTCAATGCAAACTTAAGTTTCACATTTGTTTCTTGCATCGAAGAAACACTTGAGTTTGAGAATTCACCTACAGATCCCCTTTCTTTTTTAGTGGTTATTAAGATGGTGATACCTAATCACCATATGTCAAACAAGGAAATATTATTTGCCTTGTTTGTTGGACTGAAGAAGATGAGGCTTTGGAAAAAGAGGGAGAAAAGAATAAGGCACTTGGGTCTTGTGAGTTAGGAATTCAAGGGTGCCCAAGTTGCTTAGCAGAGCTCACTTAGCATCACTCCTCTAGACCAAGCACTTGATCGAGCCAAGACCACAGCCACCTGATGGTTTTGAGAATGTCTGGCTAAAGACGTTAAACTTAGCGTTGTATGGGAGACAACACATATTGATGGAGAAGCGTGGATACTAGATTTTCTCTTTCATCCCTTCTCCTTTATATTTTTCTCTTATTCCTTATTCTTTACTTTATTTTTCTCCACGTAGTGTGTTTTCTGTGTGATATGTTGTGACAACCTGAACCGGAATTGGAATAGTAATCGGCTTAATCTACGAGTTTCACGAGTAATTGAGGTTTATCGTAATTAATCGGATATGCAACTTCATTCACGACTTAATTTTCGGACACGAATTTGATTTGGGTTTGTTCGTGGGAAATGTAGAGAATTTGATTTCGAGTCCGTATGAGCTTTTGAGGATATTTCGGATAATCGAGGAATATAAAAAGAATATTTGAAATTATCGCCGAGTTAGTCGTGTTTATCCGTTTGAGTTTGAGTTATCCGAATTGCGGATAGAGTTGATTCGCGACGTATAAATAGCCGAATAGTCGTACAGTTATCGCAAAAGTTCGAAAATGGGCTGTTTTGACCGAGTTCACCAGAGCTGGGCCAAGTTGACCGAGTTAATTGTGTTGACTCAGTGAGTCATGAACTCGCCGTCGTGGTGGCTGCCGGAATACGACGCGGTTGCCTGAAATAAAGGTAGGGAATTGAAGCTTTGGATCTATGCTTCCTTTTGATATATGTATGGTGTTGTATTGTGGAGTTTTTCGGTTGAAATTGTGGAGGAGAAACGGGGGAATTTTGGGGGCAACAGACGGCGGTGCTCCGGCCAAGGTGGTGGCCGGGGTTAGGGGGGAAAGGTTCAGTGGACCACGGCGAGGCGTTTGGGAGTGTTTTAGTGGACCGTCGTGCGTCGTAGCCGGAGTTCTGGAGATGGACTGATCGCCGGCCGGTTTGAAATCCAAGGGGGTTTCGAGCCAATTTTCGGTGAACCGGCGAGTTTTGGCGACGTTGGTGGCGGCGGAGGCAGCCGAGATGGAGCTCGGGGTTTGAGGGCTTTAGTAAGCCTTGGAGAGAGGAAGCTTTTAGAAGTGGTTTCAAGTCTTGCCGTGGCCGGAGGAGGGAGATCGGAGAACTTGAAATTCTGGCGAGGGTTTGCACCTTTTGAGGTGAGTTTTGGACCTTTTCCGGTCAAAATTGGCCTTAAATTTGATCTGGAAAGTTGTTGGAAATGTCGAGATTTTCAAATCCATGTGTAGGTTGCATTTTTCTGGGCCGGTATGATTTTTCGGTGGCTGGCGGCAGAGGCCAGCGCCGCCGTGCACGGCGGCGACTTTTCCGGCGACGTGTTTTTCGACGAGTTATATATCGTTTCACTCGGAATCGCGCTCCGATCGCAGTGGTGAGGTTTATTTTTCGAATTGAGCATTGGAAATTGTTGCAAGGTTTTATGGTGTGATTTTCGAATTTTGACGATTTCGTCGATATTGAATTATATGTTTCCGGTAACGGTTGTTTCTCGAGATGTGATTCGAGGTTTTGAATTATGATTTTGAGCAGTGGAATTTATGATTATTCAGGGGATCGTGATCGTTCGTTTGGCGAGGAATTTTCCGCCGGATCACTGGATTAACGCGTATTGCGTTATGCTCATCTGTGAGTGGGCAATTTCTTTTCACTGATTAGTTGCGAGTCTTTAATACATGTTTTTACGAGCATGAGCATGCATATGAGATTATGATTTACATGAGCATGTGTTATACGATTATACATTTGTGAATACGCATCGACTATTATGCTTATTCAATTATGTATTACGTATATGCATTTACATTATGCTTTATACACTTGCATAGAACTATTTATGATTTGGTTTACACAGAGTATAGTCCCAGTATATATTGTTGTGTGGATACACTTGCATCCCGGCTGATCCCGGAGGATGATTACCGGGGGAGGCTGTAACCCCTGACCCGAGGCCTTTACCCGGGGGGGGGGGGGGAGGGGGCAGACCGCTGACCTGAGGCCTTTCTGGCTAGAATCACGTGTGGGTCTGGGATCCCGTGATTCCGACTGTACTAGCGCAAACGTGTCCATGAGTGACCCCGTAGAGTTTTACGCTGCATGCTCCGTACTCGTGAGGAGTTAGAGTTTCCCTCGTCTACTTTGTCATATTCATTCATTTAGACTCGCATATGTTTTTATAACATATATTATTCGGTGAAAGACATTTATTTTCGTCCACTCACTCTAATAGTTTTCATGTCTTTCCCCTGGGCTTTTTGGTTTTTGTGCCCAGTTTGCAGTTCGGATTCTGGTGTCGCACGTCGCGATCGGAGGCTTAGTATTCGAGCGATAATTTCTTTTATGGTAGGTTCTTAGTTTGGCCTACTATTTGTATATATATACTAGAAGTCGCTCTGAGCATTCTTATGATATACTTTTATACGATTTTCTCCGGATTTCTGTAAAGTATAGTTTTTTTTATTACTTTACATTACTGTTATGATATTGAGAAATCCGGATGGGATTGGTGCCCACGGTTTGATTTTTGTGGCATAGGATGAAGTGTATTTTCCGGGTGCAGGTTAATGGCAATTCCGCGTTAGTAACATTACTCTGCTGAAATTTTGATGATTTTTGTTAGTTCGTGTTTTCAGAAGGGGTTTGATTCCAGTTTACACTACCACAATAAACACTATAACCGACGAGTTCTGTAAAACTATAACCGACGAGATAAAATCTCGTCGGTTATAGTGGAAAAAATATTTTTTTTTTAATTTTTTTTTAAAAAAATAAAAAATCTCGTCGGTTATAGTACTATAACCGACGATAATGGCTAAAAATCTCGTCGGTTATACTATTACCGACCCCCTTTAACCAACGGACTATAACCGACGATGTTTAAGGGTCGTCGGATATAGTCCATTGGTTAAAGGGGGTCGGTAATAGTATAACCGACGAGATTTTTAGCCATTATCGTCGGTTATAGTACTATAACCAACGAGATTTTTTATTTTTTAAAAAAAAAATTAAAAAAAAATATTTTTTCCACTATAACCGACGAGATTTTTATCTCGTCGGTTATAGTTTTACAGATCTCGTCGGTTATAGTGTTTATTGTGGTAGTGTTAGGAAACTAAATCAGGCTTGGGTCCTTTTAGTTTTCAACGCCCAGTTTGCAGTTCGGATTCTGGTGTCGCATGTCGCATGTCGCAGTCGGAGGCTTATTATTCGAGCTACTTTTCTTTCTCAATAGGTTTCTTGTTTAGCCTAATGCTGTATATTTATGTATATATATACTAGAGGTCACTCTGAATACTCTGATGTTTATATTTTCATATGGTTTTTCCCAGATTTCTATAAAGTTACAGTTTCTGCTTAATACTTTACATTATGTTCTGATTTTGAGAAATCCGGATGGGATTGGTGCCCACGGTTTGGCTTTTGTGGCATAGGATGAAGTGTGTTTTCGGGTGCATGTTAATGGTAACTTTGCGATATAGTGAAACTCTGCCGAAATTTCTATGGTTTTTGAAAGTTCGTGTTTTCAGAAGGGGTTCGATTCCGGTTTAGGAAACTAAATCGGGGTTGGGTCCTTTCAGCTTGGTATCAGAGCATTAGGTTTTAGGTTCTGTAGACTTCTGTAGTTATGATGCTAAGGGTATTTAAGATTGTACAGCATGTCTTGAGCGATCACCCGACTTGCCAGCGATTACTCATCAATGCTTCGGGAGTTGTATGTTTTCAAATGTCTGAAGTTTCATGATTACGTTCCTTGTGCCTTGTGACTAATGATTTTCTCTTATCATTAGGATGCCTCCTAGTCGTGGTTCCCGTGTCAATAGGGATGTGGATCCTGATGAGGATCAGCAAACGCATGACTTGCTTATGCGAGTATTGCGTTTGGATGAGCGTTTTGACCCTGTTGTCAAAGCTCGAACTGCTGGAGCAACTGTTTTCTCGGGTTCAGCTGATCCAGGGATATGTGAGGCTTGGTTGGTTTGGTTCAGCTTGAACGAGTTTGTGAGCGTCTTTGTTTCACTCCTGAGCAGATGACAGTGGCAGCGATTGGGTTACTTGAGTCGGATGTATACTTCTGGTGGGTTAGTACTGATAAAGTTCCGGTTAATACTCCATGGACATTGTTCAGAGATTTGTTTATGCGGAGGTATTTCAACCAGACTATGTAGAAGCGGAAGTATGAGGAGTTCACCAACTTGAGACAGGGTAGCATGTCAGTACTTGGGTACCAGGACAGATTTACTCGTTTATCTCGATTTGCTCGAGACATAGTGGCCTCAGAGGAAGCCAAGTGCCGGAGATTTGAGTTGGGCTTGAACCTGAACATCAAAGAAACATTGACTACGATGCCTCGGAATAACTTTGATGAGTTTGTGAGTGCTGCACTTCGAGGCGAGGACATAGAGAAGGAGAGGCAGATGCGATTCCAGTCTCGACGATTTGAGGAGGGTGGACCGAGTTAGGGACCTTCCAAGAGGCTGAGTTCAAGTACTTCCTGATCGGCATCATCATCTGGCAGTGGACCATATAGACAATCAGTTAGTACGGCTAGACAGAGACAGAGATGGAGGAGGGATCGGCCACAGAGATCACAGTCCAGTGGGAGTTCTAGCGGATCCAGCTATCCTCGATGTACCGGTGGCACTTTTGTTGTACCGAGGGAGTATCCATTCTGCAATTTCTACAACAGGCATCACTTTGGTCCTTGTCAGCGAGGCACTACTATATGTTATCGTTGTGGCCAGGAGGGTCACTTTGTGAGGGAATGTTTCTAGCCTGCTGGTGTTGGTGGACAGACAGCTCAGAGTTCAGGAGGAGATCGAGGTACTACTTCTGTAGCTTGGCCAGTACAGTCTTCTGGTCAGGGCGGATAGCAGAGTCATCATCAGCGTGGATGACCAGCTGGACAGGCCAGGGTTCATGCTATGTCATTGCACGAGGGCAAAGCTTCACCGGAGGTTGTTATTGGTACGTTGCATATTTTTGGCTATCTAGTACTTACTTTGCTAGATTCAGGTGCTACGCATTCATTCATATCATATAGATTGTCATCTTTAGCTACTATGCATGCATCTCCACTTCCGGGGTTATGGAAGGTGTTGTATCCATCCGGTGAGGTTGTGAGTATTGGTTGGGTGTATAGGGATTGTGAGGTCTTTGTTGGAGGTTATGGTTTAGCTGTGGATTTGTTATTGCTAGATAGTGTCGATTTTGATGTGATTTTGGGTATGGACTTCTTGGAGACACATTGGGCTATGTTTGACTGTCACAAGAAGGAAGTAGTGTTTCGACATCTAGGTTTCCTAGAGATATTGTTTCGCGGTGAGAAGAATGCATCCCTGCCATGTGTGATTTCAGCGATGAAGGCCAAGCGGATGATGAAGAAGGGTTGTGTTGCATACTTAGATCATGTTGTGGATACAAAGGCCGCTATACCAGACATTGGTGACATTGAAGTTGTTTTCGAGTTTCCAGATGTGTTTCCGAAGGAGTTACCAGGTGTTCCTCCAGTTCGAGAAATCGATTTCACCATTGAGCTTTTACCAGGCACTGGACCTATATCTCAGGCACCTTATGATATGGCACCAGCGGAGTTGAAAGAGCTACAAATCCAACTTCAAGAGTTGCTGGAGAAAGGTTTCATACTACCCAGTGTATCACCGTGGGGTGCTCCTGTACTGTTTGTGCGGAAGAATGATGGTTCTATGCGGTTGTGTATTGATTACCGGAAACTAAATCAGGTCATCGTGAAGAACAAGTATCCGTTGCCGCAGATTGACGATTTGTTTGATCAGCTCAAGGGAGCTTCAATCTTTTTGAAGATTGATCTCAGGTCTGGATACCATCAGTTGAGGATCAGAGAGTCAGATGTGCCTAGGAAAGCTTTCAGATCACGGTACGGGCATTATGAGTTCTTGGTTATGCCGTTTAGATTGACCAATGCCCCTGCAGCTTTCATGTATTTTATGAATAGGGTGTTCAGGCGGTTTCTGGACAAGTTTGTGATTGTGTTCATCGACGACATTCTGATTTACTCCAGAAGTGTGGGCCAGCACAAGAAACATTTGCGAGCTATTTTACGGACTTTGCGAGATAATCAGTTGTTTGCGAAGTTCAGCAAGTGTGAGTTTTGGTTGATTAACGTGAAATTTTTAGGTCACGTGATATCTGCTGAGGGTGTCAGCCTGGATCCTGACAAGATTGAGGCCGTGTTGAATTGGAGTAGACCTACCACCGTACCAAAGATCAGGAGTTTCTTGGGTTTGGCGGGTTACTATTGACGCTTTGTGCATGATTTTTCACGAATTACTGCTCCACTTACCAGATTGACGAAGAAAAACGTCAAGTTCGAGTGGTCCGATGCATCTGAGGAGAGTTACTTGCTCTTGAAGGAGAAGTTGATTACTGCACCGGTTCTGACTCTACCTGACGATAGTGGAGAATTTGTGGTTTATAGCAATGCATCTAAATTGGGTCTTGGTTGTGTTTTGATGCAGCATGGCAGAGTGGTGGCTTACGGTTCCAGGCAGTTGAAACCACATGAAGTCAATTATCCTACGCATGATTTGGAGTTAGCTGCCATTCTATTAGCCTTGAAGAGTTGGAGACACTACTTGTATGGAGCTCAGTGCAAGATATACACAGATCACAAGAGTCTCACTTATTTTCACACGCAACCAGATTTGAATATGAGACAGCGCAGATGGATGAAGTTGATCAATGACTATGATTGCACCTTTGAGTATCATCCAGAGAAAGCTAATGTCGTTGCTGATGCACTCAGTTGGAAATCTGGAGCTTCATTGTTTCATGTGTGTGTAGCCAGAGTTTCCATGTTAGCAAAGTTACGAGCTACGGGAGCTGAGTTAGAGTGAGATGAAGGGGGAGCCTTGTTGGCTAGCTTCCAGGTTCGACCGGTATTGGTTGATCAGGTTCGTGAAGCTCAGGATGCGGATTCCTATATGTTGGACAAGAAGACCATGATTCGGAATGGTGTGCCAACAAAGTTCCAGTTCAGTGATGATGGTACATTGTTATTCAGAGGCAGATTATGTGTACCCAGAGACAAGGGTTTGAAGAAATAGATTTTAGTCGAAGCCCATTGTTCTGCTTATGCAATGCATCCAGGCGGTACAAAGATGTTTCGTACACTTCGAGTCTATTACTGGTGGCGAAATATGAAAAGGGAGATTGCAGCATATGTGAGCAGATGCCTCATTTGTCAGCAAGTGAAGGCAGAAAAGCAAAAACCTGCGGGAAAGCTACAACCTTTGGAGATTCCAGTTTGGAAGTGGGAGCACATTACTATGGATTTCGTGTATCAGTTACCGCGTACTTCTGCTGGTAACACGGGTATTTGGGTCATTGTGGACCGATTGACGAAATCAGCTCATTTCCTTGCACTTCCAGGGAAGATTTCAGTGGGCAGGTTAGCGAGGCTGTATCTGGCTGAGATCATTCGTTTGCATGGTGTACCTGTATCTATTGTTGCTGACCAAGACAGTCAGTTCACCTCAAAGTTTTGGCAGGCATTGCAGTGAGCTTTGGGTACCAGATTGCATTTCAGTACAGCTTTCCATCCTCAGATTGATGGGCAGTCTGAAAGGACTATTCAGACCCTCGAAGATATGTTGCGGTCCTGTGTACTGTAGTTTAGAGGAAATTAGGACCACCAATTGCATTTGATTGAGTTTGCTTATAATAACAGTTATTATGCCAGTATCGATATGGCACCGTATGAGGTGTTATACGGAAAGCAGTGTCGTACTCCATTGTGTTGGAGTGAGGTAGGCGAGCGATGACTTATTGGTTCTGATTTGGTAAAGAGCACCACAGAGGATATTCAGATTATCAGAGACAGGTTGAAGATTGCCCAAGATCGACAAAAGAGCTATGCATACGTGAGAAGAAAGAGTCTTGAGTTCGAGGTGGGCGATTGGGTCTTCCTGAAATTGTCTCCTTGGAGGGGAGTTGATCGTTTCGGGAAGCGTGGCAAGCTCCGGCCACGGTATATCGGTCCTTATGAGATTATAGCGACAGTCGGTGCCATGGCTTACAGGTTAGAGTTGCCTTCAGAGATGGCTCGAATACACGATGTTTTCCATGTATCGATGTTACGAAAATACATTCCAGATCCATCACATGTTTTAGCACCACATCAACTTCCTATCCAGGAAGATTTGACATATGTGGAGGAGCCAGTACAGATTCTCGATCGACGTGAGCAGGAGTTGAGACACAGAGTCATACCGCTTGTGAAGGTCTTATGGCAGAATCATTTAGTAGAGGAAGCCACTTAGGAGACCAAGCAGCATATGCGGGAGCAGTATCCTCATCTGTTCACTTAGCAGGTATGTAAATTTCGAAGTCGAAATTTTTGTAAGGGGGGTAGATTTGTGACGACCCGAACCGGAATTGGAATAGTAATTGGCTTAATCTACGACTTTCACGAGTAGTTGAGGTTTACCGTAATTAATCGGATATGCAACTTCGTTCACGACTTAATTTTCGGACACGAATTTGACTTGGGTTTGTTCGTGGGAAATGTAGAGAATTTGATTTCGAGTCCGTAGGAGCTTTCCGAGGATTTTTTGGATAATCGAGGAATATAAAAAGAATATTTGAAATTATCAACGAGATAGTCATGTTTATCCGTTTGAGTTAGAGTTATCTGAATTGCGGATAGAGTTGATTCAAGACGTATAAATAGCCGAATAGCCGTAAAGTTATCCTAAAAGTTCGAAAATGGGTTGTTTTGACCGAGTTGACCGAGTCAACACATCAAGAACTCGCCGTCGTGGTGGCTACCAGAATACAGCGCGGTTGCCGGAAATAAAGGTAGGGAATTGAAGCTTTGGATCTATGCTTCCTTTTGATATATGTATGGTGTTGTATTGTGGAGTTTTGGGTTGAAATTGTGGAGGAGAAATGGGGGAATTTTGGGGGCGACGGACTACGGTGCTCCCACCACGGTGGTGGCCGGGGTTAGGGGGAAAGGTTCAGTGGACCACGGCGAGGCGTTTGCGAGTGATTTGGTGGACCACCGTGCGTCGTAGCCGGAGTTCCAGTGATGGACCGATAGCTGGCCTGTTTGAAATCCAATGGGGTTTCGAGCCGTTTTTTGGTGAACCACGATAGAATTGGAAGATGAGGTAGTTGGGAAAAGTATTGGGCTCGAGGAGGACTTGAATTCTGGGCTTTCCTCGCTGGAAAATCTCTCCGGTGACGACGCGCCGCCGCCGCCGCCGGCGGTCAACCGCAGAGCTCCGGCGAGGCGTTGACTTTTTAGATTTTGTCAAGTTTTATGCCGTTTTGCTCGTAATCGCGCCCCAATCGTCGTCTTGAGGTTTTCGAGTTGATTTGAGTTGTGGATTTTAAGTCGAGGGTTTATGTGGAGTATTTGGGGAGTTTCGGCGATTCTTTTGTTATCCGAGTTATATATCTCCAGAAATGGTTGGTTTCCGAGGTGTGGGTCAGAGTATTGAATTCTGATTTTGATCAGTGATATTTTGTGATTATTCAGGGGATCGAGATCGTACGCTTGGCGAGGGATCTTCCGCCAGATCTCGGGATTAGCGCGTTGCGCGCTGTGCTAGTCTGTGAGTGGATACTTTTCTTTTCACTGATTGGTTGCGAGTTTTTATTATACATTTTATGAGCATGAGCATGCATATGTGTTTATGATTTATACGAGCATGTGTTATACGATTATTCATTTACGAATATGCATTCACATTATGCTTTATACATTTGCATGAAACTATTTATGATTTGGTTTACACAGAGTACAATCTTAGTATATGTGGTTGTATGGATACACTTGCATCCTGGCTGATCCCCGAGGATGTTTACCGGGGGAGGCTGTGACTCCTGACCCGAGGCCTTTACTGGGGGGGGGGGCAGACCATTGACCTGTGACCCCTGACCTGAGGCCTTTACTGGGGTCTTGGATCCCGTGATTCAGACTGTACTAGCGCGGATGTGTCCATGAGTGACCCCGTGAGATTTTATGATGCATGCTCTGTACGCGTGAGGAGTTAGAGTCTCCCTCGTGTACCATTTGATTTTATGCACTTATACTCGCATATGTTTTTATAACATATATTATTTGGCGAAAGACATTTATTTTTGTTCACTCACTCTAACGGTTTATATGTCTTTCCCTGGGCTCTTTGTTTTCAACGCCCAGTTCGCAGTTCGGATTCTGGTGTCGCACGTCGCAGTCGGAGGCTTAGTATTCGAGCTACTTTTCTTTCTCAGTAGGTTTCTTGTTTAGCCTACTACTGTATATTTATGTATATATATACTAGAGGTCGCTCTGAATACTCTGATGTTTATATTTTCATATGGTTTTTCCCGGATTTCTATAAAGTTACAGTTTCTGCTAAATACTTTACATTATGTTCTGATTTTGAGAAATCCGGATGGGATTGGTGCCCACGGTTTGGCTTTTGTGGCATAGGATGAAGTGTGTTTTCGGGTGCAGGTTAATGGTAACTTCGCGATATAGTGAAACTCTGCCGAAATTTCTATGGTTTTTGAAAGTTCGTGTTTTCAGAAGGGGTTCGATTCCGGTTTAGGAAACTAAATCGGGGTTGAGTCCTTTCATATGTGTTCTTTGTCATACTTGTTTGATGTATTGCATGGTTTAGTTCAAGTTTTTACTTTGAGGACAATATAACTTTCAAGTGTGGGGTAGGGCTATATCATATTCTTAGAGTCTAGATATATATTTTCTTTATATTTTTCGTTTTTAGGGGTTAAATCGAAATTGGGAAATAAGCTGTTTTGTGTGATTTATTAAACTTGGTTGCATGTCTTAAAAAATTATTAAAATTTAAAGGAGTATTTATATATGTTTCTAGTTTATGCTGTTAAAATTGTAGCAGATTCTGACATGTGATTAATTCTGAATAAATTCTTTAAGGAAATATACTCCGTTTCTCCGATTTCTGAAAAATTTGTGTCTTTGAGTTCGACGGGTCGAGGGGCATTTTTGACCTGTTGAAAATTTGACTAGGAAGATACAGGGAGAGTCTTTCGACATGTCAAAGTGAAGAAACCTTTTAGGATGGTACAAAGAGAAAATTTGTCTCTGCATATGTTTTTTTTTTATAGATTTTTCTTAGTTTCTTGTGTCATTTTGAGACTTATATAAAAAACCAAATACAAAAGTAAAAAGTGTCAAGAAAAAGTAACACAAAAAGAGTCCTTTTTTTTAGTCTTAGGTTGCCCTTACCTAGTCTTTTATGTGATTATATCTTCTGAAATTGTGATTAAGAGTGAAGCATGTTACTAAGTGACTTGAATATCTTTGGTTAGTCTTAATATATGGTATATGTGCAAACATGTAGTGCATCTAGAAATAAGTTAACATGATACATATTATGAGCATACTTAAACACTTTGAGATTCATTTAGTATATGAGTGTTTGTGCATATACACACATGCTTTCTTTTTTAGTGTCAAATACTTGCCCTAAATTAAACTGATGGGCTCTAGAGATTACTAGAACTTGCTCTTGTGCTTTTTAAAGTTTATAATAAATATAAATTCTGATTGAGGAAGTGATAAAGGCATTTATGATCTACGTACCTTCGTTGCCATATATTGCATGTGTTCTGAATTTTGTATACACAAGAGGTGCACCCCATAGTTAACCCTTATTAGCCTACATGTTTAAATTTTTTGTCATCATCAGCATAATCTTAACTTTGAACCTTAGTATAGTTATATATCTACGTTTGTTCTTCTCTACCTTTGTTCTTGAACTTAGTAGAGCTATATATGAGACATTTACATTAAAACCAAGGTGAAAGTTTGTGAAGATGATGGAAAGGAACAAGTGTGGGATATCAAGCTAGTTGTGCTGTATTGAATCAAATAAATCAATATTAGAAAGAAAAAAAAGAGAAGAAAAAATACATATCGGCACACAATTTTTTTTGGTTGTTTTAATTTGATACCTCGGTTTCTATTGAAGAAAAGAGTGAAGTGAAGGGCTAACAAGATGAAATCCGACAACAATGGTGACACATATGAAGTGAATTCAATGGTACAGATGCCTCAATAAAAATATCATATTATTAGTGCTCTACTAGATTTTAGAACTTATGTTTAGATTCCATATTTGTTTTGTTCTTTAACCAACAAGTCTAGCTCCATTGCAACCTTTGAAAGACTTTTTTGATCCTCCAGAAGGGTAGCCTTTGATGTGTGAAGATTACTCACAAGAGTTTAGCATATGGTTTGGTCTATTTGGCAAGTAATTGAGTTGAGTGAACACCTTTGACATATTTAGAGTGAAACACTTATGAGAGCATATCTATGTGAGGTTGAATCTTAATTTTTTTATTTGCATGCTATAGCTTTACAATCACCATGATTATGTCTGTGTCCTACATGTTACATGTGTGTTATGCATTAGAGTTAGCCTTCAAAATTCTTTTGGTTTAATTGTGAAATCATGTGATCCTGGTATTGCAAGTGTAAGAAGATTGTTGAGACAACATGTTAGGGGCATTAGAGTTTTGTTTTTCATGTTGAGTCTTTTTAGAGTTATAATTGAGTGTTTTGTTCGAGGAATAGCAAAAGATGAGTGTGAGGTTCTTGATCGGTACAATAATATCCACATTTGTGATAATAATTGATGCCCATATTTTCATTCTTTTGATATTTATTCAGCAATATTAATTATATTAATTATTTTATTAGGCTTTGCAGAGAAATAATGAAAAAGAAAACAAAAGAGAGATTCCTAATGCAACAAGAAGAGAAGAATATATAAGAAGTCATGTGCAAATAAAGAAGCCTAAACTAATAAGAACTTAAAGAATATCGATCAAGTAGTATATAAATCCATCGTAGGATTTTGGTAGAGGATAATTAGTATTGGGAGGAAGAATAACTTTGGAGAAAGAATAAGGAATCGAAAAGAAGAGCTGCAGTCATCCAGCCTCGACCCGTCGAAATTGAACTTCAACCCGTCAAATTGTCGACGGGATTTCACCAACTTTATCAGTTTTTGTTTTCTTCTTCTTATGAATTCTTGATGTTTAGCTTCCTTATCTATGAGGAGCTAATTATTTAGTTAAAGGGCTGCCTTGAAGCCTCGAATATAGAATTTATATGATATGCATACTTTGACCTAATTTTGCTAATTCTTGGATGAGGTTTCTTTGTTAGTTTTTCATCGATAATTTGTATCTTGTATGTTTTGAAAGCAAACTTAGTATGCATTTTTAGAGATTATTTCTGTGAGAGTTTGATGGTTGTGGGTTCTCCATAGCCTTCCCCAATCTCTCTTTAGTAGAAACCAAGTTTTTTTGGTATAAGAAACCCTAGGTCTAGCAAGACACTCCCATAGTATATTTGTGAAGCCTTTTATATTCTCAAACCTTTTCCAGATGATAATGGTTATTTCTCAGTAAATCCATGTCCATGACTTTGGGTTCTTTGAAGGATAGTCATTGGTGATAAGCGTACATTCACCTAAGTAATTATCAGGATTAGGTAATAGGTTGTGTTCTGAACGATAGAATCCTCCTAGAAACTTTCATTCATGATTAAGTAAGTTAGATTTAATGTGTGTCATAATTTTACTCATGTTGGGGTTGATAGTAGTTGTCATTAGCCCGCCTTTAATTGTTGGTTCACTTTTACTTTTCAGTATTTACTTTTCTGAATTGTTTAATTAATTTTGTAAAAGAAATCTTCTCCAAAAATTCTATAAATATACATGGTTGTCCACCATGCTGTCTATATTGAGTCTGTGTTTTCCTATAATTTTAGGTCAATCTAGATAATTTAGTAAATTAATTATTTGTTTGTAGGTCGAGTATACCAGATTTCTGGTATTGGTGTTTTTAGTTGTTTAAAGTGATTAGTCTCATCAGTTCTCGTGGGGAATGACCCCTACTTATCTTTACTACAATTGATGTTCTTAAAAGTAGAGTAGAGACTTATCTTATAAGTCTTCAGTATCATCCTCAAATTTTCCAGTATCATCCGATTTTCTGTCCGTATTTTGGTGAGAATCTCGTATCCTGATATTGTTTAGAAGGATTATCGTGTTTTTATGTGCGATTTGACGGTTTTATGATGATTTTGAGTTACAGAGGTTCGTATTGTCTTCAGTTGCTGCTGGAGCATTACGTGTTTGATTGTTCTAGTCGTTCTCTTCGTTTTTCTCAGTGACTTTTTGTTTCTAGCACGTACGTATGCGTTTTTGCTTTTTTTCATTTTTTTTTAATAATTTCGTATCGGATCTATGTTTTTGATGTATATGTTGTTCTTAGATGTTTTAGGTTTTTGATCTTTGCATTAATTTGTTCAGTAGATTTGTTTAAGTTGCAGTTCTTAGATTTGTTTGTCTGTTTGATGTTTAATTCAATAGCAGTTGAAGTTTTTTTTGTTGATTTTGATGTTTTATTCCAGTAGCAGTTGTTTGTTGTTGTTGTTGTTGTGTTATTGTTCTTTTTCATTGCGGTTTAGCTGCAGTATATAGTAGTAGTTGATTTTTTTGTTGTTTGAGTTTGTTGGTATTTTATTCTAGTAGCACTTGATGTTTTTCTCCACTGTTTTTGATTTTTTTTTTTGTAGTAGCATTTGATTTTTTTGTTGCTTTTGTGTGTGGTTCATCTGTGATGAATGTCTTTTTCCTGTTTTAGTATCAATTTATTTTTTCTATTTATTTTTTATGTTTATTTTTCCAGAAACAGCTGATATTTTGATTGCTATTTATGATGTTTTATTGCAGTAGCATTTGATTTTTTTTGTTGATTTTGAATGCTCAATAGAAGTTGATTATTTCATTGTTATATTTCTGATTTGAATGCATAATTCATTGTCTTATTTCTGATTTCTATTTTTGATTTGGTTGATTTTTATGTATTTTACTCCAGTATCAGTTGTATTGCTAAACAAGTGTGAATTTTTCTTCTTGTTGTTGTTACTTCATTATCAATATCTATGATTTTTTTAAGTGTAATATACATTATGAATGTGCTATATTGTGTTCAATTGCAGTTGATTTATTTCTCATATGAATGGCTTATGTTTTATTACAGTAGCACTGATTTCTTTTCTGTGTTTGTATGCTCCTTTGCATTTTTTTATAACAATATGATTTAGAGTCGGTCATCGCAGTGCAACGGCACGTTGCTTGTTCTATTTCAATATAGATGCATTTTTTTGTTTTCATTTAGTGGCAATATGAAATGACATTTTTGTTTTTCATTTTCTGTGTAGCAATGTTATTTTTGAAGTTTGGAAAGTATACTTATGGAATGCAAAGCGTGCTTATCTCAATCACGAAGGAGATATGGTTCAACATGTTGTGCGATCAACTATGTTCTAGGTTTCGTAATTTGAAGTTAAGGAAGTTCATATTGAGGTATTGTTCAACGATTCCCCTAATACCCTTCTAGACTCAAATGAAAACATCATTGCAATGATCGAGTTATTTGAGTACCTTACTGGTGCTTGTTGGATACATATCCATATGATAGATGTTTGTTTTAGGTATAAATTTGTTGTTGAATAACCAGGTTGTGTCGATACTGCTTGTGTTGCTACTGCTTCTTCTACTATGAGTATCACACATCATGACACAGGAGATGATGCTGATGTTAATGCTTAGATTAGTAGTGATGACTCAAATTATGAGGAGGATAATAACCTGATATTGGACATTTTTGTGTCAACGAAGACTAAGAGCAAGTTTTTTTGTGCTGAGTGGGCTAACTATATACTTGAGGTTGGGCAGTTCTATAGTGGCGGAACTGTTGAGTTTAGAGATAAGTTATGCAAGCTTTTTGTCGAGAATGGGGTTTTAATTTTATTACATCAAGAACGACCGGTTTCGCTTTACAGCTATTTGTACAAAGAGGGAGAGCAAACATTGTAAGTGATCTGTTCACAAAAAGGGAGAACAGACATTGTAAGTGGTATGTTCATTCTTCTTTATGTGAGACTAATGGTTGCTTTTATCTGAGGAAGCTAGGTATTGACCATACATGTGTTTGTGAGGTAACTCATAAATTCCCAAAAAGACTTGATGCTAATGTTGTTGTTATTATTGTCGCTGATAAAGTTTGATATGATCCGTTGGTTAAGTCAAAGAAAATTATGAGAGATCTCAATGATACATCTGGTTTGAAGATTCACTATCACACAACGTATCAAGCTAGAAATTATGCCAATAGAGCTCTCAATGGGGACAACGCCACTTGTTATGCCTTGTTGCCATGGTACACAGAAGCACTGAAAGTAACTAACCCTGGTTCTCATGTCATTCCCGAAGAAATGGAGGAAGGTTTTGGCGTTTGTTTGTCTCCTACCATGCATCTATTAAAGGTTTCTAGATGGTACTGTTACAACCCGAAACATCATTATACAATAATCAGAACTTATGTGGTTAGTCGCTAATTAATTACGTTAATCGTCGATGGTAATTAGTTTTTACCGTCGATAACTTTTGCTGGCGTTTCGTCAAGATTTTATCAATTTTGTTTTCATGAAATTTCATAGGATAAAGTTGTAGAGTTTGTTAATACGAGTTTGTGGCCATATCAAGTGTTGAAATCGGAGTCACGACAAAGAAGTTATGGTCAGCGAAATTTTTACGAAAATATCAAAAAACTTTTTATCGCAAAATCGCGGGTATAAATACGGGTTTCTATTTTGGGCAAGTGAGGAATTTAACTTTTTGGAAGTAGGTTAACCCGCGTTGAAGGCAACGGCGGCAGTGCATCGGATTCCGGGCACCGTCGACCATGATTCTTGGTGGAAACGGTTGGGTTTCTTCTCCTTTATCGATTGGTGGGTGCATCTCCGATGTTGGTGGCTGAATGAGGTAGAATCGAGACCGAGAAAGTGGTGGATTCCGGCTGGTTATTCTCAACGACGGTGGCAGAACTCACGACGGCATTGGACGTTGATCCCTGAGGGGTTTTGAAGCCTTTGAAGAGGCAGATCGATTGCAATAGGTCTCAGACCCTACTGTGGCCAGACGGCGACGAACGGAGGAAATGAACTCCTGCAAGGGTTTGGAACTTCAACGGTGATTTTTTTAGTTTTTGATTGGATTTTTGTTTTGATTTATACTACAATGTTGTTGGGCTTGTTGAGATGAACGTTTGATTTGTAAGTTGCTCGATTTGGAGCCAGTAGAATTCCGGCCGCCGCCGGTAGTGAGGCGTGGCTCCATGCGCTACCGTGTGCGGCGAAGCTCTGGCGAGGTGAAATTTTCGAAAAAAAATTATGTTGTTCCACTCGTAATTTTATGACGAACGCAATGGTGAGATTCTTGAATGGATCTGGACTTGATTAATTTAGACGTGTATTTAATCGGATAATATTTAATTGATTTTAAGATAATATTCACAGATGATCCGACTATCGATTTATATTCGAGTTGCTTGAGTGTTGAGATTTGTGCTGCGACTCTAAAATTGATTTAAAGTGAAGGAATGCAAGGAATTGAATTTGAGGTTTGACTAAGTTTGTAATTAGTCGAAAAATACATTATTCGAGAATGTGAGATTTTCAACAATATTGCTCATTGGATTACGAGTCTAGCTATTTGTTATGAATATCGACGAGTAGATATTAATTATAACCATGGTTTCAAGATTTCAAGTTAGCGGGCCATCTCAGATGATTATTACGTCGATTAGTAAGTTATGCCTTTATGAATATCCCGACATTGTACGACGAGTGTACCTTTCATTTTCAAAGTCGTTTGCGAGTTCATACTTTTATTCTTTATGCTTTACGGTATGTTTTTAAAGTGTTTATTTGGAGGTTTATATTGTGATGGCATTAGTTAGATGCATCAATATACTGACTATTCGGCTCATCACAAGATAGTCTAGTCAGGGGAGGTAAGGACAAACACCTCGTTTGTCTGGTCAGGGAAGGATAGAACAAACAGCTCGTCTGACCCATCACTGACATTTTTCTTACAGAAAGTCGACTTAGGTAGGGTGGCCTCGGTGATCACCTCCATTTTATTTCAGTTTTATAATATCAAACTCGCTTTATTTTAGCGAAAAAGTATGTTATCGGAGATTTATCATTTTACGTAGTTTACGTTATTTTTGTCCACTCACTCTAACGTTTTATATATTAAATGTTTTTCCCTAGGCCTTTATGGTTACCCGTGCCCAAGTTGCAGTGCTTCTCCTTAGCTAAATTTTGATCCCTTGAGGCTTTGAGTCCACCGGGTTATCATACATTTCTGTAGATTTCGTCCCACTAGCAGTGTATTTTCATATGTTTTATTCTGCTTCTAGAAGTCGCCCTGGACACTAACTAGTGTTGTAAATACTTTTCATTTTTGCTAATGAATTGTTTTCATTTCCTGTATTATTCTTTCAATATTTTAATTAATTTACTTTCCGCACTTTATTGAGAAATTTGGATGGACATCGTTGGTTCACGGTATTGTTTGTGGGAAATCTGAAGTGTAATTTTCTTATAGGTTTCTGGTAGCCCACTTCGTAGAGGAAATTATGTCAATAATTTTACAGAAATTCGTAGTTTAAGTTTTGTCGTTACGGCGTGATCCTATATTACTAGTTAATCTTGGGTTGGGTCCTTTCAGTTGGTATCAGAGCATTATGTCACAGATTCTGTAGACTTCCTTGGTTAGATTAGTTAGGACATTTGATAGTGTACAACACTCCCGAGAGGGGTGGCCTGACCGCCTGGTGGATCCCCAACACCTCCAAGTGTTGTGCATTGTTAAGTGTTCAGAGTCTTCCAGTTGAGCTAGTTTTCTTGGTCTGATTTTGTTGGCTAATTAGTGGCGGTGGACTCGTAGATCATTATGTATCGATAACTAGGTCTTCAGGATGAGCCGCAATCATTGGCCCAGCGGATGCGTGAGCTATTCGCAGTCATGATATCGGCGACACGGGAGGACCGTGACGATCCTGTTAATCGGGCCAATAAGGTAGGTTCTGTGCCTTTCCCTGGTTCTCATGACCTAGTGGTGTGTGAGAACTGGCTTCAAGATTGGTCGAGTTTGCGACCTTATGCGTCCTCAGCTGCCACCTGAGCAGAGGACAAAGTTAGTTGTCGGCCTATTGTAGGACCATGTCTATTGTTGGTAGATCAGCATTGAGTGGCAAGATGTTGCTACCTCATGAGTCTTACTACCAGAAAATTGCACTTAGGTGACGAAGCATTTTCGTCGTCTAAGTGGTGTTTTTCATTAGCCAGGTACTCAGGCGACAAAGATTTCATCGCCTAAAATTTGTCACGTAACAATCGTAGCCTAAGTACTTAGGCGACAGAACTTTTTGGCTTCGTCGCCTAAGAAACTACTTAGGTGACGATAGATGGTTTATCATCTAAGCACTTAGACGTCAAAAAAATCTATCTCTAAACGACGACAATTTGTCGTCGTCTAAGAATCATCTTAGGTGATGAACATCTAGAGTCATCGTCTAAATGTTGCCACTTAGAAGACGACTTGATTTTGTCTTTTAAGTGAGAACACTTAGACGACAACATATTGTCGTCATCTAAGCGATGCACCTAGACAACGACCTGTTTGTCGTCGGGTAGGTGTAACCACTTAGGTGACAAAACCGTTTGTCGTCTAAGTTTACACTTAGGCGACGAACGGTTCGTATCTTAGTAATTCACTTGAACGACGAAACGAAGAGTGTTCGTCGTCCAAGTTGAATATTTTTTTTTATTTCAATTTGTATTTTTTTTATCTGAATTATAAAATAAATTTAAAAGATATAAAAATCTATTAATTAAATTAATAAAATATTCATTAAATATAAAAAGTGTACGTACATCGATAGAAATAATAGTAAATTTAAAAAAAAAAACTATGAAACTAAACGAGGGGTAGATATGTTGCTAATTCCCCGCTGCCACTCGGATCGTCGTCGCTAGGGTTAGAAGTGGGTCCCACGGGAGGGGGCGGTGGACGACATTCGTCATCAAAATTAGGAACTGGCAGCCCCATTTGCCTTCATGCCTCGTAGAAGGCGGTCATCTTATGGTTGTGAGCGACAAACCGCGCCTCCACCGACCTCGAATGCCCCTGGCACGATCGGCCGACTTCTATGCCAATCGAAGGTTGACTCGGAGCGCCTCGGTATCGTCCCTAACGCGCCGAGTTGAAGAAGCGGCTGAAGCGAACAAATCTCTCTGCACCGTACATCCAAACCCACGATCCTCCTTGCTAGCTCAGCGGCCGTAAACAACAACGACAATAGCGATCTGACTCTGCATCGACAGGGGAGGCACATGTTCAGGCGTCATCTCCGGGTTGGCCAGCCGGGTCACGGTCAACTCCTCCTCAGCCATTTGTATTAACCTCTCCTTAGATTAATCAATTGAAGAATACATAAATATAACATTAATTTATAAAAAAAAATTGGTATAATTTTCCCTAAAATTTGTCTCAAACCAAAAAATTTGCAAGCAAGATTACACTTCGAATAACTAATTACAACAACACAATTACACCGTGGGCACTGATTTCCATCTAGATTTCTCAAGTTGAAAATCATAATTTACATTACTAAACTAAAGCATAACCAAATTTAAGTTCAAAATCATATTCCAATAGTATAACCTAACTAAATCATGCACTAATCATAATTTAATTTCTTAAAATGCAATTAGTGTTATACTAAATCTTGATATGCTTTGAAAGTACGAGTAAATTCAATATATTTTAGAAATGTGAGTTATGTACCCCTTGTTGACTCACTTCATTGACGACCCCAGGTTTCACATAAGTTTGGACGCTGGCATCCAAGAAGCAATGGTTTGAACCCGCATCTTTGTGCTCCTTCGCGATGTAAATGAACTTTCACGAGCCCGATCCATAGTGTTTGTCATTCATGTCCCAATTTGCCTTATTGGCCTCTGACCTTGTCTGTTACACAACAAAGATAATTAAATAATTGTTAAAAATAATAAATTATACAATTTTCATAACATGAAAGAAAATAAAGATGAACCTTATACTTGTCGGTCTGAAAGTGTTTGACCAACTATTGCCACTCATCTTCTCTTTCATTCTGGAGCTCCATAGGCGGAGGCGAGGCGCCGTTTCATTCGTAGTACTTGTGGAGGTCATACTTCCAAGCCTTGTAAATGCAGTCAGCCGTCTCCTTTATATCCGTCATTATATCTGTTGAGCCGAAGATTTCAAAATGATTCTAGAAATATAAATAACAAATTAAAATTAATTATTGAAATAATGTATTTATGTTTTGTAATTACTTAAAAATAATAATAAATGGTATTACTGATAGTTCGCGGTACACCCTCAACTTTTCAGATCAGGGCAGATCATTCCATGAAGGGGCAACTATACGAATGTTGTTTCGTATGATTGAGCTGATGGAGTGTGAGGTCAGACTCCCGAGCTGCGTAGTCAGAGGGCCTCGGGTAAACTCGTCATATGGGAGGTCGATCTTCTTCCCCGCCGACTTCACTATGCTCTCGCCTTTGGCGCCCTTTCCAAGTCTCCAAGTTTGTTTCGCAGGCACGTCGGATGCTGCCTCCTAACCTTACGACGGGCACTATAAAGAATCGAGTCGTCGACTGACTCATCGGAACCGTCTGACAGCACAGTTGATCGGGCTCGTCCGTAAAGGCTGAGGCATCCTCATGTGGAGCATGAGGGATTTGGCCTGTCGATGTAGAAGAATTTGGCTGCTGAGAATTTGTCACAGTTTCCTCTGAATCCTGCCTCCAACCCATTGTTGCGCAATGGCTTCGTGTTCGGCCTCATTTTCCACAGCCGTGCGCCTCTTCGTTTGTCCTAATATTAGTCAGATATTCATCGAATATTGACAATATAATATTCATCGTAATCCAAATTTCATAAATTTATACAATAAATCAAATAAATATATGTACATATCCACAAATAGATATCAATTAAACCAAATTAATATACAATTTCATCAATATACCCAAAGTTTTCCAACAACATTAATATACCCAAAATAATCTAAATAACATCAATATACCTAAATGTATCCAAACAGCATCAATAAACCCAAATTAGTCCATATATCAAATAATCCATATTTTCATACTTAGATTATCAAAAAATTCATACAATTACCAAATAAATCCATATATTACCAAAAAAATTATTCATAAATATATATAATATATAATATATTTATATATTATATATATCATATATTTTTATATATTTTTTCATATACACCATATATAAATTTTCATCAAATACACCATATAAAATATATATATATATATTATATATATATACACACACATCAAATACACATAAAAAATTGGACTCAAAAAATGAACCGCCCAAAATATTAGGCTTAGGCGACGAAACCACCTAAGTTCACTTACGCGAAGAACAAAATACATTACATCGTCTAAGTAGTTTTTGTACAAAAAATGAACCGCCCAATCTCCTCTGTTCTGGGGCATTCTATGCTAACCTTCTAATCTCCTCTGCAGTAAGATTTGTGGTGTCATCAATCGGGGGTAAGCGTTCGTTATGCCGAACAAGTTTCATTACGTCGGGGATGACTGAGGTATTAGGCTCTTGATATGCATTGTCTCTATGCGCTTCAATATCAGTTGCCAATGTCCCATAAAGTATAGTTGCACTCCTTATTCCTCGGTTTGACATATGATTTACTTTTTTCAGCCTTCACCAGCTTTCGGATCATCCAGATATTTCACCTGCCTAACTAAGCTAACAAAAATTAATGGCTCATCTTTATACCAGCTTGAGTTTGTATCGACTGATATTAGCCCCATATCTTCCTCGGTACGCTTGAACCATTTGCACTTGAACAGAAAAATGCTGATATCATTCCCGTATAGTAGCTCAACGACATATTGAAAAACTCCGTATTAATTAACATCGCCTTCCTCAACTGTGATCCCACTGTTTTGTGTGCGTCTTCCTTTATCTCGAGTGAATGAATGAAAGTTTACACCGTTCTCAAAATAGCCGAAGTAAATATAGTGTTTAACCGGCTTATGGGCCAACATCTATTTCTTCCATGACCATCACCCCTCGTGGTTATCAGATTTTTGTAGATCATCCATCTAGAAATATGTGAAGAATATATATGAATGTGTAATTTAATTTCTGCATACAGAAAACTATCGCAAAACACTTTACATAAACAAACACCGGCCAAATGCCATACGTATTATAAATGAGAAAAGAGTTTTAAAATAATTAAAACTACGTGCCCATTGTCGAAAATAATTGGAGAATTTCTTCTTAAACATCTTTTCAACCGAAGCAGGAGTCTTGTCCGGTTTTTGCCTCTGAATGTACTCCCTGTATTACTTCATGTAATGGTCGACCTCGTCACAGTATCGCAATACTATCCAGTGCACTTCTTTAAGTTCTTCTTTAATTGATCTTTCCTTTAATACTCCTTTCAATGGTTGTACAACATTTGTCACGACTGAAAGATAATGGTAGACATCTGGATTGGCCTGGACTGGATCCTTGAGGTACCTATTGCAATAGGTAACACAATCATGCATTAAGTATGTCTCTGCTGTGGCGCCATTCAGGGGCAGATTTATTTTTCATAAATATTTTATACTGTCCGAGTTGTCTGCAAAAGCATACAATTAATAATTTAAAGAATAGTAGAAACACACAAAAAAATGTTAAAATGATCAAAAACCGTTATACATAATTGTACGTACATTTTTTGAGGATACATCTGAGTGTACTGGACCGGACCAGATTAGAGCACTTGTTCGGGTAGGTGAATCATGAGGTGAATCATGATGCCAAAGAAAACAGGGAGAAAAATTGTCTCTAATTTGCAAAGGATGTGTACTATTTTGTATTGAAGTTCGAGGACATCTGACTTCTACAACTCTCCGGCGCATAACCTCTGCCACCATCTACACAATGCTACAATTGGTTCGACGACGTCACTAGGCAAATATGGTCGAATTACCACTAGAATCAGACATTGCAGCATAACGTGATTGTCATTAGTCTTTAGACCAATGAACTTGTACTGCATCTCATCAACTGCTCCTATAATATTCGCTGCATAAGTAGACGGATAACGAACAGTCTTGTACCAACTGAATATAAAATCCCTCTGTGTCAGCTTCACCCTGTAAGGTGCAACTGTCATCTTGTTGTATACTCTTTTTCTATCCCTCCTCAACCACAAGTGACGGTGCAAAATCATAGATTCCATATCTTTGCGCTCTTTGGGAGTATCTTTGGTCTTCTATTTAATACTCAATCATTGTTCCCACCACGTTGTCGCACACATTCTTTTCTATGTGCATGACATCAAGGTTGTTCTGGAGTTTCAACTTGGACCAGTAGGGCAGTTCAAAGAAAATACTCTTATGATGCCAATAACTGAGATCGTGTGGAGGGTGTGGATTGAGTCTCTTTACTTCTTTGTTGTTGGTCAACACACCAAAATGGAAGTTGTTCAACATCTCTAAAATCTCTTCGCCAGACTACTGTCTGGGTTTAGGATTATCCTCTACCGTCCCATCTACACAAGCCTCATCATGTCGCCACAGGTGATCGTGAGTAAGCCATCTTTGGTGACCCAGGTAACAAACCTTCTCCACATGCCAACTAGAGTTGATGTCATCCAAATAGACAAGGCAATCATTGTATCCACTTGTTGTGCAAGATGTCAACATCCCATATGCAGAAAAATTGTTGATTATCCACATGACGGTAGCTCTCATCATGAACATCATGTTAGTGAACTTGTCATAAGTTAGAACTCCAAGTTCCCACAATAGTTTGAGCACGTCAAACAATGGTTTGAGGTAGACATCTAAACACTTTCTCAGAGATTTAGGACCTAGAATTAGCAGAGTAAGGAAATTAAATTCCTTGTTCAAGCACATCTACGGAGGCAGGTTGTACATCATGAGAATAACTGGTCAAGTGCTGACGGCAGCGCTATTACTACCCCTAGGATGTAGATAGGCCGAGTTTAATATTTCAAACCACTACTACAAAGTCTTTGAATTTCCGGTTGAAAGTCTTCCCATATGCTGCGTGTCAGAGCACATCGTCATCTGCTTGCTGTTTCGCATACCATCTTATCATCTCTGATGTGTATAGAGAAATATATATATATATATATACGCTGCAATCTGGGAATCAACAAAAAATAGCAAAGTACCTTCACAAGAATTTTCTTCTTCGAACTCGTACTATTCCGGTTTTCATATCTGCACTGGTTGCATACGGGACAGTAGTCCAAATGTTCATACTCTTTGTAAAACAGCACGAATCCATTTATGCAGGCGTTAATTTTCCTGTGCTTTAGGCCGAGACTGCTCAAGATCTTTTCAACCTTATAATGACTTTCCGGAAGTTTGTGATGATCAGGTAGCAACCTACATATATGCTCCTGTATTTCGTCAAAAGCACTGTCTCACATTGTATTCTTCACTTTTATCTGAACTTCCTCCATTATATATTGCAATACATTCTCTCGACATCTAGGGTACACTAGGGTCTAGGGTTTAAGTAGCATCTTGTTGTACCTATCCATCTTTGTAGTGTCATTGGCCAAGCTCGCAGCAGGGAATGTGTCATCATGAGTGGTATCGTAACCTCCCTCTTCGTGTTGGTTTCCACCGTGACTAAATTCTGGAAAAGTATCATGGACCAAATCCACAGTAGAGTTCCAAGAAGGGCCACCGCTACCGCTGGATAAGGCACCACGGTAACTGTACCCTGAGCTAAAGTCTAGTCCTGAGCTGAAGTCTACTACTTCACCATGCTCGATCCACGTAAGGTAACTCCATATCATACCGTGCTCATACAGGTGTTGAACCATAATGTTAGATGGAATAAACTGATGGTTGAGACATTTTCTGCATGGACACCTGAAATGCTTCTTTCCCTGAGAATGTTTCGTCGCAAAATTCACAAAGTCTTTGATGTCGTTCATATACCGCACATCACTTCTATTCGTCAACTGTATCCAACTTTTGTCCATATTTTTGCTTAATAATTAATAATAATCTATTAATTATATAAATTTTCAACAAATAAATAATTAATCTAATACTATATATATTATCGATCAAATGCATCGCACATAACACGTACTTATATAATGAATTAATTAATCGATCTTATACTATAATTAATCTAACTAATATATATTAATTATATATATTATATTATTAAATTTATATAAATACATGCATTAATCATATATATTTCAATTAATTATTCTAACATATTTATATTAACTATATATACTACCTTAATTTAAAAAAAGTACACATATATGCATGCATGCATGTTTAATTAACTAATTAATCAATTTAATATATATATATATATATATCAATTAATTAACTAATTAGCTTACAATTATAGCTTAACAATGCAATACAACAATAGAAGTAATGCTAAGGTCGCCGGAAAGTACTATATATTCGCAGGAAAAATCAATCACCGTACGTAATTACATACGATATTAAATTCAAAAAAATTAATCGATAGAAACGAGTTGATATCTTCATCGATAAGGAGATAAGTGGGTAAAACTACAACACCGGAAGTTGAAAAATCAAGTTTTGATGAATTTTTGCCGAATTATTCAGAGCCGCCGGCGGTGAGTTTTTTTGAGTGAGGAGAGAGAGCTAATTGGGAGAAAGAGAGAGAGAAGTGAGGAGGAGATAAGGAAATATGTTCGAGAGATCTAATAATTGACTTTTCTCAGGCGACGAAACATTTCGTCGCCTAAGTATCATATTTTGTCGCCTAGGTTATCATTTAGGCGACAGAAACAGGTTCGTTGCCTAGGTGGTCACTTAGACGATGAAAGAATCAAGTCATCGTCTAAGAGTCAACATAGGTGACAAAATGTGTATCGTCATCTAAATGTGTACTACTAAGCCGATTAAAACAAATGGTCGTTGTCTTAATGTGCATCTTAGGTGACGAAATGAAATTTTTTGTCGCCTAAGTGTACACTTAGGCGACGACTCATGTAAACCGTAATCTAAGAAAATACCTAAGCGACGACGAAAAATATTTTTTTAGACGACGATAACGATTTCGTTAGCCAAGTACAAGTACCACTTAGGCAACGAAACATTAATGGTTTTGTCGCCTAAGTGCAGTTTTTTTGTAGTGTCTAGATCACTGATTTTTGGAGGTGTCGCTTTCCAGTAAGGTGGATAAGGAGAGGAAGCATGTAGATTTCGTGAATCTGTAGAGAGAAAATTTGTTGGCTATGGTGTATCAGGACTACTTTTATTGCCCGTTCCGATTTGCATTCTTTTTTTCAGAACAGTGAAGAAGAAATGCTGGAGGTCTGAGCAAGGCTTGTGACCTGTAATTTTTTCATTTATGGCGAGCACGCCATACACGGACTTCGATGAATGTGTCTATGTTGCAGTTTAATGTGATATTTGACCTCAATTTTTGCGAGGTATTAGTAGATGATTTGGGGGAGGTGGACCCCACCAGAGATATTCAACGAGTAAAGGTTACAGCTTAATTGGTTCCACATAATCTTCTGGCCTGAGATCTCAACCTCAGCTCCTAATGCCCATCATTCGAGTTGTTTCCAAGATGGAGGAGGAGTCGGCGACAAAGACAAGAGTTTAGAATGAGTACCGGTGGATCTAGATTTGTATTCTCAGCACCCTGAGATTCTCTTTTATGTAACATTTTCCATAAATATCATTATGGGCAGTGCCCATTGGAGATATCAGTATGTTACCATTGTGGTCAAGTAGACCTCTTTGCGTGGGAATGTCCATAGAGGGACACCTCTGGTGCAATTCGAGTTCTAAGTTCCGGTGGTGATCAGAGAATTACTTCAGAATTCAGACCTACGCGCCATCACCTTGACCACCAGCATACTACAACCGAGGCCAGGAGGATGACTGACAGGATTGTCAAGTCAGGCTCGCCTTCACCGGATGATTCTGCGGATGCCCCTAGCATATTTGGAGGTCATTATTTGTACGTTAAATGTTTTCGACTATGTTGTTTATATTTTGTTTGACCCGGTGGGTGACTCATTCTTTTATAGAGGTATGGCTAGCGTCCATAGTCAACGTACCCACCACATCTTCTCCAGAATTGCGGTGAATAAATTTATCCCTCTGGTGAAGTGATGTTAGTTAAATTATTTTACGGAGATGAAATGTAATGTTCAGAGGTTTCAGTTTGTCTACCGATCTAACACTTCTGGATATAATAGAATCTATTTTAATGTTAGTAGGGACTTCTTGAGCCATTATCAAGAATTGGTAGACTATCATTGGAAATGGGTTGTGTTAAGAAGTCCGATTTGCCTTAGAATTTTCTTTGTGGTGAGGTAAACGTGTTACTTTGTGCCTGGATTTGGCCGTGATGGCTATGATGTTGTGGAAGAGATGTACCACATAATTGGCACATGTCATGAAAAATTCATGTCCCTACTTCTTGTAATGATTCAATTGAAGTAGTAAGTTTGTATCTGGATATATTTTCCAAGAAGTTACCAGGTTTACCTACAGTTCGGGAGAGATTTTTTTATTGAGTTTTTATCGGGTACCGATCCTATATCTCAAGTATCCTATTGGATGGCTCTAGCTGAGTTGCGAGAGTGGCAGACTCTACTTCAGGAATTGATCGAGGGGAATGATCCAACAAATGCGGAGGTTCAGGTTATGCACTGAGATTTGTTCAGACTGCGAAAATATTACATATTATTGACTTAATAGTGGCAACTATTCATGAACTTCATATGGAATGGCGAGTTTATATGTCTGATTTCTAGTAAACTGTGATGTCAGTTTGACTCCCTCGTTCTTGCCCATGGTTTGGGTTTATTTGAGGCTTATTACGAATGTTTTCTTTTGAGCCTCTTTATGGTTAGATAGATATTTGTTAAGGTAGTATGCTTTTAGGAGTGATGAATTGTGGAGATTCATGGTTTGTGTAATCATTATCATTCGTGAATTCAGTCAGGTAGTAGTGATTTATATTCTTAAGTTAAGATTATTGGAATATGTGACGACCCGAACCAGAATCAGAGGTGCGTTTAGCACGATTCTCGAGATTTGAGTTTAGTCGCAGTTTTACGATATTGTGTGGTTCGCCGATTCGATTCGCGACTTTGTTTTCGTTCGAGAATTTGGGTTGAGTGTCTTCACAGAAATGGTAGAGCATGTGATTTCGAGTTTGTGGGTGGTTTCGGAAGATTTTTCCGATAACCGAGGAATATTTTATGATTATTTGAAGTTTCAGGTTTCGACGAGTTTATCCGATTGTTTCGAGCTTATCCGAATCATTTCGTATATTCGTTTTGGACCGTCAATCGACCCGAAGGACGAGTATAAATATCGAAATCGTCGTAAATCGTCGAAAATTTGCAAATTGGGTTTGACTGAACTTTGACTTTCCAGAATTGGAAAGTTGACTTGCTGCCCGAAAGGGAAGGTTTCCTCTTTGAGCGGTGATCGTCCGGTGACCAAATTCCGGCCACCTCCGGCTTCGTAACAGGTATAGTTGGGATCCTTGGATGATTTTGAGTATGTTGGTGTTTGATTTGGGTTAAATTGGTTTCGTTATGGATGAGTCCGAGTCGAGCCGAGCTCCTCGATTTTGCCGGTGACGGTTGGCCGTTTCCGGCGAAGTCTGGAGGTGGGGGTTATGGGGGTTAGGTTTCCCTAGGTCCTCTGAGTCTCGTGGTGTGTTTCGTTTGGCCCGGAATTGAGTTTTGGATGGAGTCCGATAAGTCACCGGAAAGTATGGTTTCCGAGATGTTTCGGTTCAATTGGTCAGTTTCCGTTTGGATTTGGCCTTCAGGGTAGAAGGGAAAGTGGTTCGAAATGGTGTGATCTTGAAATCTGGAAACTTTGGCCTTGAAATTCCACCGTTGACAACGCGCCGCCGCCGCCGGCGGCGGTCAACGGCAGTCAAAAAGTCAACTTTTCAGATTTCGATGTAATTAGTGTCATTTTTCTCGTAATCACGCCCAGGTTATCGTACGGAGGTTTATGGGTTGTTTTGGTTAGCCGATTTTCAGTCGAGATTTCGAGTGGGGATTTCGAGATTTCCGTAATTCATTTTGTGCTGCATTACGTATTTCCGGGAACGGTTGGTTTCCGTGCATCAGTACAGTGTTGTGGATTACGATATTGATAGTTGTGTTTATATATATATTCAGGAGATCGAGATCGGGATCTGGATCGTGATCGTGCTTCGGGCGAGGGAATTTCCGCCGGACCACGAGTTTAGCGCGAGTTCGCGCTAGCTGATCTGTGAGTGGACAAGTTTTTGGTTTTCACTGTTGATTTGCGAGTTCGTGGAATTTGTGATTTCTGTATTTATTTTATACGATGATTGTTATATGTGTTATTTTTCGGAGGTATTGTTATGTATTGTTGTGATTGGCATTATTTGCATCGATGCTACCAGAGTTGAGAGATTCCTCTGGCCCAGAGTTGAGAGATTCCTCTGAAGCAGGGTTGAGGGATTCCCCTGAGTGCCGCCGGGGTCGAGAGATTCCCCTGGCCTATCACAGTCGGGTTTGAGCGATTCACCCGACGTCGGGCTTGAGAGATTCGCCCGACAACCTCCTTATATATATGTGTTGTTTTCCGAACTCGCATTGTTTACATTGACTGTATATATATATAACTGGTGAAAGGCATACGTTTATTTTTGTCCACTCACTCTAACGTTTTTATTTGCCTTTCCCCTGGGCTTTTCGGTTTCCGTGCCCAGTGTGCAGTTCAGGTTTGGTGTTTCACGTCGCGGTTTGCAGGCTAGTGATCAGAGTCACCTGTGTTTTCCAGTAAGTTCCAGTTTCGCCTACTGATGTACATGTTGTATATATTTTACACTAGAGGTTGCTCTGATACGTTCTGATACTTGTTATACGGATTTTTCTCGGATATACATAAATATAGTACAATATGTTTACAATTTGTTGATTATATTGATGTTGAGAAATCCGGATGGGATTGGTGCCCACGGTTTGCTTTTTGTGGCATAGGACGAAGCGTATTTTCCGCGTGCAGGTTAAGGTAATTCCACGCTAGTAACGAAACTCTGCCCAAATTTCGGAAAATTTTTGTTGATTCGTGTTTTCGAAGGGGTTCGATTCCGGTTTAGGTAACTAAATCGGGGTTGGGTCCTTTCAGAATACTTTCGTTATATAGGTTTTGGGTTTCTTAAGTTTTAGAGGAAGTTATGCACAATTTTTCGTAAGTAATTTTGAGAACTGTATATGATTCTAAGTTCGTTGCAGATCGGCCAATTACCCATGTTGGTTGCGATTTAAAATAGGTTTGTTGGGTCCCCTATTTTTGATCTTGGTGGTTTTAATATCCACCTTATGGGTGAGTGTCCATGGTTGGACATCTCAGTCATTGTTTGGTGCTGGGTTCTGATGGCGATTTGTGTACCACTTCTGTGTTGGAACCCTACTACTACCCATGTAGTTACCATGGTGGGACCTTGGTATAGAAATCTTCGGGTAAGTCTGGCCAATAGTGTTAGAGTATGTTGTTAAATTTGGCCATTAGTTTTAGCATGGATATCGGAAGCTTTTAAGCTTTTAGTTTTAGCATGGCCATTAGTTTTAGCACACTATTGAATTTGAATTATGTCGCTCTTGATATCAAATTTATTTGGAGTGGTTATTGTGACTTCAAATTTAATAAGCGTGACATGTTGATGAAATGTTAGTTTAGTAATAAGTTTATGGGTCATTCTGTTAGTTGTGGTTGTTCTTGTGACCTTGAAGTCACTAGCTGGAACGTTTATGTGTAAATTTCGAGGACGAGATTTTTGCAAATGGGGTAGATTGTTATGTGGTTAGCCGCTAATTAAATATGTTAATTATCAATGGTAATTACTTTTACCGTCAATAACTTTCGCTGGCGTTTAATCAAGATTTTATCGATTTGTTTTTTTATGAAATTTCTTAGGATAAAGTTGTAGAGTTTGTTGATACGAGTTTGTGGCCATGTCAAGTGTTGAAATCAGAGTCACAACGAAGAAGTTATGGGCAGCGGAAATTTTACAGAAATATCGGAAAACGTTTTATCGCAAAATTATGGGTATAAATATGGGTTTCTATTTTGGGAAAGTGAGGAATTTCCATTTTTTGAAGCGGGTTGACCCGCGTTGACTCAACCTCCAAATGGCCAAAGTCGTCGCTGAAAGTGACGGCGGCAGTACGTTGGATCCGGCCACCTCCGACCATGGTTCTTGGTAAAAACAGTTAGGTTTCTTCTCCTCTATCGATTTGTAAGTGCATCTATGACATTGCTGGCCGGAGGAGTGAGAATCAAGGTCGAGAAAGTGGTAGATTCTGAGTAGTTTTTCTCAGGAACGGTGGTAGCGCTCACGGCGGCGTTAGATGTCGAACCCATAGGGGTTTTGAAGCCTTGGAAGAGGCGGATCGATTGCGATGAGGCCCTCGGTCCCTGCCATGGCCGGACAATAATAAACAGAGTAACTTCAACGGTGATTTTATTATCTTCCAGTTTAATTATGGTATTGAATTGTACTACAATGTTGTTGGGGTTGTTAAGATGAACGTTTTGATGTGTAGGTTGCTCGAAATGGAGGCTGTGGGATTCTGATCGCCGTCGGTAGTGATGTGTGGCCCCACGCGCTGCCGTGCATAGAGGAGCTTAGCAAAATTTTATGTCGTTTCGCTCGTAATTTCGTGACAAATGCAATGGTGAGATTCTTGAATGGATCTAGACTTGATTAATTTTATGATAATATTCACAGACAATCCGACTATCGATTCAAATTCGAGTCGAGGTTTGAGATTTTTGTTGCAACTCTAAAATTGATTTAAAGTGAAGGAATGCAAGAAATTGAATTCAGAATTTGATTAAGTTTGTAATTAGTCAAAAATACGTTATTCGAGAATGTGAGATTTTCGACATTATTGCTCGTCGGATTATGAGCCTAGCAATTTATTATGTATATTGATGATTATATATTAATTATAACCATGGTTTCAGGATTACAAGTTAGTGGGCCGTGTCGGATAATTATTGCATCGATTAGCAGGTTATGGGTTTATGATTATCCCGATATTGTACGGTGAGTGGACTTTTCATTTTCACAGTCGTTTACGAGTTCATACTTTTATGTTTTACGCTTTATGGTATATTTTTAAAGCTTTAATTTGGAGGTTTATATTGTGATGACATTAGTTAGTTGCATCGATGCACTGCCTTATCGGCTGATCACCAGATAGTCAAGTCAGGGGAGGTTGAGACAAACACCTTGTTGGACCGATCAGGGAAGGTTAGGACAAACACCTCATCTGACCCATCACTGACATTTTTCTTACATACAGTCGACTCAGATAGAGTGGCATGGGCGATCACCTCCATTGTATTTCAGTTTTATAATTTCAAACTCGCTTTATTTCATAGAAATTAGCTGAAAGCATGTTATTACAGATTTATCATTTTACATAGTTTACATTATTTTTGTCCACTCACTCTAAGGTTTTATATTTTAAATGTCGTGCCCAGGTTGCAGTGCTTCTCTTGAGCTGAATTTTGATCCTTTGAGGCTTTGAGTCCACCGAGTTATCATACATTTTTGTTGGTTTTATCCCACTAGTAGTATATTTTCATATGTTTTATTCAGCTCCTAGAAGTCGCTCTGGACACTAGTGTTGTAAATATTTTTTAGTGTTGGTATGAATTACTAGTGTTGCTGGATTATGAGTTTTCATTTCCTATATTATTCTTCCAACATTTTAATTAATTTACTTTCTGCACTTTATTGAGAAATTTGGATGGATATCGTTGGTCCACAGTATTGTTTATGGGAAATCCAAAGTGTAATTTTCTTGCAGGTTTCCAGTAGTCCACTTCGTAAAGAAAATTATGTCAAAAAATTTACAGAAATCCATAGTTTAAGTTTTGTCGTTAAGGTGTGATCCTAGATTACTAGTTAATCTAGAGTTGGGCCTTTTCAGGTACCTTCATCAAAAACAAGTATAAAGTAATACTTTTAGGAGCATGCGCCATAAATAGTAACAAAGGTATGTTTGTTTTTTAGTTCAAATTTTCTCAGTATCAATTATGAACCCAGTAGGCAACATTTGTGCTTTCTGAACTGTTTTTCACAATAGTAGCAGTAGTAGTAATCCCCTCATATGTTTTTTCTTTCTTATAGAAATATTTCCTGTTGAATTTGCTATAGTTGATGCTGAGAATAATGAAAATTGTAGGTGATTTCTTGAGCAGTTGGCTATTATGCTGGTTGAAGATTATCGAAACATTGTTTTCACGAGTGATCGAGGAAAACGACTTCTTGATACTGTGACTGAGGTTTTTCCAAATTCTCCTCATTTCTACTGTTACAAACACTTGAAAGATAATCTGAATGGGTAGTATTCTAGTGCATTTGGTGTTGAATTCAGGAAATCAATTCTCAAGATGTTTAGAAATTGCATTTATGCAAGAACCAAGGAGATTTTTTTATCAAAGAATCAAGGAATTTAAAGTTCCTGGTCGTGGTCCGGCTAAAGATTTCCTTGAAAACTTGTCACCTGAAAATTATGATATTTCTTACTTTCAAGGGAAGAGATATGGTGAGATTAGTAATGTCGTTGCCGAGAGTTACAATAATATGATTAAGGATGAGAGGTGTATACCACTACCTCTGCTGGTTGAGAACATCCATGAGAACTTGATGGAGAAACTTTCTCATATGAAGCTTATGTCGTCATAGTGATAAGGTATCTTTTGTTCGAAAATGGAGAAAAAGCTCCGTAAGAGGATTGATAATGGAAGGAACTGAAAGGTGAGTTTTTCAGTAGCAGTGCTTTTACGCTTTGTTACTATTTTTTTCTTCAGCGGTAGTGCTTCCACTTTTGTGATTTTGTTTTCTGTACACCATCAGATTTGCATACATTAATAGTGGTTTTTGTTGACATTATTGTTATATTTTTTTCATTCTGTGTAGGTTATTCGATCGAGTGAGGATATTTTTAAGGTTATTATTAAGGATAGTACCTTTATGGTGCATCCTGTTGAAAAGACTTGCTCATGCAATTGGTGGAAGTCTCGATGCTTCCATTGCTCTCATGTTGTACAAGCTATCCAAAAGGCACATCGGCTTACCTACTCATATATTGAAGACAATTGGAAAACAGAGTACTATTGACAAGCTCATGCCCTCCATATCTTTCCTTATCCGAACTTGGATAAACCCTTTCTGGCTAGCTTTAGAGATCGGGCATTGTTACCTCCTATTGTAAGGAAGCCTCCCAGCAGACCAAGGACCAGAAGAATAAGGTCATGTAGAGAATCATCAAGGCCTATGGTGTTTAGTCGATGTCACTAGCTTTGCCATCTTAATAGTTGTTCGTGCAATGTTGCTCTCTCATGTATAGCATACAGCTATGAGCATTTTTTAGTTATGTTTGATTTATATTGATAGATGATCAGACAAATTTTGAATTCTGATTTTTAAATTTTGGGATTTTCAAGTGTTTTAAGGTCACCCAAATTAGGTTTATCACATGGGAGTCACCGCCGTGAATGGCAATACTCCTATGAGTATTAGGGGTCAAGGGTTAGGGACTTTTGAAGCTCTCCCTCTCTAGGCCAATTTGAGGTCATGGCTTTCGAAGCTGATTTTGGCCACATGAGGTTGTGTTGGAGAGCATAGACTTAGGAGTTAGGTTGGGCTTGAAGAAAGGAAGGTTTTGAGGGGTCGATCACCCTCATTAGTGGTGGTTGCCAAAAATAGGTTTTTTGACCTATTTTGGTAAATTTGGCCAAACGTCGTCGAATAAGACCTCGGTCCAGTTATGAAAGTGGTAGGGTTCGTTGAGAGCTTTCCAGTGAGGCGTTGAATGCCCCCATTGGATAAAGTTCACTAAAGGTGTGTGTGACCCATGCGCCGCCAGCTATGGATGCATGTGTGGGCCACGCATCGCCGCCCACGGTGGAGCTCCGACGAGCCAGTTTGTGGGATTCTTCGAAGGGACTTATGAGACTTTTGGGGTTATTTTTAGGGCCAATTTCCATAGTTTTACACATATTCTGATATAGTATGATCCGTATTTACAGAACATCGTGATCGCGACCACAGCAACGAAGGGAATTCCGCTAGACCCCAGCAATAGTCGTAGACTTGTGAGTGGACCTTTATTTTCACAATCGATAGCGAGTTCATGTTTTTTTGCATTACGCTTTACGGTATATTTTCGGAGCATTTATTTGGAGGTTTACTTTGTGATGGTTTATTTAGTCGCATTGATGCCCTAGTTATTCGGCTGATCACCGAATAGCCAATCAGACCGGGTAAGGATAAACACCCTGCCTGACCCAGATTGTCTCGAGATAGGACAAACACCCTAGACGATCCCATCACCTTACTTTTCATAAATACAGTCGTTCCGGGATAAGACAAACAACCTGAACGACCACCTCCATTGTATTTCAGTTTGTTAGATTTGAACTCGCATTATTTCACAGAAATTAGTGAAAATGCATGATATTACAGTATTATCATTTTACGCAGATTTTGTTATTATTTTCACTCACTCTAAAATTTTATATTTTAATACCTTTCCCTGGTCCTTTCGGTTTTCGTTGCCCAGGCTGTAGTGTAAATCCTGAGTTTGTGTGGTGACGTCGAAGACTTTGAGTCTACATGTCAACTCTTTATTTAGTAGGTTCCAGTACATTGTAAGACAATTCCTTATGTATTATATGTTTTTAGAAGTCACTCTGAATACTAGTTGTATTACGTTGTTTTCAGTTACTAAAGTAGTAGCCGAGTTTATTTTCCTTTGTATTCAAAACCAGTACATTGTAAATATGTTTTAAATTCGTCAGTTGAGTTTCTAGTTGTAGTTTATCACATTTTTTGAGAAATTCGAATGAAAAATTGGTGGACCACGGTTTGTTTTTGCAGATTTCGTTTAGAAGTGTTCTCTTGCAGGTTTGTGGCTTGTTCATTTTTCAAGGGAAGTTATGTCAAAATTAGCTAAGAATTTCTCAGACTACGGTTAATTGATAGGACTTAATTCTAGTTTAGTAGCTAAACTAGGGTTAGGTCCTTTTAGTGTGGTATCAGAGCATTAGGTCACAGATTCTGTAGACTCTTTGGTCATGTCAGTACATGCATTTGATTTTGTACAACGCTCCCGGGAGGATGGCCCAACCAGCCAGCGGATCCCCATCACAACTCCAAGTGTTATGCATTGTTAAGTGTCTAGAGTCTCTTAGTTGAGCCATTTTCTCTTGGTCTCTTTGAGTGATCTAACTTTTTTTGTAGACTCGTAGGTCATTATGCCTCGACAACTAGCTCAATAGGATAAGGTGCAGTCTTTAGCCCAACAGATGCGTGAATTAATTACACGCATGATGCTAGCGCCACGTGAGGAACATGACGATTTAGTCATTAGAGACAAAAAGGGAGGAGTAGTTCCCTTTGCAGGATTTCATGACCCTGAGGCTTTTGAGAACTGGCTTATAAAGATTAGTCGAGTATGCGACCACCTACATTCCCAATTGACCCCAGACCAGAGAACAAAGATACATGTGGCTCTGTTGTAGAAACATGCTTACCTTTAGTGGGAGAGCATTGAGAAGAATGAAACCACCACCCCATGGGCAGAGTTCACGAAGTTGTTCATGCATCGCTTCTTTAGTAAAGCTACAAAGTAGAGGAAATATGAAGAGTTTATGAATCTCCGACAAGGAGACTTGTCTGTGATGGAGTATCAAAACCATTTCACTCGCTTATCCCGATTTGCACCAAATTATGTTAGGTTAGTGAAGGAGAGATGTCGGAGATTTGAGCAGGGTTTGCAGCCTGAGATTGCCCCATACATGTCAGGTGTGTCACGCACTGATTTTGATGAGTTGGTCAGTACTGCTGTGAGATGAAAAGAAAGGCTTCGATCTGAGCGGGACCAGACTCAATGATTCAAGGAAGTTGGACCCAGCCAGGGTCCTTGAAAAAGGGGAGGCTTCAACACATCTGGTTCCAAATCATCTTCTGGTAAGGGATCTTAGACCTCTAGCACACATCATCTGAGTTGTTTTTTGAGATAGAGGCGGAGTCAACCACATAGACAGAGGTCTGGGACCAGTTATAGTGGATCTAGTGGGACTCGATTTACTCCATCGACACCCAGAGATTTCCCTCTATGCAATATATGTCACAAACGCCATCTCGAACAGTGTCAGCTTAGGACTTCAACTTGTTATCGTTGTGGCCAGGTGTGTTACTTTGTGAGGGAGTGTCCGCAGAGGGACACCTTAGGTGGATTTCCAGTACAGAGTTCTAATGGTGATCGGGGAGCCACTTCAGGAGTTAGAGCCGCACTGCCACCCAGACAACCAGCTTATCAGGACCTGAGCCTAATGGGGTGACCGACTAGACAAATTGGATAGGCTCGACTTCATTGGATGACTCTACAGAAGGGAAGAGCATCCTCATAGTTGATCATTGCTACGTTGCATATTTTTGGTTATGTTGTTTAGACTTTAATAGATCCATGGGCGTGTTGAGAAAAATACCCACTCACACTTTATGCACTAAGGACTAGCCCTTAAGTATATAGAGTTTTTCCACCTGCAAGTATATGGGGTCAATTTATATTATTTGTAAGGAAGTCGAGTGTGGAACCAACGAGGATTGACCACTTAAACTCGTTATCTTGACTCGATTAAGCTCTTTAAATCACGGATTAGCTAGACACAAGACATCACAGTAAAAATAAAGCAAGATGTGGAAATGTATCTCACAAGACTAAGTCCTTTGGAGACTTAGCATTGTGAAGGATGGTTGAACTACAATAAGTGGTTAAACGAAAGGTTGATTGATAGTTTAGTACTAACTAAATTAAGTAAAACATAAAGTAAAAGCAAAACAAAATGTAAATGTTTGGTTGGATAGAGATGTTGCCACTAGCCAACTTAATGTACCAGCAATGTCTAAGTTATGAGTTTAGTCTGATTCACACGTACTTGTCCAGTTCGTGATCTTTATGAGTAACCATTGGTTTTGAACCAAATCTCCTAGGCCATTAAAGCGCTCGAAGTGTTCTGGTCCAACATTCAAATATAAAGCAAACCGAAACTAGAATGCAACTCAATTACGAATTGTATCCTAATCATATCACATGCCTAATGAGTTCAATATGTGTTAACTTATGATGAATGTGAATGGCTTTCCTTCTTATGTCTCTATTAGAGGACATAGAAGTAGGTTCTAATTACTTTCCTAATCCACACCTTTTAGAATATGAATTAGAAGAAGTAACAATTAGCTACAAAGTCCGTTCGAGTCAATGTAAGCTTGACTGAAGCTTCTTGAGTCATTTGGACTTCAAGAAGGCTTTGGTTCATGCTCAAGCCTAATGAAAACCAAACCTTAAGTCCATCTTCTCAAATGCAACCTAAGTCATATTTACATGCTTATCTTCCTTAGGTGAGTGACTAGTTCACTTAGGTTTATTTTTCGCTTCCCTAAACATATCTCAACTTAGTCATAGCTAAGACATGAATAAGAAAACATTGAATCAAGCTCAATATGCAAACATACCACAATCACATCACAAGCTATAAAACACATTCACAATATGTAGTACACTAAATCAAATTCAATTCCATAACTCAAAACATAGTTGTATATACATCAAATTGGCTCAAGCTTCTAAAAGGCAACTACTCAGTAAGCACAATGTAAAGCAAGTTTACATACATAATTGAAGAGATAATGAGATGTAAAAATAACTCAAGAACTCCCAAGCAAGCTAATTCATCATTGGTCTTCAAGCTTCATCTTCTAGGCTCCAAAATGCATCCAACTTGAGGTAAAGGTGAGATAAGAGGGGGAAAAGCTTAATTGCACAAAACAGGGTGTACAATCAACTGAGGAGGAGGAGAAAAGGGAGAGGGATCTTAAAGGAAGAAAGATAGCTCCACCTTAAGGGGCATATTTGGTAGTGATGGAGAAAGTCTTTGTGGTGGAGGAAAGAGCTAAAGGGATAGGGGAAAGGTTGGGAGCTATGGAGAGAGACTAAAACTATGAGAGAGAAAAAGTGAAGTGTGATATGTGTGGGAAGAGAGGGGAGCTGGACCAAGATAAGCTACGAGAAATATTTTGGTATTTGAAATTCAAAAATAAGATGCTTAGACATGATCCTAAACTTTAGGCTTTTAGGTTGTCCTAATGTGTGACTCACCCCAAGTCATGTGACTTGCATGTGCATCAATCTCTCAAAATATCTTTCTTGTAGGCTTAGACCCTTGGGCCTTGACTCAACTTGACTTGACTCTTGCCATTGACTGGTGATGACTTGCCGGAGTTTGACTATTGACTAGCCGGAGTTGGCTGTTGACCGGCATTGACTTTTCGTCCTTTTTTCAGTTTTGCTCGATCTTCTCCAAGGGCCTCGGAAATGCGCTCGTGTTCTCCAGAAAATGATTAAATTATGTCTCTTAAATTGTTTCCATGCCAACTCTCACTTTCCTAGCATAATAAAAATGATGCTTTATTAATAAAAGGCAAGCAATAAGCATGGAATTAGAAATAGAATTAACAAATAATTATGAGCCTAACAAACTACCTCACACTTAGACTTTGCTTGTCCCGAAACAAACAAAGAAGAAAAGAAAGTAAGCTAAACTAGACTCAAAGTACAAAAGAGTTACAAAACTAAACACAAAAGGATGTAAGTGTCCCGAATGGTGAATATTTTCTCTCAAAGAACCATGGCTAATGGATTGAACTTTTCTTTAGCACAATTAGAATATGGAATCAATGCATGACTAATAAGTCAAACATGCTACTTGTAAAACCAAATACATGCATTAAGATGTATTCAAACTAACATGTTCGTAACCATCTAGCTCACAAGAAATCTCTTAATGCACTCAAGTTTTAAGATGGTTAGCGTTTGCACTCAAAAATCAAATTGATCACATGTTTTCCATAGGCTTTCTCTTCAACCAATTACTCCAACCATTCCAAAGATAAAAGTTTTGATCTACGCATTTTACGCTTGATTATTAATGTCTTTCTCTCTATATTTAGCTTTGTTTTGTGCTTAGTAAATATGTTTTTAACTTACTTTATGTTTGTAGGTATAAATAAAGGAGGAAATAATCAAGGAGGCGATTTGGAGTGAAAAGCGTGCTAAGGAGGAAGTTTCTAATTCCGGAGAAGAAATGGTCCGAGAAATGGTCTTCAAAATGGTTATTAAAATGTTTTCCCATATGGTATCAAGAATTGAAGACCAAATGCCAAATTAAATGGATGCCAAAATGGTGGACAAAAAGTTGAAGACATTTCTCCTGCGCAATCCAGGAATGAGCAAAAATGGCGGAATATATGGGCCATAAATGATGGACGAATTTAGAGGATATTCCATTAAGATTTATACCCTATTTGAGGGTCAAAATATGTGCAAGGATGTGCTAAATTCGGCCAAGAATTATTATGGACTAAGGAATGCAAGATTTGAAGATATGAAGATTTCTTTTTCCTTGAAGAAGAAGAAAACAGGGCAGCCAGGTCATACAATTTCTAAAATCCGTAATAAATTCAATTAAATTTCAAATATGGTTTTCCTTATATGGATTTCATATCCATTTGAATAAGCTTTCCAACGCAACAAGAATTAGAATTTTTCAAGGTCTACAACTCTGGGAAAACGCGTTTTACTACAGCTGGTCAGATTTTCCCCGGATTTGCTAGGAATCATTGTTTTGGAAGGAAAGGTCTCCATTCTTCTTCTATATAAAGGAGGGCTCGACTAGGGTTTCATCATCACACAATATAGAAGCCAAACCTCTGCCTCAAACACCTTTCCTCTCATACTTAACAAATTCCTCCTCCAAGGCCGAGCATCCATCTTATCCACGGATCAAGTGTAATCGGCGCTCTTCGTCTTGCATTTGAGAATCACCACTTGGCATTTGCAGTGCTCTTCACGGAACAAAAAGTGTAACCATGAGCTTCTCTACTTCATCTCTTCCTTGTAATAGATTTTGTTTAAGTATGATTGTAATAAAGTTTGACAAAAGGTTTTATGTTTCAGATTTACTTTAGTATCTTCCATGTGTTCTTAGTTTTTAACTTTTAATTCGTATGCATGCTTATGTGCTTAAAGCTTCTTAATATGCTAGGTGATACACTCTTCGTTCCTCTCTTGCATGTTTTGTATGATCTTTAGATGATTAAGTTGTTGCGCTCTTCGTTTACAATTTAAAAGCATGTCTATGTATTTTAGGTTGAAGATTAAGAATTTCGTTGACACTAAATAAATATGAGCATGAATTGGCTAGGTGGATATAATGTGTCGATCACTTGTAAGTATATTAGTTAGTGTTTTATTTTCGGTCTAGCAAGCTTGTTTAGGGTTCTTTGTTCTTGTTTGTTTTCTATTTGTCTATGAGTGAAGCATGATAGAATCTAGGATTTCTTAATATGTTTGCTTACCAATTTCTGTTCTTATTTTCGTAGTTAATTAAACCAAACTTTCAAACCCCCCATACCTTTTATTTTATGTTTACAAACATTGTCATGCATTAGTACCCTCAATCCCCGGTTAAGAACGATCCCTACTTATCAATGTTACATCTACAAAGAAGGGTTTTAAATTGCATACGTGTGAACTATGTGTTGAGTGTCTACTTTATGTTAATATTTGATGCATGTTTTACGCGTTATCAATTTTTTGTGCCATTCCCGGGGATTGAAAAATCTATTGTGTGATTTCGTTTGTCTAAATATGTTCATATCGTGTAAATATTATACTTGTGCATAATTATTTTTTTTATTTTTGCTGTTTTCGGAACTGTGCACTGATCTTTTTTATACAATTTATTTGACATAGCTACATGTATTGGAAAAATCTGAAAATTTTCAGAAGTGTTGCGTTTTGTGTGGTGTTTCTGCCTGTAAATTTTTATTGTATTCGGACAAGCCAACAATTCTGTAAAAATTTGACAATCTGCTATGTTCAATTTTGTGCGAATCTGGAAGTTTTTATGTGTTCTTGAGCTCCAAGCATGTTGTAACTTTGCTTTTGTTCTTGCAGGTCAAAGAGTCAATATGTATGAGGTCAAGGAGTCATTTTTCTGTAAAAATATTCATCATTGTTATTGTATAATGTGATTATAATTCTTTTAGTTTTAGTGTTAATTTCAATTCGGACTATGTATGTGCTATTTTGTGTGTTATCTGACGTGGTTGCAGGTCTTGGAAAATTATGAAAATGTATGGAGTTATGTATATATGTGTCTAGTATTCTCTCGTAAATTTTGTGAAATTCCAAAGTGTGATTAATTCTGCATAAATTCTGCAAGTAGCTATATTCAGTTTCTCTGATTTTGTAAAATGTTAAATAATAAGTCTTAGCTATGTTTTTATCACTTGTTATTTAGTTTTTAAGTTGGATTTTGATTGAAAGAGTTGATGTAATATCGTATTGAACTTTTGCTCTTAGTAAGAAATTTTCGGTTATGGTGACTAGAAGGGTTATGACTCGTGACGGGATTTGGATCTAAGAAAGAGAATATTCTCCAAATTAGTCCTACCTCTCGCGTTACATCTATCCCAACTGGCCATTTCCGGACTTGCCCAAAGGAGTAGAACGGATTTCGAGCCATTACACAATTTAATCATCTAAGTCTTAATTTAAATTCTAGATGCATGTGATAATCATATATCTTTGGCGAAAAATCAATTGGGACATTGTTTTGTAAATTGTATTTGTCTACCATGTTGTCATGAATCTGTAACGGAAGATAAACATACTTTTTGTAAATGCTACATGAGCTATGTTTATGATTAATTAGTTAATTGATCACTAACTAATATATCTTTGCGTGGATCATGAACCCTAACAAGCTCGTAAAGAAGAAGAAGAAGACCGAGCTAAAGGATTTAGAGGAGATGGCACCAACATATACATGCAAGTGCACATGCAAAGAAAACGTCAAGAATGTTGGGAGTCAAAAGTTAAGAAGGAGCAAAGCAACACATCTAGGTTGTAAGACGTTAAAAAACAAGCGCTTGTTGGGAGGCAACCCAATGGAGGAGTCTACAAACAAGATTTGCTTTCTCTTCCCTTATTTTTTTTATTTTTTATTTATTTTTATTCTCGTAGCTTTTATTTTTTCTTAGTTAGATTTTTCGTAAATCCTATTCTTCATGCTTAATTCTATGTTTTACTTTAGTACATTGAGGACAATGTAGAGTTTAAGTGTGGGGGAGGGGTTTACAACTTATTTGAGTCATAAATTGTAAAAACCGGGCGGACAATGAAACTTTCCGGAGGATGATGCCCTAAAAAAAATTATTTTCAGTCTTTTTGTTCAACTTAGTGTTGTAAAGAGTCTTTAGGATGCCCTTAACTAGTCAATGATGAAAAATTGAGCGAAACAAAGAAAAATTACATGGCATTGTCAATGATCACTACTTGAGGATTTCTAGTGCTAATTGAGATAATTTGATTGTCATAACATGTAGTGGATATGGTTTGCATAAACATGGTATAGATTTCGCATGCTAGAATGAGTTTTAAATCATACAAACCATAAAAGTGAGTTTTTGAGCCTACATTACATTCTTTGTTGAGTGAATTTCGTGCATCATAGTCTCAAAAACATTTATATGCCTCATCAAATTTCTTGCCATAGATTTCAATGAACTAGAGAATACTAGAACTTACTCATGTAGATTTGCAAAGCTTTTAAGTTGATAAATGTTCTGATTTTGGATATGATTAAAGGCACTTAGGTTTTCCACCACTAAACCAAATAGCCATGTGTCCCATATGTGCGCACCAGATGCGACACCCTAGATAAACCTTTTGAGCCTACATTGAGCCTTTCTTTCATTGCCATATATATCTAAACACTTTAAGCTAGTGTAGAATATCTTTACCCTTGTTCTAAAGACTTGGTGAGAATTTTTGAAGCTAAGTACATGGAAATGGTGTGAAGATGAAGATTTTGAAGAAAAAGATGTATGTATGGGGAAAGACTTGTTCAAATAGCTTAAATACGTGTGTAAATTGCTGAGAATAGAATAAAGAAAGAAAATATTCGAGAGCTAAAAAAAAAGTGAATAGAAAAAAAAGAAGCTCTCCAGCAATGTGTTTTAGATGTTAAAATTTGGATTAATGTCCCCCATATTTGCGGGTTTGGAGCGTACCACGAATTGAAGGCCCAATAATGAACAAATATGGCCTTTGTCCTGTCCGTAAAGCTCAAGGGAAGTTTAGAATGACGTCTGGGCCCAAAATGATGAAATTCGGCCCCCAAAATGGAAATCTGACCATGGTGACGTTTTGGAGAATATGAGGCACGAATTTGAGAAGTTTTAAGTGCTAGACTAAGTCTTTGGAACGTGTTTAACCACCACATACCTAAATTTCGAATGCCTTAGCCTTAGCCCCATTGCAACCTTTCTAAAGTCCTTTATGATCCTTAAGATGAGTAGCCTTGGATTGGTTGAGTAAGTTGCATGAGTAAGCATATGGTTTAGGTTCATTTGTGCAAGTAATTCATTATTCATGAGGTTTTCGATTCAATTCATATACACTTTGAGTGAACCCTTTTCATGAGTGAAAATATGATGAGTGCATCCATGTGAGATTGATTTAAACTTGTTCGAAACATGCATAGCTTTAACTTCATCATTGTTTTCTTCCAAGTCTTACTTGTTCATGATATGGTTATATCTCTATTATCTCTTGAAATCATTGAGCATTCACGTTGAAATCTTGTGATCCCATCACCATATACTTTGTAAAATTCTGGAGATAAGGGCTTAGTGTTCTTTTACTTAGTATTTCTTACGTTTTCAAACATGATTACATGAGAATTTGCGGCTTTGAAACGTTGAAATATCTAAGTGTTTTGTTTATATGTAAGTGTCACGTTTTCCTTTAAATTATTTTTCTTTTATTGAGTCCATTGTTTTGTTTTGTATTTGCTAGGGACTAGCAAAGTCTAAGTGTGGGGGAATTTGATCTACGCATTTTATGCTTGATTATTAATGTCTTTCTCTCTATATTTAGCTCTCTTTTGTGCTTAGTAAATATGTTTTTAACTTACTTTATGTTTGTAGGTAGAAATAAAGGAGGAAATAATCAAGGAGGCGATTTGGAGTGAAAAGCGTGCTAAGGAGGAAGTTCCTAATTCCGGAGAAGAAATGGTCCGAGAAATGGTCTTCAAAATGATTACTAAAATGTCTTCCCACATGGTATCAATAATTGAAGACCAAATGCCAAATGAAATGGATGCCAAAATGGTGGACAAAAAGTTGAAGACATTTCTCCTGGGGAATCCAGGAATGAGCAAAAATGGCGGAATATATGGGGCATAAATGATGGACGAATTTGGAGGATATTCCATGAAGATTTATACCCAATTTGAGGGTCAAAATATGTGCAAGGATATTCTAAATTCGGCAAAGAATTATTATGGAATAAGGAATGCAAGATTTGAAGATATGAAGATTTCTTTTTCCTTGAAGAAGAAGAAAACAAGGCAGCCAGGTCATACAATTTCTAAAATCCGTAGGAAATTCAATTCAATTCCAAATATGGTGTTACTTATATGGATTTTTATCCATTTGAATAAGCTTTCCAACGCAACAAGAATTAGAATTTTTCAAGGTCTACAACTTCAGGAAAACACATTTTACTACAGCTGGTCAGATTTTCCCCGGATTTGCTAGGAATCATTGTTTTGGAAAGAAAGGTCTCCATTCTTCTTCTATATAAAGGAGGGCTCGACTAGGGTTTCATCATCACACAATATATAAGCCAAATCTCTGCCTCAAACACCTTTCCTCTCATACTTAACAAATTTCTCCTCCAAGGCCGAGCATCCATCTTCTCCACGGATCAAGTGTAATCGGCGCTCTTCGTCTTGCATTTAAGAATCACCACTTGGCGTTTGCAGTGCTCTTCACGGAAAAAAAAAAGTGTAACCATGAGTTTCTCTATATTTCATCTCTTTCTTGTAATAGCTTTTGTTTAAGTATGATTGTAATAAAGTTTGACAAAAAGTTTTATGTTTCAGATTTACTTTAGTATCTTCCATGTGTTCTTAGTTTTTAACTTTTAATTCGTATGCATGCTTATGTGCTTAAAGCTTCTTAATATGCTAGGAGATACGCTCTTCGTTCCTCTCTTGCATGTTTTGTATGATCTTTAGATGATTAAGTTGTTGCGTTCTTCGTTTACAATTTAAAAGCATGTCTATGTATTTTAGGTTAAAGATTAAGAATTTCGTTGATACTAAATAAATATGAGCATGAATTGGCTAGGTGGATATAATGTGTCGATCACTTGTAAGTATATTAGTTAGTGTTTTATTTTCGGTCTAGCAAGCATGTTTAGGGTTCTTTGTTCTTGTTTGTTTTCTACTTGTCTATGAGTGAAGCATGATAGAATCTAGGATTTCTTAATATGTTTGCTTACCAATTTCTGTTCTTATTTTCGTAGTTAATTAAACCAAACTTTCAAACCCCCCATACCTTTTATTTTATGTTTACAAACATTGTCATGCATTAGTACCCTCAATCCCCGGTTAAGAACGATCCCTACTTATCAATGTTACATCTACAAAGAAGGGTTTTAAATTGCATACGTGTGAACTATGTGTTGAGTGTCTACTTTGTGTTAATATTTGATGCATGTTTTACGCGTTATCAAGTTTCAAATCATGAGGACTTTTATTTAGGTTGTAATGGGGATTTAAGGAATGGGGGGTTTAATCGAAAGAAATGGATAGGATAATCAAAGACCAAGTAACCTAGTAAGCAATTCGCAAGTTAAAGTACCTCTAAACTACTCCTAGGTGCTACTATTTTCCTTTGTCAAATCAAACCACTTCCCAAACCACTTATTCTTTATGCACAACACACACTATTTTTGTGAAACTTTTTCCATTTCTCTTCTTCTTTTTTCTTTTCTTTTCTTTGGTACTATTTTTCCATATATATTTTTTTAAGTACTCAACAACTCAATAAACAAATGACCACCCAAGACCTCCTCCATGTTACACTTATCTCTTGATGTTCTTTGCAACACTAAGACCGCATCATAATAGGACTTCATCATCGCTTGCTAGTTTGTCGAGTTAAGGGATATGGTAAGTATTTAAGCTAGGTAGGTATTTATGGTGTTTATGAAAGAAAAGGTTAAGTATTAAAAAGGCTCAAATAGGCACACTCAAGGATATATGGATTATAGGTTCAAAAGTTATTTGGCCATGGTGGTGATCCTAATACCTCTATCATTTTTGAAAATTACTCATGTTTGGAAAAAATGCTTTCCACAGCTTAAAGCAAGTTCTAGATCATACCACTACAAGAAAACATCACTTAGACCACGGAAACGTAATTGTTCCGTGGTCCAAGTGACACTTGGACGACAGAAAAGACTCCGTGGTCCAAGTACCACCTGGACGACGGTGAATACCTGGACCTCGGAGCCTTTTCCGTCCTCCAGGTTATCACCTGGACGACGGAAAATACCTTCTCCGTCGTCCAGGTGACCACCTGGACCTCGGATAATACTTCGTTGTCCAGGTTATCACCTGGACGACGGAGAAGGTATTCTCCGTCGTCCAGGTGATAACCTGGACAACGGACCGACACGCCGTCGTCCGAGTACGTAACATACTTCCACTTAGACGACGTACCGACACCTCCGTCGTCTAAGTGAAGCATTATATATAAGCCCGATCGATGCCAAATTCAAACTGAATTCATTCGATCCATTAATTTGAAGGAGAGATAGAAGCTAGGGATCGGAGAAGGAGAAGGGAGCTAGCTAGCTAGAAATTAATTAAAGCCGAGAAGAATCAGGATGGCCGGATAATTAAGGCTAGGGCCGGGATCTCCGCTGACTAGCTAGCTAGCTTAATTAACGTACAGATATCGAGAAGGCCAACAGGTACGTACGCAGTTAAAATTTGCTTAATTAATATATATTTAATTAGTGAAAACGTACGTACATACATGCAAGGATGTTAGCGCGCTATATATATATATGTACAGATCGATTAAATTACGTACGTACGTAATTGATTGATCGATGTAGATCGAGTAAGTATAATTAAGAGTAAATTAATGGACTAATATATATATATGTAATAATTAATTAATTATAATATTTTGTAGCAGTATGGTGGGAACAATTCTCGGTATTAAGTTCAAGACTAAAGATACTCCCAAAGCGCGCAAAGATTTGGAATCAATGAATCTACGTCGTCCCTTGTGGTTGAGGAGGGATAGGAAATGTGTGTACAACAAGATGCCAGATGCACCTTACACAGTGAAGCCGACGCTTAGACGTTCTGTATTTCACTGGTTTAAGGGCGTTCGTTATCCGGCTACGTATGCAGCTACTATAACTGGAGCAGTGGACGAGGTGCAACACAAGTTTGTTGGTCTAAAGACACATGACTATCACGTTATGCTGCAACGTCTTATTCCAGTGGTAATTCGACCATACTTGCCTCGGGACGTCGTAGAACCAATAGTGGCATTGTGCAGGTGGTGGCAGAGGTTATGCGCCAGAGAATTAAAGAAGTCAGATGTGGTGGAATTGCAACAACAAATTGTGCACATCATTTGCAAACTAGAGAAGATTTTCCCCCCTGCTTTCTTTGACATCATGATTCACCTAATGATCCACCTGCCCGAGCAGGTGCTTATTTCTGGTCCGGTCCAGTACACTTGGATGTATCCTCAAGAAAAGTACGTACAACTAATTAATTAATTTGTTCCACTGGAGATTATATATATACTAGCCAGCTAGCTATATGTACTTATGTAATGTGTACGTTTGATTTTGTAGACAGCTTGGACAGTATAAGTCATTCGTCAAAAACAGGTCGGCCCCGGATGGCTCCATAGCAGAGACATACCTAATGCATGAGTGTGTTACTTACTGCAACAGGTACCTCAAAGATCCACCCCCTCCCACTGCCTCCGATCGCAGTGCCCGCATCAATCTTTCTGTCATCACCAATGTCGTCTGACCTTTTAGAGGAGTATTAAAGGAATCGTTAACACGGGAAGAACTTATTGAGGCACATTGGGTAGTGTTGCGAGACTGTGACGAAGTTGAGCCGTACATGTTGTCATACAGGGAGAGGCTTCAGGCGTTAAATCAAAACAAGAGTTCGGCGTGGATTGAGAAAATGGTTAAGAAGAAGTTTCCTGATTATTTCTTCCAATGGGTACGTACGTACGACTCGGTATTAATTATTTAAATACATATTGCTCATGTTTGTAGAAAGTAAACCATTATATTAATTTGGCCTTTTTCGCAGATGATTGATCTGCAAAAATCTGATAACCACGGAGGGTGGTGGTCATGGCCAAAGCACTTGCTAGCAGGGAACCCGGTTAAACACTATATTTATCCCGGATGTTTTGTGAACGGTGTAAAGTTCCATTCATTGGCCCGAGACGAAGGAAGAAGAACACAAAACAGTGGGGTAGCGGTTGGGAAAGACAATGATCTATATTACGGGGCTATTGTATACGTGGTTCAGCTATGTTACGAGAATGATGTCAACGTTTTCCTATTCAAGTGCAGATGGTTCAAACGTACAAAGGAAGACCTAGGACTATTATCAGTCGATACAAACTCGCACTGGTATGAGGATGAGCCTTTCGCTCTCACCACCTTAATTCGGCAGGTGTTCTATCTCGACGATCCGAAATCCGGTGAAGGGTGGAAAATAGTGAACTATATCTCTCACCGAGGAATATGGAATACAGAGACAATTGAAGGGACACCGGCGACGACTGAAGATGCTGCTGAACCAGATTCTGGTGATATTCCTGCCTATCAAGAGCCTAATATTTCTATGGTCCGCTCCGATATAATGGATCTGGTTCAAGATGGTGAACGGTTACCCATTCCTGATGGTTGTACAGATCTAACTGAAGATGAGATTATCGATGAGGTAGATGAAGAAGACGAGCAGGAAGAGGACGCGGACGAGGACTCAGGTTATTCGTCGGACGATGTTGAGTACGATGACGAGGATGAGCCGTCGACTAACGGGGAAGAGGACGATGATGATTATGACGAAGAGTACGGTCATACGACGAGAGAGATTAATTGGTAATTAATTACTGTAATTATTGTAATATATATATGATCGATGCCGGTTTACGGTAAGAAATTAATCTGAATTATATATCCTGGCCAACGGAGAAATTAATAAATAATGGCGCCAAATCTCAATCTCATATAAAACGTACCCTAGCTAAATCCTTGATCCTAAATCTAGCTAGCAGTTCGATCGGATCGATCGAAAAAATTTTTAATTATATTTTTGAATTAGAATATATATAATTAAACGGACACGTATGTACACAAATGACCGGGGACGACCTAAACCGTAATCCCTAAGGCCCTAACCCCTGAAATCGGGGTCTATGCACCTGGACGACGGAGAATGGTCATTATCCGTCGTCCAGGTACACACTAAGACGACGGAGAATGGTCATTCTCCGTCGTCCAAGTTCACAAACCCTAAACCCTAAACAGTAAGGCCCTAACCCCTGAATTCAGGGTCTATGCACCTGGACGACGGAGAACACTCATATCCGTCGTCCGGGTTCTCACCTGGACGACGGAGAACGCTCATTTCCGTCGTCCAGGTGAAGATATCAAAATTTTTTCTAAGACAACGACCCTCTAAACCTTCTTCCAATGCATTTTCTTTTCATCAAGACTTTAGAGTAAACAATTCTTGGTGTGTGAGCTTCGACGGTTCGAAAATCGGAGTTGCGAAATGCCTTGTATCCACGTTTCCGGTTTGTGAAATTATCAGTTTTGCGGTTGACTGTGCCGATCAAACCCTTCCCGAACTTATTATTTTATGGTCCTTTGAAGACAATTATATATTATGTTACGACGAACATATCCAACGGTTGTTTTGTCCAAATTCAATTTCGTTAATACTCTGCTGCAAATGAGCGTCTACTCATGAACACTTAAGCCGTAAAGATTAGTCGATACTTAACATGTTTCAACACGTAAAATTAATCGGCGGTTCAAATTTCACTGTTCATATATACGATGCGTTCATCGATATTGTACGACTATTTCACTCGAATGACAGATCGCTAAATTCCTAGCGAATTATTTTTAAAATTTTTTTTTACGTAATTTTAACCGGGACGACGGAGATGGTCATTTTCCGTCGTCCAGGTGTTAACTTGGACGACGGAGACTGACCATCTCCGTCGTCCAGGTCCAATTTTTATGGCGGTTCAATTTACCGCTTCCGTTTTGGGACCGCTTGAATTTTCACTTAGACGACGGAGAATTCATTCTCCGTCGTCTAAGTCCAAAATTATGGCGGTTCAAAACGTCCCGCCGATTAATTACGCGCCGCTTGAAAATTTTTAAACCGCCACCTAGACGACGGAAAACCATGTTTCCGTCGTCCAGGTGGACTTAGACGACGGAGAATAGTGCTCCGTCGTCTAAGTGAAACTCTATAAATAGAGTACGGCTCATCTTCTTTTCCTCATCCCTTACAATTCTCTCCATCTCTCTTCTCCTCTCTCTCTCAATCTCATTCCGGCGATATTCTCCTCCGGCGACGACGCTCCGACGATACAACTCCGGCGTGGTTCGATTCCTCCTCTCCGACGACACAACTCCGGCGAAATTCCCGAAAACTCCGATTCGGTAAATTTCTATTTTTCCCTTATTTAAATAATTTTCATTTTATTAATTAATTAAATTCTAAATATAATAAATTAGTAGAAATTAATTTAGTAATTAATTTTAAATATTTAATAAATGATTAATTGTTGTTATTTATTAATTAAATCATAATTATTGTTATTGTTTCCTAATTAAATGAATAATTGTAAATTTGTTGTTATTAAATAAATAAATAAATAATTATTGTTATTAATTAATTAAATAAATAATTATTGTTATTAATTAATTAAATGGTTAATTTTTGCATGCTAAATGGAAAATAAATTATTGCATGTAATTACGTGTATTTTTTAGTAAATTAATTAGTAGTACGTGTTCGATTTAAATTTAGTACATAGGCTTGGTGTAATTAAGTCGCACTCTTTGGAATAGATGGCGCCTCTTTTCCTTGCTTATCTCCTTAACCCCTCGTGATGTGTGGATTTCATCACCGCACACCATAACCTAAGTGAAGTTATGGACATGAGGTTGAGGGCGGAGTTTGCAAAAGACTTGAGGGAGTGTAAATTTTCGAAAAATTGGCCGAATGTCGGACATGGTGTCTAGAAACGGGTTATGACTGGTGACAGGATTTGGACTAAGAAAGACTTTTGTCGAAATTAGTCCTGCCTCTCGCGTTATCTCTATCCCTAACTGGCCATGTTTTTCGATTTAACCAAGGCTGATTAATTGAAAATTTACACTTTATCGCGCGGGTCGCACGTCCATTGAACGACCGAAAATGCCAAGCTAGTGTACTCTATTTAAATCTTAAACGTACTTAATTAATTAGCGTAAATTTTTAAGTTGTAATTATTATGGTAAGTAGGTATTTTAACCCCGTACTCTTAGGTTTAAATGGCTCCGCCAAAGACGACATCCGGCAAGAAGAAAGCCCAACAAGAGGCAGAAGATGCCATGCTCCGCCGCTTGGCGGACCAAGTCGGTTGGGAATTACCACCGGAGGGCAACGACGCTCTCAATCCGGACAGATCATCTGGTCCGTCCGTAGCGCCCTCTGGGGAAATTCCCGCTCCCCCATTCATCTCGAGCGGTGATGACGTCGACCCCTTCCAATCTCCGACGCCCGGTACCCATTCAACGGGAAGTACTTAGGCGTCCTCGACCGCCGAATCAATCATGTACAGCGCCCGCCGTAGGCAAAGGAGGGCCCCCACTGACCCGGAACCGAAAAGGACTCGGGGTCTTGTTAAAGGGGGAAAAGCGGAGCGTATTTGCAAGGCGACCGATAAAAAGATCGACTTGCCGTATGACGAATTCACCGGAGGCCCTCCCACAGCTCAGCTAGCAAGTCTCTCGGCGTATGGGATAGGATCAATCATCCGTAACCGGGTTCGTATCACTGCCCCTACTTGGAAGGAGGCGCCGGATCATGAGAAGGCGAAAGTCTTCAAAGATCTTTCGGTACGTAATACGTTCAATTTAGTTATTATATAATATTGTTAATCTCGGCCTAAAATTTCATAATATATACGATTATAATTTTCTATTTATTTTTCATAGGAACAATTTGACGTGGATCCGACACCAGCTATGTTGAGGCATATCAATCAAACCGCCAACTCCATCTACAAAGATTGGAAGTACAGGCTCCATAAGTACTTCAAAGATGTCGGTCCCGTGCCTCCCCCGGTAGAACTGCAAGGGGAGAGAGAAGATGAGTGGGAGTGGTTGTGTAACCACTTTGCCGATGAACAATTTAAGGTATTAATTTAATTTTTTTATTTCAATTAAGATAATTGAATTATTTAAATTGTAGTTATTCATTTTTTAATGATTTAATTATATTGTGTAACAGAAATTCTCCGGTGTCAACAAAGCCAACCGGGGGAAGAAGGAGAAACACCATACTACCGGCGCCAAGCAGTTCATTCAAATTGCCAAGGAGCACAAGGATAAGGGTTCCAAACACCCTTTTATTGATGCAAGCGTAAGCGCGTACGTGACGCCAGGGCTCGATAATGAAGCGAGTCAATACGGGGTAAGTGATATATATATATGTGCTTTTAATTATAGTAATTATTATTTAAATATGATTTCATTATAATAAATTAATTATAATTTTGTAGGCAAGGGCGATAGAGCGTGCGCATGAAGAGTTGGCCAACACTCAGCTTGCGTTCCCAGATGTGCCGCCGGAAGACCTGCCCCCTCTATCCTTAGAGAGCCAAATTGCAATCGCGGATGAGGTCTACGGTCGTAGAGCTGGCAAGGAGGTTAGGCACTTTGGGCCTAGGGTGGTACGAGATTTGTCGACGACCTCCGGCTCATCATCTACGGGAGGTTCGAGGCAGCGGAGAATGAGTCAGGCTGCGGCCGTCGAAGCAGCCATTCAAGAGGCTCGACTGGCACGAGAGGAGAATGAGTCAATGCGGCAAAGACTTGACCAACAACAAGCACAAATAGCCCAACTCATCGCCCTCATGGAACAAAATCGAGAAGTATGTCAACCTCCTCCGAACCCACACCCCGACGACAACGACCCGGCTGGAGGCGGAGGACTCGGCCCCGCATCTGCTCCTCCAGTGTATTAGCTAGCATGTAGTATATTATCTCGTTTCTTTCCGCATTCCGAACAATATTTTAATTTTTAATTTATGGGTTTTTTCGTATGTACAAATTAATTTACTTTGATTATTTAATAATTAAGTTATTAATTATAATATTCAAAATTTAGTTTATTTATTTAATTTTAGCATTTTTCATTATTTAAATTAAAATAATAATAAATTAAATTAATAATTTTTAATTTCAATTTATTTTTTTAAAAAAATTAAATATTCACTTGGACGACGGATAAGCTACCATTATCTGTGGCCCATGTATGCACCTGGACGACGGAAACACTAATTCTCCGTCGTCCAGGTGAAAACCTGGGCCACGGAGAAACGAGCAATGTCCGTGGCCCATGTGTTCACCTGGACGACGGAGATTAAGTGTTTCCGTCGTCCAGGTGCATACATGGGCCACGGATAATGTCCGTGGTCCAAGTTCACTTGGACGACGGATCTCTAATTCTCCGTCGTCCAGGTGCTTGGACGACAGCACTTGGAGCACGGACCTTGGACGACGGAGATTCCGTCGTCTAAGTACTTAGACGACGGAAAACTGCACCTAGACGACGGAAATGGTCCGTGGTCTAGGTGCAATTTTCTTGTAGTGTACGTAACCAATTAATATACCACATGAAAGAATGCATGCATTAAATAAGCTATTCATGCACAATTTGGCTCAAATCTCACATATGCAATGATAGCTTGAAACATGTTAATCCTTCTTTTTCCCATATGCACACATTTTGAGGGACATATGGCTTTCAACCGATTAAAAATTCATTGTTTCTATTTTTGTTTCACACATGCTTAAAATCATGCAATCTACTAGCCATAAATTCAATTTTATCATCGAGAACCATTAATAGGACTCAAACACACCAAAACACATATTTTTGCATTACATTTTTATGGATTTTAGGATAAGGAGTGGTACGACTTAGCCTACTACCTCACACTTTGTAATCAAATTGTCCTCAATTTGCATCAAGCCACATATGAAACAAAAGTGTACACAAGATAGTATAGACATCATCATTTCATATTTTATTCTCCTAACACATGTTCTCCTAGGCATAACATGCAACTAGCATGCATTCACACTTAAGGGGTCATATAGTCTCTTAGGGGTAATGAAGCTATTAGAGTCCTATCAACCACAATGGGAGCATGCACACTAATCATATTTCAAAGAAAAACAAAATTGTAATCAAGCATATAACATGAGGGGACCTTACACTTAAAACTTGAACAAGTATCAACAAGTATCACAACATGTATCACACAAGATCACTACAACCTAACAAAGACTCAAAACAATACACTAATGATGAATATGTAACTCCCTTATCGAACAAGAGTGAGTCATCGAGACATTTCAAGGCTAACAACCCTTGGAAGATGTCTACTCTTGGGAATGAGAATCGTACCTAAACGTCATAACATAGCATCATTCTCACAAGTATTCACATATCATGAAATTATGGATCGAAAGTGATTAGGTTAATAGGTTATGGAATTGTGATTAGGTTATGGAATTGTGATTTAGGTTATGGTTATGGGATTGTAAAATTATGTGATTGATGTTATGATGTGTTAATAGGTTATGGGACTGTGATAAGGTTATGAGATTATGTTTTAGGTTATAGGATTGTGTTGATTAGGTTATGGGATTGTGATTTGGTTATGGGATTGTGTTTTAGGTTATTTTTTGATGAATTTATTGATGCTGAATTTATTGATGTTGAAGATGTTCAAATTATGTGAATTTTAGGAATCATACATTTTTTCGGGCAGAGGAAAGAAGGAGACATCTAAGAATCGAGAAAACGGGTCCGGCTCAAACAACCGACATCACCAGCCTTACGGCGGCCCGTACAATCATCGCTGGCAACTGCTTGGGGGTACCTAGGAGACATATGTGCATCATGATGTGGCCGACCCCCAATGACCACAGAGCGCGATGCAGCTTTTGTTCTCCAACAAGAGCAACACTTCGTCTACGCCCGACTCTACATGTCCTGACACTTTATGTCACCGTATGCCAGACATGAGCCACGTGTCGGCTACACTCTGCTATACGGGTCCTGCTCCTTCGGGTCCTCGTATGCTAAAAATGAACCAGCCAGAGCCAACTCCAGGTCCTTCTCCTGGTCATGCTGGTGGTTCAAGGACATCGTCGTCCAGACAACAAGGAGGTGTCTTCCCTTCTCACCTCTATTTCCTCTCGCAGGGCGTACCTTCCCTACCAAATGTCAATGACGTGGGAAACCATATAAAAGTTGTCGATGACGAGGGAGACCTTATTCACATCCACCTGAAGGAAGCATACGTCTTTCAGCCGTTTGATACACCTTTGAAAAGTGTGAGGATAGCAAACGCATAGACGTCAGAATCATCGGGTAAATAGTAAATGTATGCATTATTTAATTTCAAACTTTCCAATAATTTGTATATTAAATTGGGTGATCCTGTTTTAATTTTTTTTTTACTGTGTCTTATGCGACAAACGTCAAAGGGGAGAAAAAAGTAAGGACAAGAGGCCCTGTTGTGGGGAAGTAACTTCAGAAGGATGTCGAGGCCTACGGGCCACTAGTCATAAAGACCGAAGAGCAAGGATCGGTGAGAGAGGCAAAAATTTGTATGAGGTACTTCGGCATAGTTGGAAGCATTATCCGGGACAAAGTCTCTATTTTGTGGTCAGAGTGATCCTCAGTCCCTCAGTCCGTGAATGACCAAGTGAACAATGCGATGTCAGTGAGTTAGATATTCATTGTGTATGTCTACTTATATTCATTAATTCTTTTAAAATATAAATATGTTAACATAAAAAATGGGACATTGCAGGTATGGTTCAATGTTCGAGAGGAACTTAAATCCACCTGGGCAAATGAGGTTCAAGGAGGAAAGTGACGGGAGTTATATAATATATAATTAGATATTAGAGGGATTATTTAATGTGTTTCTAACATTTGTGTCACACATATAGGTATAAAGAGTGAAAGAATGAGCTCTGTAAGTTTTGGAGGAATAATAACATGCTCAATGACCGTTCGGATACCCCTATGGAGTGGATGCTTAAGGAGTACGAGTGAAAGTGACTTCTAATCCACTTTAACACCCCATGATTTATGTATATATTTAACATCATATGTATTTACTTGTGGATAATTTGACATTGATAGTTTCTAAATCAAATTTTTTAATATATATTTATGAAACAAGGTCATTTCCTCCATAAATGAGAGGAACCGAGCAAAGAACACAGACAACCATCGCGTGGTTCTAGACTCTATGTGTCTTATAGGGACGAGGCAGTGACCCAACACCCTGAAGAAAACCCGTTCGTGTGGATGTATGAAAAAACGCATTCTCAGTCCTACGAACAAGCTGTAAGTATTGTGCCCTTACAACTTTACAAATTGCTTATATATGTATTTTTCCTAACTTTTTTTTAATGTATGTTTGTTATTTTGTTTTTCTTGTCAATTAGGTTCATTTAAGGGAAACAGCTGAGGAGGTGTTGACTCAGATTGCGAAGGGAGCGAAACTCTAATATCTTGGATGATGAGCTTCTCCAGGCCATATCTCAGATCGATCAATCTGATTTAAGGGTTGGGGCTAGGATCATGGGAAATGCTTTTCCACCACGAATGAGCAATTACTATTGCAAGGGTTTATGACAGCAAGGCGAAGGGATATTGAAGAACACGCCCAGTTTCTAACGCAAATCGAGATCTTCCAAGGCCTAGCTAGAGCAGCAACTTCGTTGGCAGACTTAAGAGTATCAGAGCAAGATAGAAGAGACTCAGCAACGGATGACTGAACAAATGGAAGAGATGCGTCAAGAGATGACCCGACAGCAGGCTGAAGAGTTAGCTCGGATGCCAGCTGAAATGGCTAAGAATTTTGAAGGCCTGAACTCAACCCTTCAGGCGCAAGGAATAAATGTCCGGGCCCAAGGTCGGACTCCATGGACTTCATCTAAGCAGCACCCTCACGATGCCCCACATGAGCAGCATGATCCGCGTGATGATAATGGTAGTGACCCATCTTATCTCCGCAACTTAGACTTTGGCAATGTTTAGTTTATGTGAATATGTGTTTCAAAATTATACACTAAATTTTGAAGGTGGGCGCTCAGAGTGTTTGTCCTAACCCGAAGCGACTCCATGACTATAAATATAAGGTGATGGGATCATCCGCGGTGTTTGTCCTAACCCAAGATGATCTGGGTCGGCAGGATAATTTTCCTAACTTGTTCTAACCCGACTAGTTAATGATCAGCCAACTAGTGAAATCATCAATGCAGAAAATAAAACCATCACAAACATACCTCCAAACTCGACTGTCATAAAATAAAGGAGATTGTAAATCTGATAAAAATTGAACTCGTAGCAACTGTGAAAATAAATAAACGTCAACTCATTGTCTGTAGCTACTACTGTGATCCGGATGTATCGCCCTCACTGGGATCACGGTCACGACGTCTAAAAATATAGTGTATACGACATCAATGTACACAAAATGATACAAAATTGGCTTAAAAACAATCCCAGAAACCCCCTCGACAAAATCGGAAGATACCCTCGCTGTAGGCGGTGGCGTGTGGCCGTCATACGCCACCATAGGTGGCGGGGCGTGAGCCCCACGTGCCTTCTGGCGATCCTGCTCCAATTGGAGCGTGTAACCTACCAAACTGTAGATCACACCAAGCCTAATCGATCTCCCAACTACAACTTCCCTTGATTTTGGCTAGTTTCACTAGAATCGCCCTCGAAAGCCCGCAGATTCAAAAATCCGGCCGGAATGTTCTTGGCGTCAAAACACCGGCCACGGTGCACTATTTCCCTCGAAACCTGTCTCAATCAACTCCCTGTGGTCCAATCTACCACAAACCCCACTCCACCACAGTTAAATCTTGTCAGAGCGTCAACGGCAACGACGACACCCTATGGGTCGAACAACCCATATTCAAACTTCCTCCAAAACTCACCAAATCAACTAATTTTCTTGATAATCACAACCACAACAATGAGACGAGAAGATTTCATACTTTAAGCACTAAAAAAGGTGGTCGGACGACCATTTTTCAGGAGGGTCACGATTCGAGTTCAAACCAGGTCAAGAAACGGGTCGGGTCAACCACAGGTCAATAGGTCAGTTTTTGACTTTCTAATTTCGATAATTCGACTATTTCTGGAAACTCGCTATTTATAGGGGCGAGCTCTCAAACGATCAACGGCTATTATTCGACTTCATTGTGATCGTACGGCCAATAATTAACCGATAAAAATGAGTTTCTTTTCGATATTCCATTACGATAACATCCAATAAACAAAAAACTTCCAAAAAGTATAATAAATAGCTTACATATCCAAAAAATTCCCCAAACATTTTCACGAGCTCGAAATAAAATACTCTACAATTCCTATGAAGAATATCATATCAAATTCTCACCCAGTGAAAATTTTGTTAACATCGTTACTAATTAACGATTATCGCAAAGTTCCCGATTATAGTGTAATCTTGTTCCGAGTTGTAACACTATAGCATCGGCGAGATTTTTGTCTTGTTGGGGGTTAGCATCCTGTGATGATCGATTGACCTGTTAGGAGGCTAAGAGTCAAAACGTATGTAAAGAATAAGGTATTGGTGGGACACTTACCAGGGACGAACCGGGAGGCGGAGTCGCAGGTTCCGTACTGGTTTCCGCAATAGAAGTCTCCATGGAAGTGTGCGCGAGGACAGGTTCTTTTGGGGCGGAAGAACTTGGATCTTTGCATAGTGAGTGGGGGCGTGACATCCTGGTTGACAAAAAGCCACTTAGTGAAGAAAGTATAGACAGGGGAATGGGTGCAGTAGACTTTTCCAGCAATACGTACCTCAGCCCCCGGGTGTATGTCATCTGTCACCTGAGTATCTCCCACTTGATTTCCACTCGTGGGTTGCTGTCCCACCTGGGTTATTTCCGCTTGTTCTAACTCTGTGGGAATATGGCTTGATGGCTGAGGAAAGTCTGAGTTCTCGGTCACCTCGTTAGTATCGAGCTCCCTTTCAATTGGCAGGTTAACCAAAGAGTTCACCTCAGGATGGAGCTCCTCAGGAATTAGACCCTGCATCAATTTAGGTTTAGCCAAGAAATATAGGAAAATAATATATAGTTCTCAAAACGTACAAGAGTACCTCAGTAGTCTTTATTATAGGGACATCCTGGATATCTTCCTCGTGAGGCGGTGGGGCCGACTTGGTGGGGGTAATCTTAGATAGCTCTTTTTCAACGTTGTCACCATGTTCCTCGCTTATAGTAGGGGACTGAGGGATAATAAGGTTGGTTACCCGAAGAAAGTGGGTTCTCGATACTGGTCAACCCAATGAGTTCCCATCATTCTATCTTCTTTTCCAACCTCCTCGTCTCCCTTTCTTCGGTATTAGATGGAGGAGCAGAGGAAGAACCAGTAGCTGGGCGACGGTACCATCGTGCCAGAGGAGTCTCGTCATCCTCTTCTTCATCGGAATCGTCAAAGATAATAATTCTTTGCTGTTTAGGGTGTCGTTGAGAGGAACTACTAAGTATCTAGCATGACGACTCAGTTGACCTATAGATAAGAGGTGACTTACTGAGTGAGTTTCTTCTTCTTCCTCGTTTCCGCCTTCTCCTTCAATGCCTGAGAGAGACTGTGTTTTTCGCTTTGAGGGAGGGGGTCTTGTCCAACCACCGGATCGGTCTGCACCGATGTCCTCGTTGGCGTTAGGGGCCTAGCAAAATGGTAGGAATGTAAACGCCAATAAATATGGTTGTGAGTTAAAGCGAAATAATGCACCATTTATATGGAGACATATTTGTGGTTGAGTTGGGGTTGCAGGGCGTCTTCGCTGCGGGGAGGGAGTAAGATCATTATGATCACTCCTAATGACTTCTTTGTCAGTTGCAAAAGTGAGGAAAGTTGAGCTGCCCTTAAAGATCCTCGTGAATATGGCGGCAGAGGGTGAGTTGTCCAACACTTCCTAATGGCGAGATCATCAGAGATTGCAAGTTTTGGTCAATCCAAATGAGGGCAGCAGTGTGCGTTCCAGGAAAACTTTGGCTAGACATACCATGGTTCAGAATCTGAATTCATCGTTTGTTGCATCGTCAGGGTCAGGAAAGGCGTTGGACCTTCAGGAGGTGTATCGATTAACTGAGCCAAGGAGGGGGAGTGGAGTACCTTGCACCAAATTAAATTGCCTAGCAAAATGGTTAGGTGCATAGAGCTCATACCCCATAGTCTCGTCCGGAACTCGCAGATCTGTGCAGGTGACGCTTTGGATAAATAATATCCTGGTTGGCTCGGCTTGGTCTGGTGAAAGGCAAAACCCGCTGCTCAGCTCCTCTGGGTAGCGTCGGCCTAGGATGAGAATGACTTAATCCTTTGGAAATTCATCCAGTGTGTGGAAGAAATTGAAGCTGGAGAAGTAGGTAAGGAGGTCAGAATTGAGGGGCCTAGTTAGAGTTTTCCCCAAGAGCCAATTTTCCTTGAATGGTTTCGCCTCGGGGTTGTGGAAGATTGGGAAGTAGACCTGTATCCACAGATCTAGCATCCACAAAGGGACAGTGACCTTATACTTCAGTGGCTCCAATGAAATACATCCCATGTGGTGGTAGAGGTAAGCAAGAATTGATTGGGCAAGCCCAATTCTAACGCCATCAAAAATTGCCTCAATGATCTGGTTCCATCTTGAGATAATTTTCTTTGAGGAGGTGCAGAAGATGAATTTGCAAAGCCAATATTCTGAAAAGGCAATTCCTGCTTGATCTCCATCGACGCCTTGATAGTGCATTCGCCAGGCGATGTAAGAGTGAGCGAAAGCTTTGCAGGCTATTTAAACTTTGGCGTTAGGGCAGTAGTGGTTAAGATCACCATGTTCGTACAACACGGCGGTGGTGGGTAGTCCGAAGATTGCAATCATGTCAAGCAGGGTAATGGTCATATCCCCGCATGGAAACCTGAAAGTGTTACTACTCGGATCCCAAAAAAACATAGCAACAATGAGAGGCGCTCGATTGCCTCCAAGAGGAAGAGAGAAACATAGTTTCAAAAGGGGAGCGATTTTGGCAGATTCCCATTTCTCGGAGTTGATTTTGCTGTGGGCTTTGTACCATGTGTTCATCTTTTAAAATGGTGGGCCATTTGCTCAGTTTGCACTCGACATCTTTACACTCCCATTGAAGCAGCGAAGTGCTTTCCTAACGGAAGATGAGTGCTTATCGACAAACGGGGGCTCAGAAGGTTTTGAGTATAGCCGAGTGTAGCGGTGATTTGATGAAAGGCCTGAGGCGAGCAGTGAAGTTATCTGCTAATTGGAACGAGATGGCGGGGCTGGGTTTCTTTCGAACGATTATTGTGCGTATGTCGTTAGCGAAGGCCTGGGCATTGCCCTAGTTGAGGATGGGGTTGGACTTGGTTTCGTACGGAGGCATGTTTTCTGGGTTTAGGTGGTCGGATTTTGATCAGAGAGTATAAGGCTTTGCAAGGAAGTTTTGGATACTTCGAAGATCAAGAAGGAAAAGCAGAAGTAGTGTTTCGATTTGTGTGCACTACTGATGGTCGTGCGGCTTCCAATAGGTATTCAAGAAAAAAAACTGATTGGGCAAGCTCAATTCGAACGCCGCTGAACATTGCCTCAACGATCCAGTTCCAGCTTGAGATAATTTTCTCTGAGGAGGTGCAGAAGACGAATTTGCAAATCCAAAGTGTTACTACTCGGATCCCAAAAACACATAGCAGTAACAACTTTTTAAGAGAGGATGATGTGACAGGGCGAAGTGGGTCAAAAGTTGTCGTTTGGTCCTAGACGATGTGAGGTAATTTCAAACCTCTTTGATTGCAGCTGGACCTTGTCTCGAGGCTTGAGGGCAATGTTTGGGACCAAAATAAACATTCTTTATTTTGTGAATTAGTTAGGAGGATCTTTGGATTGACATCTGCGGCCCGCACGAGTAAAGTTTTCCTGGCTGAGGAAAAAATCCTGAATGATCTCGACAATCTTAGTTGGATTGGGACAGGGAGGATTGAGGATTCTTAGTATCAGAGTCATTTAATGATATCAATTGCTAGAATCTTATGACAACTACGACAAGGAATTGCATGATGCCTATAAATAGAGGAAATCTTCATGCAATCGAAACGGACAATTAGACATACAACTTTGCGCTCAGAAAACTCAAGATCTCCTTACGAGAAAAATCTTACATCCGGCAATCCAAAGATTCTCACCAGACGAGATCACGAAGCAAGTCCTAGACCACTAAGCAAGAAGAATTCATCGAGTGAGGTTGGTGCTCTTCCCATTCCAGTTGCTTCTTAGAAGATTAACGGCGGTGCTACCACGTTCAACGTTCTGCCCCACAACAGTGGCACACCTAACACACTCACACACGAGAAAAAAGATAGTTTGAGACTTCTCCGGCTTCGTGGGAAATCTACAGCCAAACATCTCCATTCTGTTGATAGTACCAAGGAGCACAAGTAGCAATAACGTCACCTCAACAACCGGCGAACACGGGCGAAAGAACAAGATTCCAACTTCCGAGCAAGTCGACTTTCGTTACCAAGAAAGCTAGAGTTATTAGTGATCTTTTTCTAGCCTTCCATTGACTCTTCCTTTTCCTTTCTAGAACAAGAGTTGAAGGAGACACGTTGGATTAAAAGAAATCTTATGGTGACACTCCCACCTCATGCTCTTATGGTCTTCCAGTTTTACGGTTACGGCTGATTTCTAGTTTATGGTGACCTTCCTTTAGTTCCTTATCTAATTACAAGTCTCAAACATTACCTAATAGTCATAAATATGGTTAGGTTTGGCCGAGTATAAGGCGTTAGACGTCCCGTTGTGTAAAGGAGAACTGTAGGAATGAAACTTACTTTCTCTGTTTGTTTTCTCTGTTACATTTTTTGAAAATCAGGAGTGTTCTCTTTTCTCTATCGTTTTTTACATGTCCTCTGTTTCTCACCCTGCAATGCCCTCAGATTATTTGCTTAGTATAATACATCCACACTTCCTTTAAGCAAAGCAAAAATATATATGCCCAGCTTTTCCTTGGTCTATTCCATTCACATTACTGCATTCAAAGTCCATAGACTTATTACCAGCTTTTTCTTTGAGTATATGGCATTGATTTGATCCTATTAACTTAAAATATGAATGATCCTTCTCAGAAATTGCATGGAACAATGATCCGGCTCTGTCCTTGGGAGGAACCAAGCATGATCCAAAATAGAATTCACATATTTATATACTTCCTTACCAAGACATTCCACCAGAGCGAGCATAGTGCAGCAAAGAAAGGCTCAATTGTGTAAATAGAGAGTATGAGCTTGACATGGGAATCGAAAGGAACCATATATCTTGTTTTCCACTCCACCACAAGAACTCTGCTTGTCCCAATTTCTTCTTTTTCTATAAGCTGGACATGGAAATTGAAAAGAACCATATATCTTATTGACCTCATGCAGGTTGGTTAGTAGACTTGTACCAGCAGTCAGCAGAGAAGAGACTAAAGTAGCGGACCACATTGCTTCCCTCTCTTCCAGAAGGGTATGCCCATCGGACTGGTTCGCCAATCCACCAACCTCCCTTCAACAAATTCTACTGTTTGATGCCACTGCCCCTCCATGAGCTAACTTCTCATTGCCCACTAGAGTCGAGGGTTGCTCGTTTTCTATGAGCTTGACTTGGAGACTGAAAGGAACTCTATGCTCAGCCAAATGTGCCTGCTTAACATGTTAACAGAAGCCAGCCTGCCATAAAATGACGAGTATGGTCTCTCGCAACTCCTCCCAATCCTCCTATCTCACCATGCAACACATAGGAAGCATCCACATTCAACATCAGCCACTAGGTGGAGCACTCCAACCCGTCCGTTCTGATGTTGCTGCTTTATTTGGTTTCTTCTCATTTGCTTCAGAAAACTAAGTATAATATGGTTTCTTCTCATTTGCTTCAGAAAACTAAGTATAATAAGCCATGGGACTTGTTACATACAATTTGGGACGCCTCATCATTCTTATTAGACCACAACTTATCATTCTGGTTCATCCAAGTTGCCCAAACCATTCTTTAATATTGAAAGGACCAACCCGAAACACAAAATACGTGGAAATGATGATGTCATTTTACTAAGTCTACTCATTCCAGCTATTGGTATATGAATCAAAATCTGCGCGATTATAATTGTCATGTTGGCCACTCCACTGAGATGATGATATACATAGGCAGAATGCACCTGATACTCAAAGGCACCAGCAGAGCCTGATGAATTGCTGAAAATTTCAGTTGTCTGAAATCTATTGACTATTCAGTTGTATTGAACCTTTCTTTCTAGCTGGTTATGTAAATAGTTCTCGAGAATGGATTTACAAAGCATTTACATACCCTGCCTACTCTTCCCTCCAAAGGAATTACCATATACCACATTTATGGCAAAAAGAATTGGAAAAGGATAAGGACAAAATTAAAGGGACGAGGAGATCTCCCACATACCTCTACAATGGAAAAAAAATGAGGTGGGTCAATCAAAGAGCCAACCCTTCTCGTCTTACTAACTAGCACACCTTGATATTAACAGTTTAATGAGCTAACCCTTCTCTTCCGATCGGAGTACTAGACCTTTCAACCACAGGAACATTGTACTGTTGATATACTCTAGCCCTATTTGCTGCCCACCACTGTTCTGCTTGTTTCTCACTGAACCGCTTTCGACTGAAAGAATCAGGCAATTCACAGTTTAATCATTTGTAAACAAATGACACGAATCCAAGAGAATAAACAGATTATTACGGCTGCTACTAGAATTTGGAACAATGAAATCATCCGACATTATTTAGACAACACATAGCATTGTGAGCTCATGCTAAGCAAATTAGTAACTCTTATCACGTTTTCTTCAAGTGGAGTACCTAGCAGAAACAAAAGGCAGGAAATTTCACAACAGGGTGTGAATATGGTGCAGTGACATGTGACAAATACACATCAACATTAAGACACAGAACTCCTGATATAAAGCTCCAAATCTGGTGAAGTGAATATGGTGCATACAAACTAGCCCAGTAATTAATTTTCTTTTTAATTTACAAAAAAATGTGCTACATAATTTTTGTCGGAAACCTTTTATTAGCCACAGTTTAGTCCATTTCACATTTCTCATTAAAACATTATATGGACAACCTCTTGGGTTCTCTGTCTGTCCATAATCTCATGTAATAAAAATAAGAAATTAACAGAAGTTCAAGGATTTTTGAAACCTTTACTGCACAGACATGGTAAAGCTGCTTTACTTTTCATTTAGCTATATTGGGGCAAAATGACACCGGGTGTTGACAGACATTCAAGAAGTGAAGGGGTACGTGAAAATGCTAAACCTTTACAGTGCAACTATATTAAATGCAAAAATTTCATAGCTCAGCACTGGTATATTGGACAGATCCTAATGTGTGCCATGCAACTCGTACAACAAAGAAATTAATATTAAACAGAAAATCCTTCAAAAGATGTTGAATGAAATACTTAGGGATAGAGACATGCCTGAAGCGCACACGCTTAAGATCTTTGATTCCTGTAGGCAAGGAAACGAGCGTAATATAAACACCGGGCTCATCTTGCTCAACCCATTCATCCCCGTGTGTGGTTTCGGCTTTTATTCCTCTGTTCTTATGCTTAGCAGTTACTTCTGTAGATGCCACTTCGGTGGGATTTGAATCGTGGTTACTCGGGACCTGTGGTGCATTAGATATCACCGGGCTGTTTGATGCAATTGAATTCGGTTCATAGGAGGTCAATGGACCGCCTGATTTCTCAATGGCTGCAGCAATCACTTCATGGGTGGGGCTAGAAGAGCCTAATAAACATGTGTCACTGTTTCTTGGTGTTCCAATGGGTAGCCTTTCAGCCATTTCCTTCAACTATCACAAATAAGAGAACGACATTTAAGTCATATTTCCTTATGAAACAGGTTTCTTTTACAAGCTACAAGAAAACGAGGCAGTTTCATGCGAAATAATGTATCCTGTAGGAACTTAATACAGCTTTCAGCAAAGTGACCAAGGTAGTATCTACCATGCTTACTCATAAACATAGTAACTTGTAGTAGGATGAAAGGGTAGAATTTAAGTACTTGGACACAGTAACTTGTTTTTCTTTTCTGCATTAATATTTCTACATACACCATGGCAGACGATTAAACTCATAACTTACCATGAGATCCTAGAAAATCAGCGTTAAAAGTATAAACTCACTATGATAGTAATCGTTCAATACTTTGTATATTGCTATTGGCTAAACTGTTGGTCAAGACCTAAACATAGATTTACACTATTAAATCTAATGATATCAGCACATCAATGGTAAGACTCCAAACAATTCATCACATAAAGCTTGCCCTTTAATCAAGTGAGCAACCAGTCGGTCAAATCGACCAGAGTGCTTGATGTGGATCAATTTTCATAAGAATGCAACCCTGCCTTTTTTTATATACAAGTAAAAGATATCCGCATAAATCCTGTAAACAAGGATGAAACCTACTTGAGCTGTGAGTGACTTAATTACTTCCTTCGCTGCTCTACACTTTGCACTTTCTTCCCCTGCTATTTTGACAGCCTCTTTCAATTGTTGGGTAGTCCTTTCCAGCTCAATATCTTGAACTCGAGTTTTGCGTGTAAGATCTTCAACCTACAGCATAAATGTGATTAGTTGGAAACTGCAACAATTGGACCTGTTTCTCATCTATGTGCTATTGTAGATGGTGTTAAAATTCTAAATTTGCATATTTACTAAATTCAACCAGACTATTTAGAATCAAATCACTTTTGCAGGAAAAGAAGGGACTGCCTTAATAATAGGATAGTCTAATGTACAAAGCTACAAGGGTACAACTGATCTAGGATGCGGAAACTGTTCAACTGCTCTACCTTAAGACTCCATAGTCATGGTTCCAGATTACCCACGAGATATTTTAATACCATTATAGCATAGTTGGAAATTTTCATTGTTTAACTTGCTATTGCATCTTTTGTCCCAAAAAAAAAATTAATATATAAATAAATAAAATGGATACAAGTACCACAAAAAGTCCAGTTTCCCTTAGAATATATCTCAACCATACACTTCATTCTTCAGGTATGATCAGAATTAATTTACAGTCATGACAAGATGTAATATATGGTTGCATGGTAAATTAGTGAAAAGCACTTCAGAACATAAATGCTACATAATACAGAGACGTCAACAGAGCTACATCAGGCATCCACTTCTCCGAAAAAATAAATTAAGGCAGGAAACTTAGTAAAGGTGACCTACAACTTCAATGAAAAACTATTTTCTCAACCAACTTTTGATATTGAAAGAGATAAGCATACCTGAGCTTTTAGTTTAATAACTTCTTCACTCAGACTGTCATTTGTCTCCCTAGCATACTCTACCACAATGTTCGTCAATGTGAGCCCTGAGAGAGCTGGGGTTGGGGTTTTGGCACGAGGTGGACTTGATCGTCTCAATGTTGGTGATGTTGCTCGAGAGGCAATTCTCGATCCAGGAAGCGAAGCTGAGAAAAACTTTTTGGAAGAGCCAAATACTGGGTTGAAAGATTTAGTACCACTCAACGCTCGGCGGTCTGAAACACCATTAGGAAAAGGAGCAACACAATTACTGCTATAATCTAGTTTTCTTTTGGAAGATCCACTGTCCAAAATTTTAATATTATTTTCACTATTATCAGTGAATCCCTGATTCACACTTCCTCTTCCAAAAGCAGAGCCAGACGAGGAGTTGGTTTCGGTGGCCTTTCTAAGTTTCCCAAAACAATTATCACAGACTCGATATGGCTTGTTTGGGTTTGGTGCCATTGAAGCCTTGATACACTTTTTGCTACTGCATGAATGGCATAAAACAAGTCCACAATTGTAGCAGTTGTGTCTCTTTCTTTTAAAATTAAATGGAAGGCGACAACCAGAGCACATTGATTGATCCACACCGGAGGCCCACTTATGAAGATAAATAGCTGCTGTAAAGTTACTGCCACAAACAATACTTTTGACTTGCTTGTCTCTAAGTGCTTCAACTAATGTCGGTGAGAATCTATCCTCTGTATCCCCGAGACCTAATCTACCATTTGCTCCCTTTCCCCAGGTGTAAACTTCAGTTCTTGAAGTTAAGACTGCAACATGATAAGCACCACAAGCAATTTCTTCAACAAAATTCTTCAGTAGCCTTCCCTCGACACGGCTGGGAAGTTTTCCATCAGCTTTAGGGATCCCTAGTTGACCAAAAACTGGGCTTCCCATCGTGTAAACATGGCCCATTGTTGTAAGTGCAACCGTCAGACTTTGTCCACAGGCAACTTGGCAAAAGTTGGGTTCAACCAAAGCAGCAACGCAGGTGGGGACAAGGCTTGCCTCCTTATCACCATGTCCAAGTCGACCTTTATCTCCATCTCCCCAAGTGAAAATCTTCCCAGAAGAACAGTTGCCAGAACTTGATGATCCCACCATGACTTCAACTACTGCTGCAGTGTGCCAAACACCACAAGCTACTCGAACAGTGCGAAGTCCTTTGAGGCACACAACTTCCCTTGGAACTGATATACTCTTACGATCCCCATGACCTAGAACACCAAATGTTCCATCACCAAAAGTAAACAATAGCCCAGCAGAAGTCACTACAGCTGTGTGCCATGGTCCACAAGAGACTGAAGAGACGTGAATTCCTTCCAATGGTCCATTTAACTTTTTCGGAACCCACTGACTTGATTGGAATCCATGACCAAGCATTGCAAAATTGCAAGTATTGCCACCCCATGTGTATATGTCCCCAGAAAGTGTTACAGCACAAGAATGGTACTCCCCACAAGCTAAAAATTCAATGTTGAGATTTTTGAGACCCTCTATAAGCTTTGGGTGGGAGACATCAGCATCCACACCATGTCCAAGTCTGCCTCCTAATTCTTCACCCCAGGAAAATACCTCTCCTTGCTTCGTTACAAATGCAGCATGTTGTCCACCACAAGCCATGCTTTGAACGTCAAGTACTACAGCAGAGTCCAAGACTTTAGGTACAAAAGAGTTCATCTTAGAGCTAGAACTTCCAACTCTATGTAATCCTCCACCTAGAATGCAATCACCAACACCTTCCCCCCAAATGAAAACGTCCCCTAAAGCATCGCCATCGTCATGACCAGAGCCGTGACTTGATGAGCTAACCGCACTTGATAAACTAACTCTAAAAGCATCTTTCCCTGCACTCTTTATTCGTCCATTCATTCCATCTGGCCCTCCTGATGACAGAGACTGGAATGAGCCAGACGCAGAATCAGAAGGAAATGGAACTTTTGGAGGGAGGGCATATAACATGGCATCTGATAAAGCCTTCTCCAAATGAACTTTAGGAGGGCTTTCAGATGTAGCATTAAAAGGTTCCACCTCATCCTGCATCAGTCACAAAAAGACTAGTTTACTTGTAAATTAAAGTTGCACATGGCATCAACGAGAGAGAAAAAAATAGAACACCTTCTGTGAACTATCGCCACTACAACATGGTGAACTCAAAGGAGAACTTCTTTGGGTGTGTGATCTTGGACTAGTTGCTTCAGAAGTAACTCCACTTTTTGGCCCTGATCTCCCTGTCTGTTGAATTCCACGTGATATTAGTGCTTTTAGACCAGTAAACCAGACTTCGGCTTCATCTTTATCCTTGCATATCTGATATAAGTAACAACCATCGTAAGTGTACAAAATAAGTAGATAAAGTTTTTTGAAGACTAGGGTTGCGATAATCACAAATAATTACCAACGGAAAGACTTGAAAGACAAGTAGACACTATTGAAGAATTTCAGCCAAGAAAAGTAATATAAGCAATATTGCGAAATATACAGATGAGCTACAAAAATAGAGCATCAAAGAAACAGAATATCACCAACACATAACATGCTTACCAAATCTAAGGACCTGTCATCATATATAAGAGAAAATGACTGATATTCCTTCTCAGGCCGAGGATGCCTCTGAAAGGTTGGCTGGAGTAATCAGAAAAACAAAAAACAAAAAAAAGATGATATGTTACTATAATATGAGTATTACAGCAGTAAAATGTTAGTCCTAAGCAAGCTTGACATAAACACATGATATTCAAAGAATCAGAGATAACTCTAAGATCATACACTACAAGTGTAGAGACAAACATTCTTAATATATTAAATAGTAAAACACACATAAGATCAGAATTGCATACAGCTGGAAACTATTAAAATACAACTTACTATGTTTACAAATCAAGGATAGAACTGAATGGAGAAATAAAAAAAATCCTTGCCCCACCCAAGAAACAGTAGAATGTTCCACATCCACATCCCCCTCTTGTATAAAATTACCTATTGCAGTCTATCATGTGATCTTATAAGATAGCCCATACAGATAGGCTGACTTATGCAGTGAAGTATTAATGCAAGGACCACAAAATCAAAACTAAAAGCCACACATTTGCTAAAATTAGTAACGTTATAGTTCATATGCAGTGCATTAACCAAGGTAATATGCAACTGTTCCTCCATTCCAGGTTACGTGGCTTAATTAGATTATATTTTGTAGTACCACTGTTAGTACCGCTAGGGCTAACCCTTCAATTATGCCACACTTAGTCCTTTAATTAGCTAAATAAAGGGAAATAAGGAGGAAACCATCAGAAAGCATCTAAAGAGAATATTCTCCCAACCACTTGCCACTTGGTGACTCACCATTATGGATAAATGACCAAGCTACCCTCAACTACGTTGGGAGTTCATCCACTCCCACATTGCTAAATGAGAGAAGATGACTCCCACACTTGCCTATATAAAGAGGTCTCACACCTCACAATAGGTAACTCTTTCTTAGTGTAATAATTATTACTTGTTACTCCATGTTTCTAAATTAGGCATTGGAGGGTTGAAGGCGGGTCAATCCCGTCTTCACGTCTAATGCCTTGTTGCATGTTGTAGGAACAGGATCCGATGTCTTAATCGAAGGCCTCAATGGAATTTGGTCAAAACAACCAACTTTAAAAAAAATGTTTTAAGGATATTAGCATGGTAAACTTACAGTGCGCTGGCCAGGTATGATTCTAGAGACATGGCTTAGTTTAACATATTTCTCATCTTTCCCTGAGTACCACATTAGAACAGATTCGTCCTGAAAGACGTAAAACAGATAAATCCAAATCAAGAGACTGAAAAACAAAAGGACATTACCAGCAAGCTGTTATTGCCTACCACAGCACATGAAATTGCCGTAAAGCAAGAGTATGAAATGACTTTCGGCTCTCATTATATGCATGCTTCGTTTTCCCCCTTTATTCCTTTAAGCAGCATGTTCAAGAGCTAGCATGGTGTTTAAGTGTCCAAATCTAGCATTAAGTCATATCAGAACCTTTTAACCGAGATATACAAGTATACACAAGTGACCAGTCCCTCTGTATAGCTACATATAGCCAGATAGAATTGTCAAGAGGAGTTGTTAGCAAATCTTCTTGGTTACTTCTCATACATTAAATCCTTTCTAGATGCCCCTAAAAATTATAGCCACTTTAATTACCCCCTTTTTTAGAAACCACACCCCCTTCTTCACATTTTCAAGCAAAAGTATATTGAAAAATACACACACAAAACAAAGAACAGGGGTGTGGTCTGTAGAAAAGGGGGTATGACTTTTGAAGCAATCCACACCTAATAAACTTTCTGGAAAGCAAATATTCCATGGAACATCCATTTTGACATGGCTCATACTCATGACTCAGAAAGTACGTGATTGCATTATGCAAGGAGAAACATGCAGCTATGTTACTATAAAAATTTAAAAATTAAAAAATAAAAATAGTTGAGTGCATTTGAACATACATTGGACAGCCTGAAAGAACAGAATTTGGGCTTCCCTCTGCGGCCATATTTGAGCAATTGCGACCCTTTTTTTAGAGCAGTGATGGCCTGTTTCGAACAAATGTACAGAAAACAAGAATTAGAGCAAACTACACATTGCAATCTACCAACTGTGCAAAAAGGTGGAAATGCCCAACATTAATATGACTGTAGAGCTTGATTTAAGGAGAAGCTCTTACAAGTCACTACACTGTTAAATACAATGAGCAAACCTGCCAAACATTAATCGTATTGCTACTCTATTCGGGTCATCACGTAAGAAGGCATGTCATACATGTGACATGGAAATGTACAAACACTCAAATCATGGCGTGAGTGAATACGCTAGTAGAATCCAATAATGCAACCAAATAATACTACTAAGCAGTGTAAATTACTTACTTAAATGGAAAAATTAAGTAATCAACCATATGAGTGAACATTTCATACATGATAAACACAGCTCAAGTTGATCAAACAACAGCTTCGAAATCAATGAGGCGAGAGAGAGAGAGAGAATGAAGATTTTACCAAGTGAATGTCCCGTTCGAGTGGACCCGCCTTGGCCTGATCGGCAGCGACAACCATCCTCTCCGTCCACAACATCAGCAGCAGCAACTATTCAATCCCCCTTTCCCTTCCGAAACCCTAACCCCGATTCCGCCCATCCTCGCCGGTCGAACAATCCAACTCCGTATTCGTCGTCGCCTCCGAGCTGCGGCGGCGGAAGGAGGAGGAGAAGCGACGGCAATGGCAGTGACGCAGCCGAGGCGGCGGTAAGGCGGCGATTTTGCTAAAGATGCTCTCTCGTTTTTTATTCGAGGCTCTCTCTCTCTCTGTGAAACTCTCTGAATGTGAACGTGAATGTGAATGTGAGAGAGTGAATAAATCGGTGCTTTTAGGGAAAAAGGGAAAGGAAAGCGAAGGAAATGAAATGAATAGTGAGAGAGAGAGAGAAGGAGCAGAGTATCTGAGTAAGAGAGAGTGTGAGGGGAGTGAGTGACGGCCTCGAAAGCGATTGATCGATTCATCACCTGGAGGAGACAAGTGGCGTAGGACTCTTTTTTTTTTCTTTATTTATTTCTTAAGATAATTATCGTGCCTTAAAATCATGATTTTTCCAAAAAGATAGTTTCTTTGAAATTATTCATGAGCCCTGAAGTTTGAATTTTAGTGACTAAAATGTCACTTTAAAGCTTATAATTTAAAATAAGTCTTTTTGTCTCACGGATTATTTTACCATTCTGTTTTTTGTCCAATTTTTTTTTAACAGAAAAAAAAAATTGCAAAAAAATTATAATTTGTTTTTCATTCTGTTCTTCATGACTTAGCACAACTCAAAAAACAAGTACCAACTCCAGTACATAAAGATACCAACTTTAGTTCATAAATATTGAGATAGCTTACTTGTGTCACACATCTCTTCTCTTATTTCTCTCTTCCATGTTTCCTGGTCAAAGCTGTTTCTCAGTTTTTTTTCAATCTCTACAGTTTAGAGTTGTTCAGATCCATTTTTCATCGAAGGTTATTAGGGACTAGTGGTTCTTACACTGTATAGTCAGTTTTTAGCTTGTTTTCTCTCTTTGTTTAAATAGAGGTAGGCTTGTATTCGTGTGATCAAGATTTGGAATACAGAAACCATTCTTCTTCATATCAGTCATAATTTCTTCATGGTATCAGAGCAGTGATCCTCATAGGACCTGCTTCTACCTATCTCATTCTTTTTCATTCCTTCATAACTCCTCATAATGACTCCAACTGATCTCATAGATGGTGACAATCCTATAGTCATCAAAGCAGGAGCATCTGTGACTTCTACTGATCTAGTACCAACAAGATCAGAAACCATGGATGGTAACCCAAACCAAAGTCTTACATCTATACCCTTGAATGAATTCAATTACCTGCCATGGTCAAGGGCCATCACTTTAGCTCTTGGAGGAAGATCTAAGTTGAGTTTCATCAAAAGCAACAAAACTGGAGATGTTGATGATCCAGAGTATGAGAGCTGGCTGAGTAAAGACCAGTTGGTGATGTCATGGCTCTTAAACTCCATGAATCCCAAAATTGCAGAGATTTTTGGCTACTCCGAGTCCTCTTATCATCTATGGGAAGCAGTTAAGGACATGTATGGGAGCCTCAACAATGCTGCACGAGTCTTTGAACTAAAGAAAGATGTGGATGCTCTACAGCAAGGTAACAATTCCTTTATTCAACATCTTGGAATTTTAAAAGTGAAGTGGAATGAACTCGACATGTATAGACCTCAGACTGTGGATCCAAATATCTTACTAAAAAGGGCTGATGAGGATAAAGTGTTTCAAGTTCTTGCTAGCATAGGATCAGACTATGAGGACCTGAAAAGTCATTTGCTAATGAACTCTGAGTTGCCTTCTCTCTCTACTGTGTGTAACACCATACATAGAGAAGAGGTAAGAAGGAAAGTGATGAAAGTTGACATCATCTCTGAAGTGTCTGATGCAAGAGCTTTTGCAACAAATGGTGGATCGTCCAGCTCTCGAACCTACAAAGGAAGGAGGCCAGACTTAAAATGCACTCATTGTGAGAGCATTGGAAGAACTGGCGTAGGGCACAAGAAAGAAACCTGCTAGATCCTTCACCCTGATCTGAAGCCAAAATGGAATGATGATCAAAGAACTCGCAGAAACTCTTACTCATCCAATCCTAGAGTAAATTTGAGCATCGATATATTTTCTGAATAAGAATCTGAGTGTTCAAATAGTTCAGATAGTGAACTAGAAAATATATGTATGTTTGAAGAGCATGAAGAGTTTAAATATGTAATTTAGAAACACCACAAGAATGTAATAAATGTAAGAAAATAGTAGCAGAACAATATTATACGAGCAAAATAATATTTTGTAAGTCTTGTTATAATTACAGAGCATTAGAGGTAAAATCTGTTGAAGAAGAAGTGAGTAGAATACAAAGTTTGGATATTGAAAAGTAAAAAAATTAGCACCTTAATAACTATTAATTGTGAGCTTGAATTAGCAAAAGAGCATAAAATATAAACAATAGCAATAATTGATACTAGGAGCACTAAGTCCTCTAATAGAGAAGAGTTTGTACCAGCACAATATAGGCAAAAACTTGTTAAACCAGTTCGAGTATCCTAGTGAGATTCAAGAACCGTACACATCACACACTGCCTAAACAACATACTTCTTTCGAATTGAAAAACAGCAATTTAACTTACTATTAACCTTTGTTTCACTAGTATGATCTTATCCATTTATTTTGGGATTAAATTTTGTAAAACGTTTGTAAGGTTGTTATTATAATTCACCTGATATAAATTTTTATAAAAAGTTATAACTACTATAGATCAAAGCAATTTATTAGAAGCATCTAATACAAAATTATTTTGTTAAAGCTATAGAAACTAATAATTTTGAAGAGCATGATATTGAGTATGATGAGACAATTTTTGAATTAGAGTATCCAAATTTTGAAAAAATAGCATCTTTTGAAATATTGCATTTTGATAGACCTAAAACGTTGGAAGAATTATTACAAATTAGCATAGCAAACAAGGATTATTGGTGAAGATACACAATTACATTGGAGCAAAAATAAGATTTTGGCAAAATTAGATATTATAGACCCGGATTTAATAATTAAATCAGCAAATATGCCTTGTAATTTGTTAGATAAGCAAGAGTTTGAGCAACAAATCAAAGAGCTTTTAAATCTTAAAGTAATTAGACCATCTAAATCAAGACATAGATCAATAGCTTTTATTGTTAGAAAACATTCTGAGCTTAAACGTGGAAAAGTTTGAATAGTATATAATTATAGATGACTAAATGATAATACTTATGAAGATAGTTATAAGCTACCTAATAAACATTAGTCGATAGAAAATTTGATTGTAAATCATGTTTTTGGAAAATTCACCTAGAAGAAGAGTCGATAGAGTGGACAACTTTCACTTGTCCAGAAGGACATTTCGAATGGCTAGTCATGTCAATTTGGTATAAGAAATATGATAGTTTTTGTACTGTGTATGTTGATGATATAATTATACGTAGCAAAACCTGAAATGAGCATAAAAATATTTGGAAATAATTTTGAGTGAATTTATAAATAATGGCATTATTATTAGCAAAAATAAATTAGATTTGGAGAAGTAAGATATAGATTTCTTAGGAATCTATATGAAGTCAAGTACTATACAACTATAACAGCATATAGCTAAGAAAGTTGTTGAATTTCCTGAGAAATTAGAAGATAAGAAACAATTACAAGGATTTTTTGGACTTCTTAATTATGCTACAGATTTTATTCCTAATTTAGGAACAAAAATAGCAGTTTTACATAGCAAAACGAGCACAACTGGCCAAAAGTATTTTAATACCGAAGATATTAAATTAGTGCGGCAAATTAAAAAGTAAATTACTCAATTAAAATCTTTAGCATTACCTCTAGATAATAGCTATAAAATAATAGAAACTGATGCATCCTCCCTTGGATAGGCAGGAATTTTGTATTAGAAAAAGAGCAAAGAGTTATCAAAATCAGATGAGCAAATATGTAGATATGGCTCTGGCAAATTTAATGATATTCGATGTAGATTACTAGCAACTGATTTAGAAATATAAGGCATTATAAATTCTCTTGAAACATTTTCTTTGTTCTTGCATAATTAAATGTTTACTATAAGAATTGATTATCAAAATATTGTTTCTCATTATAATAAAATGAGTAGCAATAAACAAGCAGCTCGTAGATGGATTAATTTCATAGATACACTTACTAGAAATGGATTTAAATCACATTTTGAGCATATTAAAGGAAGTGATGATACTTTAGCAGATATATTGTCTTGACTAATTCTTTAAATGATTATACAGAAATGGATCAAAGAGGAGCATCTTCGTCAAATTCTAGAAGGCTGTTAGGACCATAATTGTGTTACAATTATGTATCTAAGCTTATGCTTAAAGTTTGCCTTCTTGGAATAAAACTTCGTTTTTAATACGTTTCCTTGTCATGTTAGGAAATGGAGAGTTTGCCAGGAAACGAGCTAAAACATGGAAATTAACCACTTTTTGGAGAAGCCAAGCGAGTTTCCTATATATTGGGAGAAGAAGGAGCAAAACTGAGAAAAGGACGAATGAAATGAGAGCTTGAAGAGTTTGGAGCTTTTGGGACTCCTAATTAGGTCATCTTTGGACCACTAATTAGGTCATCTTTAGACCACTAAGTAAAACCTAAAATTGTGGATCATGTTCAACCTTGATTTTGAATTTTTTGATGCCAAAATATTCCATCCAAAGCTATAGGGGTCGAGCTCCCCACTACACTCACACATAACTCACCTTATTTCTTAACTTTTCATAGTTTTAGTCTCTCTCTTAGGCCTCCATCCATATCTAGACCAAATAGTCATCTCCTCCACCTCTCAAACACCCATTAACACCCCCAAAAGGCTTAAAAACCTCCATCACCACCACTATACTTTCATTTACATCACCTTCTCCTAAACCTAAGGTGGGTGACTCAAGTTCTTGGAGCATAGAAGCATATTTTGAGCAAGAAGGGAATGAGAGCTTGAAGAGCTTAGAGCTTTTGGGACTCTTTGGTTATCTCTTCTCCTATTTGTCTCTAATTTATGTATCTATACTCTATCTTAGTTATGGGTAGTGAGTAGTTGTCTTTTGGAAGGTTAGGGCTTAGCCCTAGGCAATTTGATATACATACAACTATGTTTTGAGTTATAGATTTGAATTTGGTTTAGTTTATTACATGTTGTGAATGAGTTTGATAGTTTGTGATCTGATTGTGGTATGTTTACATATTTGGGCTTGATTCAATGTTTTCATATTCATGTCTTGGCCATGACTAAGTTAAGATGTGTTTAATGAAGCTTAAAAATGAACTTAAGTGAATTAGTCACTCACCTAAGGAAGATAAGCATGTAAACATGACTTAGGTTTACACTTAAAAGGTTGGGCTTAAGGTTTGGTTTTCATTGGGCTTGAGCATAGACCGAAACCTTCTTGAAGTCCAAATGACTCAAGGTGCTTCGGTCAAGCTTACATTGACTCAAAAGGGCTTTGTAGCTAATTTTTACTTCTTCTAATTCATGTTCTAAAATGTGTGGATTAGGAAAGTCATTAGAACATACTTTCATGTCCTCTAATTGGAATTTGGAAGGAAAGCCATTCACATTCATCATAAGTGATCACATATTAAACTCAATAGGCATGTGATATGATTAGGATACGATTCATAATTGATTTGCATTCTAATTTCGGTTTGCTTTATACTTGAATGTTGGACCGCAACACTTCTACTGCCCTAATGGCCTAGGAGATGGTGTTCAAAACCAATGGTGACTTCAAAAGATCACGAATTGGACAAACATATATGAATCAAACTAAAATCATAACTTGGACATTGTTTGTATATTGAGTTGGCTAGTAGCGATATCTCTAGCCGACCAAACATTCCTTTGATTTGCTTTACTTTATGTTTTCACTTTATTTAGTTAGTTAATCAACCAATCAACTCGTATAATCATTCACCGTAATTGCATCATCCCTCGCAATGCTACTTCTCCAAAGGACTTGGTAGTGTGAGGCTTCCATCTTTTCTTTTAGTTTTTGTGTCAAGTCATATCTAGTTTTCCGTAGTCTTTGTGCTTTTCACTCCGAGTTAAGGAATTTAAGTTCTTAATCCTCGTGGGTTTGACACTCGATTTCTTTTTCTATACTATTACTTGTCCCCGTATACTTGCGGGTAAAGATCGTTTTTGCACTTATGAGTTAGCCAATAGTTTACTAAGTGTGGGGTGTAAAATCTTCCAACAAAGGTCATGGATCATTCCTCCAAGAAATTTGAGCATGATCATGCCAGCAAGGCCACCCATAAGACCCGTGATACACACCTATGATAATATGCATATTCAGGGAGTTGTAAATCATGAATATTGATATAACTCTTGGCAAAAAGTTTGGCCAAAGAAAAATGTATTATTCAATAACTTTTGGAGTCTAAGGAATTAACCTCCTCAAATGAACGTAGCAATTGAGAAATTGGTAAGAGCAGTAGAAAATGAATTTACGTAGCAGTAGGAAAATTTACTACTTTGGAGCAACATCATGAAATATTGGTTAAAATACATAGCAATTTGCATATTAATTATGCAACACTTCAAGAGCAGTTAGAGTTTGAGAGAAACAGAGCAATCAGTACACATGGTTACGTTTCTTAGCATAATCCTTCACCTTTAGCACTTAATCCTATAAATGGGTAGCAATGAGTACTTCCTCCTAGATTAAGCACTTATTCTTTACAAGTTCTTACATTAGAGCTATTTCGAGGTCATGAGCAAAAAAAGTATTTTGTCTTTATCAACAAGCAAAATTGTTTTCTTTACAAAGAGCAATCTAAAAGTTTCTCTTTGACATAAGCGAGAATCTTCAACCTGGAATTAGTATTATCAGTAAAGCAGAACATCAACATCCTAATGAAGAAGTTAAGTATCAAATCCTTCTAGTAAGCATAGACATGATGACCTATCATGAATTATATTTTGAGCATGAAGGAGTTGTTTATCATCTTTCTCCAGGACTTTTGTTGGAGAATAGTTTCTTAGTACATTTGAACATGAGCAGAAGTAATCATGTAGAGTCTTTCCCTACCAATCTTAGAGAGAGCATAACATAGTATATTATTTTGAAACTCTAGCAGGTAGTCTTCTGTTGAATATTAATAGCATTCCACCAGCAAGATTCAACAACAGTTGAGCAATGTTCCAGCCCAACATAATATCATTATGGATCAAGCTACCTATGTCTCTGGACCAGCCGGACCAAATGTCACCAGGATACCTAATATAGAAAATATTAAGAGATATCGAGGAGCACAAATGGCTTATCATGTATTTTGGGAAGAAAAACATCTTAACCTTGTCAAGCAAGATAAAGACTATAGTCTCTACTCCACAAGAAGGGCCACAAGAATAAAAAGAGATGATCGTCACCTCCACATAAGCAAATCCTCTAAAGTTGCGTAAAAACTATTTCGAGCACAAGAAGAAGTAAAGATAACAATGCTTGAAGATGAAGCCAATTACTGGCTTAACTTATCCGATGTTGAACTGGGTTTCTCTGATCTAGAAGAGCATAACATAGCAAATATGATAGAAGGATAAGTTCTTATACAATGAAGGAGCATATCAAGCAGTAGCAAGAATAAGCAAGAAGACAAATTTTCAACTCAATAGTCGGAAGACTTTGTCAAAATTTCCGCTTTAGAGATATAATTTTTGTATAATACACAAAGGGTATTAGAGTCTTTGCATGTTCAAAAATGTCCTTCAATGTAAATGATCTTTTAAAATGTCTTTGGCTGTCATTCTCCCTAAAAGAATAGGGAAGAGAAGAGAGGGTACGTGGAAAAAAGGAGTAAAGAAAAAAATAAGAAGAGGAAAACGATGAGGGGGAAAAGAATAAAAACAAAAGGAAAAGGTGCACGTGTCAATGAGAAAAGGGAAAAAATAAAAATTAATAATTTGGCACACAATTTAAAGAATGAGAAGAGAAGTAGTTTTGTCCTTGGCTTCAGTTGAATTGAAGGTAATATAGGTCACCTGTGATGGTGAAAGAGAGACAAATTGGTTAATCAAGTTATTAATGCATATTTGTCTAGGCCATTTCAAGTTAAGAGAGATGTTTGATTAAAGTCCAGCACTTGCTCAACTATCTGGTTAAGCTATCTTCTTGTTACTTAAGTCAAACAAAATTAAAGATAGTTTTCTTACTTAAGTCTCATAACCATTCGGCTTGCGAGCCAAACCTCATGAAACTAAGGAGCAATGTTTGTATCTGATTTTATGAGTACAAGATGTGTCATCAGCTGACCATGCCTTTCGTCGGCCTATAAATAAAATATAGTCGTCAAGGTAGTTGATGACGGATGAGTGCCTGTGACTGACTATGCATATTGGTGTAACCTTTTTACACTTCCGCAAGTATATGAAGACATGTTATAGTATAGATAATTAGAAACTGGATGTCGAACCCACAAAAATTGGTCACCCTAATTCCGTAGCTTTTAATGCAGTACTCGATTACACAAGGCACACAAACACGAAATGCGACTAAAGATGAGATGGAAGAATGTATCTTGTGATGCTAGATCCATTGGAAACCATACATCGTGAGGGGTGATGTTACTTCGATGAATGCAATTCGATTGATTAATTGTTTAGGTGACAAATACAAGTAAAAAGAAACAAATTCACGAGATTAATTCAGAGGAAATAAATAAGTAGTTAGAGGTGTTGCCACTAACCACTCAAAATGCAAACAATGTCCAATTTATGATTAAAGTGATTTAGTCCGATTTACCAAACTTTTTTCTAAATCGTAACTTTTTGGGTTACGTTTGGTTGTGATCTGAAGTTCCTAAACCACATGAGAGGTTGGAAGGATTCAGACCAACATTAGCGCGCATGGCAAACCAAAGCTAAAGTCTAGGTTTTTGGTGCCTAGACTCTAACCATATATTTCAAAGGAATGAGTGCAGATAGTTAATGTGTTCAATGTGGAAGGTTTCATTCCCATGCCTCTATTGGAGAACCCGAGAGATGCGACTCTTGTGATTCTCCCAATATATACCCACTTAGATATGTACTGAAAGAACCAACTAGTACCCATATGGATTTTGGCCTATATGAGCTTGACTCAAGCCTCTTAATCCCATTGGGACTCAAACATACTTGGGTTCTTGTTATTGCTCAAGGGGAAACCAACCAATAGTTCCTAACTTTGTTGGAGTCAAACTCTAAACATGTTTATATGCTCATGTAACTCTAGGTGATTATCTTTTCAACCAAAGTTCATGTTTTATATTTTCAATACCCACATCAACTTAGCTAAGGTCAACACAAGTATATAAAACCCATTCAATAGGCAGAGCATATAAATAACCCCACAAACATATACTAGATTCATCAAAACCCATTCACAACACACATATACTAAAAACATGAATCATAACATAAATCAAACCATTGTTTAACACATCAAGTGGCTAGGGTTTGACCCTTAGCCTCTCATAAGAGTATTACTCACTATACATTCTTAGAACCAATTTTAAATACATCAATTGAGGAAATAGGGTGAATAAGTAACCAAAGAATGTCCCCAAAGCAAGTCAAGCTTCTTCAAGTCCACTCTTGTGTTTCAAACTCCACCTTCTTTGCTCCAAATACCTTCAACCTTGTAGAAGAGGTAAGGAAGAGCTTTAAGAGTCTAAGATACAAGGGAGAAGAGTGATTACTCCTCACCTATTTGAGTTCTGGAAATCTAACCAAACCCTAGAGATAGAGATGAGAGGAGGAACACGCAAACTAGACCAAAATGATGGTGGAGGTGAAGAGAGATTCGGCTCCTCCCTTGAAGGAGAAGCTAGGTCTCTTATGATGGTTGTGTGGTGGTAGTGTCGGCCTAGATAAGGGGAAGTGAGGGAGATGAGCGAGGGTTTGGAGAGAAAATGGTTGTAGAGAGAAGAGCTAAAACTTGAAAATGTGAAAATGAAGTGTGTTGTATGTGTGTGTGATGGGGAGCTCGAAAATTATAGGGGAGAAGAGATATTTTTATATTTGATTTGAATTTCAAATGTGAGAAAAGGTTAAGATATGATCCACAATTTTATAGATAAATGTGGTCCTAAGATAAGGTGTCACAAATGTGACTCAACTTGCATGTGCATGTCATGTGCCTTCATCTCACTTGAATTTCATTTGCATTTGGCCCCATAATATCTTCCATGTGTATATGAAGTGTTGACCGAGACCTTAACTAACGTTGACTCCCGTTGACCAGTGTTGACCCTTGGAATATTTCGGCGAGTCTCCAATGACCCTTTTTCGTCTTCTAGTCAAAGTATATCCATCTTCTCTCGTGATTTTGGAAATACATATATCTTATTAATTAAGTGCGTAAGTTCCATTCTTTAGCGCATTACGAAGTCAAACCACGATTTCCTAGCAAGAATATCTAACGTCATAAGAATGATGTTTTATTCATGAAAAACAAGCAAGAATGACATGATAAGAGCATACTTATAAACATTACACCGACGTCGGACCATGTCGCACTCAACTAAGACCCATTTGGTGACCAATAAAAGTAACATTTCTATCACGTAGGCCAAGTGAAACGTCTAACCCAAACAACCAAGAATTTGGCATTTGGGTATGACAATATCAGACAGCCGACAAGTGCCAGGCGACGAGAATGGGCCAAGCTCAAAATGTGAGGTGGTTAGGTCACTTATTGAGTTTCGAGTAAAGATGGTAAGATTCGAGTCAACTGATATGAGTGTAATAGTTCGAATAAGGGAAGATTTCAATGCGAAGATTTTAATAATTTCACCAAGTCAAGCATCAATGGACAAATTTTCATCAAATCGAGAATGATCGAGTTTGAAGAGGAGTGTATCAAGTTAGGATTTGAGATAAGGAAGGTTTTGTTCAACCAAGGTCAAGAAGTTCAAGTCGTATTAGGAATCATTTGCTACATAGACGAGTCAGTTGGACTTGAGTTTTGTATAAGTTGTATATATATAACTTTTATATCATATTGTAAAGGGATCTGCACCAAACACACAAACTTACATACAAGTTTGCTATCTTTCATTGTCATAGGTATTTTTCCTTGTTCATCTTTTACTTTGATAAAATAGATTCACTTTTTGCCCATTTACATTCTTCTTCTTTACATTCTTGCAATTTATTTTATGTTCTCCAATTCTTGTACCTAGGAGCAGTTAGTTAATTTAGTTTTTAGACTCATGAATCTATTTCGGCCAATCTGGATTGGGTCGATGTGATTCATTGTTCACACTCACATCATTACTTAATGTTTCGATGACTGAGTTCACTTCACTTCATATTCACCATGATTTGTGAGTACTTCCGAGTCCACTCAGAGCTTGGACATGATCGAAAACCGAGATTAAAGTCTTAGTCAAATCATTTCGTATAAAGCATTCAGACCAACAGTCGAGAGGGTTCCTTCTTTGTCCATCAATCACTTAAAGAATCAGATCTAGCGCAACCTATCAAAACCTCGCTTGACCGATAGACCGCGAGTAGTCACGTCCGCATTGTTAGAAGGACATTTTGAACCAGAAGGCAATCGGTTGTCGTGATATAGGCCGTGACGATTTTTGAGCAAACATATTTTGGCACACCCAGTGGGACACTCCACTAAAGCATATTTGTTGAATGCAACCAAATGTATATTCAGTATACAGAGGAGAAATTTGTCTCAAGTGTTGTAGCATCGACCATATGTCGGCTAATTGCCCGAAGAAGAGATTTACCAACACCGAGGCGATCATGAATTTTCGCCAGAGTAATAGGAAGTTCTCTATAATCAAGCACCTTGGTTAACTCAACCTCTGCTTTGGATAGCACTACGAGTGCCTCAACTGCAACCCTTGGCTTGGTATTTCATATGTCCAGGGCTTCTCCAAGCAGGACGGTTCGTGCGATGTCATCAGGCCAATACAATATGCCTGACCGAGATTGGGTCACAAGAGATGACGTTGCTCTAAACAGGAGGCAAAGTAGGTAATAAGACTTTTTTCTTAGGAATCAAAGTCTGTCGGCCAATGACTTTGCTTGAATAATAGCTAATGATTCGTGACAGACGATAAATGTAACTCAAATGACGATTAGAGCAATAGGTCGAGACATGAATGTTGGGCTGCATAATTTGAACTATTTAGCTACAAGAACCAATAATAACATTGGAAATATTAACAATAACATTGAAAATATGAGCAACACTCTATAATGCTCATTTATGAGTAATTGGTGGCTAACAATGCCCAGCTGAATGCGACGCAACCACGACAAGTGCAGACCCACGCATTGGTCAACCATGTCAACATTCAACCTCATTTATTACCTAACCAGTTGGGTAATAATCAACATAGTTGTTGTGTACAACCCTAGAATAATATTTCGCTGCAAAAGGTCTAGTACCAGCCTTATGGCATGCCTTTGAAGATGGGATTCGACCAACAAGAGTACATCTAGCAGCCAAACCAACCTAACCAGAATGGTGGGATTCAACATCCGATCAATAATCAAGGAGGTTTAACTTATCAACACAACGATTTTGGAATCGGTTATCTGCTCCCTATCGATAATATAGGTCAAATACCACATCAAAATCTTTGCATTGAAAACTTCCATTATCCAAATTATTGCACTCATATCAGTGGACTTGAATCTTACCTTCCTTACTCGAAACTCAATAAGTTACCCGACCAACTCACATTTTGAGCTTGGCCCATTCTCGTCGCCCAACACTTATCGGTCGTCTGATATTATCACGTCTAAATGCTAAATTCTTGGCTGTTTAGGTCAGACGTCTCATTTGGCCCATATGATAAAAATGTTACTTTTGTTGGTCACCAAATTAGGCGTAGTTGACCACGACATGGTCTGGCATTGGTCATAGGCACTCATCTGTCATCAAGTTCCTTGATGACTACATTTTATTTATTGGCTGACAAAATACATGGTCCGCCGACGACACATCTTGTACTCATAAAATCAGGTACAAACATTAAGCTACCATATGCTAATAATTTCACAATATGCCCTCACAAAAGCCCAAGTATTTGTGAGGGGAGATAGTGTTGTCAAAAGGCGTAGCTAGGATTTCGAAATGAGGGGGTCTGCTTTTTTTTAATATTTTTAGTAAGCTTACTAATGAGTATACAAATTTGGTTGGGAGGCTAATTTTCAAAATTTTATTTTTTTATACTAAAATTTGGCTATAAAATAAAGTATTTTCAAAAGTTAAGAGAAGTTATAACCCACTATAACCCGTGTGTAACTCCACTTTTGATGTCTCTCATCTAATCAACCAACTTTATTTTTCCTCTTTCAAGGTTATGACATCTTTGAGAGTTTGTCTAGCATGTCTCTATTCCGTCTCTCAATACCCTGCATGTTTATATGCCTTTGGTTAATTGTGTGATTTGTGTATGTTCATCTTTATGGTAACTAACAGTCCAATTTAGATGCGAGGCAAAGTGGTTTGGAAGCGGTTGGGTAGAGTTTTTGGGGGTCAAAGCGTGGAGTGTTGAAACAGCAGATTGGGAAGATGGTGAGCTTGCAATGATGACAAGGTTGGTGATATCATGAGCAGACCGAGCAAATTGCAACTTTGAAGTGAGGGCGACAGAGCTTGCGACTTGGACACGAGTGCGAGGGTAGCTCAGCATTGACATGTGAGACGAAGTTGAAAAAAGAGCAAAGGCTAGCAATGTTAAGGCCATGTGGGAGGTAAATCACAATCTGCTCTAAGATAATGATATACCTTTCAAGTTGAGGTTCATGAGAATATAATGTTGTGAAGATGCCATATTTACTGTACTATCTAAACATAGTCAAGCATCCATTAATCAATCAAGCCTACAAAATGTAAGGACTACTTTTCTTCCCGTTAATTTTCAATTTGATAATTGAAAAATTCAAGCTTGGCTTGAAACCAAACTAGAGGAGAAAGGATGTTTATAGCCATAGTCAATTTCGAAAAAAATGATCAAGATCATGATCAATTGCTCATGAAAGCACATCAAAGCCATTACAATTTGTTCTAGTGCTTTTAAGAGATTGGATTTCTTTGTCGCCATTGTTTGGGCTCGAAATAAAATATATCTTATTGGACTTTGAGAGCTGGATTGAGTAAGCGGCCCGTGTAGAATGTAAACAGTTCAGATTATAATGGGCTGGAGAAAACTGATCCATGTGGCTTATTTCTAATCTAATCTCTCCTACAATGGGTAGGACTACTCTGTGAGAGTTATTGATAAGATCACGAACAAGATTGTAGATCATTTAGAATTGTATTACAAGAATCATGGAGTTTCAGGTGAAGTGGAACACAAATACATTCTTTTATATAAAGAGTTGAAAAGCTAATGGAAAAGGATCCTCGGTCAAATACATATTTTTCTCTCAGCAAACTATCCTTCTCACCTCGAGAAAAACCTTTGCAACTGGTGACCAAGAGAGTTGTCACAAGGAAAAGTTATTGATAAGATGGGTAGGACTACTCTGTGAGAGTTATTGATAAGATCACGAACAAGATTGTAGATCATTTAGAATTGTATTACAAGAATCATGGAGTTTACAATGGGTAGGACTACTCTGTGAGAGTTATTGATAAGATCACGAACAAGATTGTAGATCATTTAGAATTGTATTACAAGAATCATGGAGTTTCAGGTAAAGTGGAACACAAATACATTCTTTTATATAAAGAGTTGAAAAGCCAATGGAAAAGGATCCTCGGTCAAATACATATTTTTCTCTCAGCAAACTATCCTTCTCACCTCGAGAAAAACCTTTGCAACTGGTGACCAAGAGAGTTGTCACCAGGAAAAGTAAGATTCTTACGATTCAAAGACGCAAAACCCTGCAATCAATGATGAAAAAGATTGTCACCAAGATGAGTGAGAGTTTCGAGATTCAAGGACGCACCACCTTGTGTTCTCAACACCGCGTTAAGGAGATTGCTCTGCTTTATACCAAGAGGAGTGAAGAGTATCAATTTTTGTGGCTTAGCTAGAGACACGAAAACAGCAAGTCCTAAGTCATTAGGCAAGAATGATCCATTCAAGCTTGGTTGGTGCTCTCCTTGTCTAAATTGCTTATCAAGAAGTCAGTGGCCACTAGCTTACAAATCAACATTCCGTCGCGAGACGGTGGCATGCCAGCGCATGAAGCACGATCGAGAAAAGAGACATTTTATAAAATTTGTGAAACTCGCTGAGAGATTTTGGCGTTAAATATTTTGGCACGCCCAGTGAGACTAGTTTTTTGTGACTTTAAGCGATAATTGGGGATCCCTATAAAAAGGAGTACCCTCAGTGTCGCAAAAACCCACGACTGAAGTATCGGGAACACACTTCTTCTAAGTGTCGTTCACTATCCGAGAAAGCGGTTGACATCATCTTCGAAATAGAACATCATTTAAGTATGAATATCAACTTCTTGAGTGAAGGCGATATTAATCATCTAGGTTACGAAGAGTATCGAGTGTACGCTGCTAAGCGAGACGTAAAACTTGAAGGTTACATCGAATCTATCGAGCGAAGGATTGAAGAGCAAGTAGACATGCTCGCTTCTAGTAGCGAGAAGACAGACACGGCGGTTGCCGAAACCAAAGCTCTAAGGCTGGAGTATAACAATGGCCTGGAGGACCAGGAGCTGCTGAAGGCTCAAATAGCAACCCTCGCGGAGGGTCAGGAAATGATGCATATGGAAATGATGCATACCCTAGATACAAACCTCACGAAGCAGACCAAAGCGTTGGCCACGGAATTTCAGAGAATGGAGAGACATTTCAGCCCTTACTAAGTCTGTCTCCAATCTCACCAGGAGAACACGGCAAGCAGAGGCTTTCCCGGCTGCATGGAAGAGTGCTTAGGAAGGTTTATGGATGAGTGTGATACTCACATCGCCAAAGAACATGAGCCATAGGAAACTCCTTTCCAGCCTATCCAGAAAGGTGACACCAAGGCTTAGCAGTGGCTAAGACATTACAAACCAATCAACTTCCAAACCTTTACAAGGGATGATGATGCAAATGCAGCAACACATTTGGCATACTTTACCTTGCAGCTAGGGCAATATGCTGAAGATGAGGAGCTCAAATTGAGAACCTTTGGTTCATCTCTATCTGGATCAGCCCTCGTCTGGTATACAGGTCTGGAGAAGAGGTTCATCACGGAGTGGGCAATAATGGAAGCGTTGTTCATAGACCATTTCAGGACAACAAGACCAGAAACCAGCATCAAAAAGCTAGCAGCCATGAGTCAATCATCATCAGAAACACCAATAGCTTTCCTTCACCGTTTCCGATTTGAGTATAACCTATATAGAACCCTGTTAGGGAAAGATTCAGTTGTTGAGATGGCCATCAATGGTTTGGAAGACCAGTACTACAATTTGTTTTTTAACAAGAGGTACTTTATCCTAAACGAGCTTATCACGACTGTTACGAAAGCTCACAATGTCATGCAAGAGCGTGATAACAAACGTAACTCATCAAAGGGGACGTATGCATCCAGGTCTTACAATAAACACAAGCCAAGAACTGTGGCTTATATAGAGGATCATGTTGAACAAGAATCAGACTCTGAGAAAGAACAAGAAGGTGTTGTTGAGTTAGCGACGAACAAAGTACTGAAACCCCGTAAGCTTCAGAAAAACAAAGGTCTTATAAAGCTCTCGACAGTGGCTTTTGCAAAGTCAGAATTTGACACATACACCTATAATGCCAATATGGCTCATGAGATATTAGACGAGCTTTTCAGCATGCAAGCTGCCAAGACAGATTTCGGCCCACTTCCTAGCGCTGAACAATTAAAAGAGAAGAAGTACTATAAGTTCCTTGGCACATGGAACCATATAACTAAGGATTGCGTCAAGCTGAAAGATCAAATCCAGAAGTAGATTAATGAAGGCCAGTTAGCATTAGAAGGAGCTTCCAAGACGACCTCGCTAGTTGATTCTCAACCATTCCCGACACCTCAGGTTAACGTGGTGAACGTCGATTGGTCATCAACCGTTAAGCTCCATAATAGAAGCAGAAGAAGAGAATGCACCAATCCACTCACAGTATACTTTTCCACAAGACAAGGTGGAAAAAATCATAGACGGATTGCAAGAGATCAAACTTACCCTCTATTGGCCAGTATTCAAGCTAAGACATCTAAATTATAAAAGGCCAGGCGAGCATTTTTGCAGGCTTCAAATACATTTGGACATCAAATGACAGCATGTTCTACTCAGGGTTTAATTGATCGAGAAGTGATCACAATTAACCGAGAAGGGGTGGTCGAATGACATCCTAACACACCACCACCTTTCATTACTGTTCTAGTAATTTCCCCGTCTCACGATACACTTGGGCCAGCACGACGATGGAGAATATCAAGGCAAAGGCCTAAGCCCAAGCGAAATATCGCATTTGTCCAACCCAGGAGAACCGAGATCACATATGATGCATCTAGGCGAGCATAAATTTTTGAAGAGCTGCTCCAAGCGGGTATAGCAGTAGTGCCAGATAATTGGGGAACTCTAGATCCAGATCCTGAATATGTGAAAGATCTACCTCACTGCTGATACCATAACAGAAGGAGACATCACTCCACTAATGATTGCATTAAATTGATGTATATGATTCAGCAGTGGATAGACAATGGAGAAGTGCAGATTGCAGCACCCGCGCCAAATCCTGCAGTCGAAGAGGCGTTAATGGTTGGAATGATAGAGCTGCCAAGAGGCAACCCAAACAAAAGGAAACCAACTCTCGACCTTCAAACCAGTACTGAGGGTACCTTAAGGAAACAGAAAGAGAAAACATCAAAAGGAAAAGAGAAGGCCGATCTAAAGGACGAATCGCCAGTGGTTTTGTGTTCCCGGTGTAAGCTCCATTGTGGGCTGAAGATCACGTGCGAGGAATTGAAGGAAGCAATCTAAGTCTGTCTAGAGTTGATCTCAACACCTGAACACTATTAGCCAAGTAGCCCAAGGGAGTTAAGTCAAAGGAAAACGTACGAGGAATTTCACCAAGCCGTATATTCCACCAGCTTTAAGAAATATTACTAAGAAAAACGTATGGTATGTGAAGGAGAAAGGTAAAACGGTGGAAGTGACTCCGAGCAGGAGACGCAACTTGCAACGGTGCTTTGGAGAAGCTAAGAGAGCTGTGGAGGCGTCAGAGATGGGTTGGGTGCAGGAAGAGCAGTTGGTATACACCCCAGAATAGTTGCATATGCGTCTGAATGCCTTGGCAACTAATCCCTTGGTTGAATTTGGAAAGAGATCTCGCGAGCCCAAAGTCTGAGCAGCCAAGCCAAGTGTCTTTGATCGTAACCCAAGGTTAAGGGCTAGTTATAAGACACCAGAACCTTTACCCAAGGTTCCTCGCGACCCAGGGAAACACAAAACGGTCAGGCAACGTCTCTGCTTTGCGGACGGAGCTGCACAATCAATAAAGAGCCCTCTGCGAACTAAGGAGGTTGCACGGAGGCATGTCACAATAAGCGAAACAAAGGGTTTTTATTGGAAGCCAAAGCCTTTGATTGAGGAAGAAAAGAAGATAAAGGCTAGCTTGAACAAGTCTTTTCCTACCCCTAGAAAGAAAAGTTATGGTTTGTTTCAACTAACTACGTTAGAATCTATACCTGAGGATCAAGTGCAACACGTGGCCAACTTAGATGTCACTAACGATGCAGATATAGATGCTGAGAAAACCAAAGAAGGTGTCGAGGGCAACGGCGAGGAACTAGTAGACTATGGTGAAGACGGGGAGGAAGAAATGCAAGAATACGAGAATGAGATAAATATTAATGTTAATATGGTGTTTGTCTTACCCTCCAAGTTTGCAGGACCTTCAAAAAAGTAACAGGGGTCGACGCTAACCAATTAAAAAGTGTGAAAAACTTGATGATCACAAAAGAGGACACCATATCAATAAATCAGCAGTTGCTCGCCAAACAACCAGATGTTGACTTGTCTTTGAAGAAGGCATATATAATGTTCGTGAAGCCTACCCTGAATTTGGCCACGCACATGCGACCACTATACGTCACAGGGAAGGTCCAAGGTATCCAAATCAATAAGCTTTTAGTGGATTCAGGGGCAGCTGTCAACATTATAATTGTCATAACGATGGCACTACTAGGTATTCCCAAGTCCGCTATCTAAGAAATAGCCTTGAATGTTCGAAACTTCCAAGGCAGCATCTACAAGACTTTGGGAATCATTTTTCTTCATGTGCAAGTGGGACCAGCTGCAGGCACATACATATTCTTTGTAATAGAATGTACAACACCATACAGCGCAACCCTGGGACGAGATTGGATCCACAGAAGCTATTGTGTACCCTTTTCTCTTTATCAGCAAATGGTGCTTTGGAACATGAAGTCAGGCGAGGAAGAAGTTATTAACGCAAATTCTTGTCCTTATTTCGAATCTGCTAATGCGGTGGATGCTAGCTACTACAACAGTGACCTCTGACCATTGGAGATATGTGGCGTAGATAACAGGGGCCGCCTAATTGGTGTAACGGCCTATGAATTAGCTCAATGAGGTATCATCCAAGTAGGCGAGGACAGTCGTCGACCTTATACCATTGAGCTACCACTCAAATCATTCCAATGTTAGAGTCTCTATCGAGCATAGAGGCTGAGGCTTGCTACTCCCTGTATAAATGATTCCATAATTTTCTAATGGAGAGTTAAGCCTACGAGAGTGTTCCAATGATTGCATCATTGGAATATGTAGATGATAACGTACTGCATGAATCAGATGAAGAGGAAGAAATCAAATTAGCTCCAGCAGCTTTAGACGATACGCCTCCTAAAGTTAAGGACCCCATAGAAAAGATTAATTTTTGGACTTTAGAAGAGCCAATGACTGTGGCTATAAGTACCTTCCGGAACTTGAAGAATGACAGAGGCTCATTGAATTGTTAAAGGAATACACAAATTATTTTGCAGAGAAGTACGAAGAGATGCCAGGGCTGTCGCCAGACCTAGTGTGCCATAAGTTACCTATCTTAGAAGACAAGAAACTTGTGAAGCAAGAGATGCGTCATATGAACACAGAAACAACAATTCTAGTCAAGGAAGAGATTGAAAAAAATGCTTAAATCAGGCATTATTAGAGTAGCCAAATAAAACGAGTAGCTCTCAAACGTGGTCCTGGTAAAGAAGAAGAATGGCAAGATGAGAGTCTGTGTTGATTATCGAGACCTTAAAAATGTCACCCTAAAGGATGCATACCCGATGTTAGTAGTAGATTTGTTGGTGGACTCAGTTGCTCGCCATGAGATGTTGTCATTTATAGATGAGACAGCTGGATATCATCAGATCCTAGTGGCAGAAGCAGATTGGCATAAGACAACATTTTGGTGCCCAGGTTTTGCAGGGGTGTTTGAATACGTGGATATACCATTTGGACTCAAGAACGCAGGGGCCACCTACCAGCAAGCTATGAATTTAATATTTATGGAGGTTGATGACGTGGTAGTCAAGACGAAGCGCAGGATGAACCCCATCGAAGACTTAAGGCATGTGTTCGTTCGAATGAGACAACATCAGTTGAGGATGAACCCTACAAAGTGTGTTTTTGGTGTACAAGCTGGAGATTTTTTTGGTTTCTTGATCCATCAACGGGGAATCGAGGTCCCAGATGATAAGAAGGGAGCAGTCCTAAATGTAATCCCGCTAAAGAATAAGAAAGAGCTACAGCAACTATTGAGAAAGATAAACTTCCTTAGGCGATTTATTGTAAATGCAGCCGAGAAGACACAACCATTTTCACCCTTACTCAAGTTTCAGAATCAGAAAGATTTTGTATGAGAGTTTGTTCACCAAGAGACTTTTGACATCATCAAAAGCATATCTGGCGAACCCACCAGTCTTAGTCCCGCCAAGACCAAGGGTCCCTCTTAAGCTGTATATATCAAAGCTGTATATATCAGCTACAAAATATTATATTGGGAGTCTTTTGACTCAAGACGATACAGCAGGGGTCGAGCGTGCTATTTTCTATCTTAGCCATACTTTGACAGACTGTAAAACGTGATACTCGCTAATGAAAAAATTGTGCTTGGCCTTGTATTTTTCAGGATGCAAGTTGAGGCACTATATGCTATCATTCACCACCTACGTAATTGCGCAGACTAATCTTGTGAAGTATATGTTATTAATGTCCATACTAAGGGGCGGAATTAGGAAGTGAATTTTGGCACTGTCTGAATTTTCACCACAGTATGTACTACAAAAGGCAGTAAAGGGCCAAGCAGTAGCTGATTTTCTTACCCATCATCCGATGATTGATGCTCGCGAATGCCCAGAACTAGATTTGGCTCGTATTGATCTTGCCCCGTGGAATTTATACTTCGATGGTTCAAGTATCAGCACCATGACTGGAGCGGGAGTCTCCCTAGTTACCCTACATGGCCAAACTTTTTCGTATTCTTTCATGTTGAAATTCCAGTGTACGAATAACCAAGTGGAGTATGAGGCACTTATTATAAGATTGGAGCTTTTGCTGGATATGGAGCTTGAGGATTTAGATGAGAAATTCTCGGAGGCTTATAAAAACCTATGCGCTAAAAAATGAAGAGTATCTCGTGCTTATGACAGGTGCACAAGGGGCAAACGTTTTGTAGAAGGAGACTTAGTCTGGCGAGTGATACTTCCAATTTGTGAGAAGATAGATGGACGAGGTAAATGGTCGGAAAAGTGGGAAGGTCTATGCATCATTGATCGTATTCAAGAAAAGGGAGTTGTTCGTCTGTGTGATCAAGAAGATACAATCCATGCTAACCCCATCAATGACTGTTTCCTCAAGACGTATTTATAGCCAATATGGGAGTACGATGACCCGCCAGCAATAGAGTAATTCAGTCCATACGGGCTCTATGGCAACTCCTCGCTTGAATAGATTGAAGGGGCATAAATAAAGACTTCTCTAGCACAAGGCCAATTCCTGTGGCTAACTTTCGTAGTGAAATTTTCTAAAGCCAGTTCCTGTGGCTAAATTATTTATCAATATTTAGTTGTTAATCTGTACTTGCCAACATCTGTGGCCAAATTCAGAAGTGTACTGTTCATGCACAAACATTGTTTAAGTTTATCAATGCAAAAAATGTTTTGCAAAGAGAAATTATTCTTTAAACACAAGCTTGATTACATTTAAGCACAAAATTACAAAGGCTTTGCGACCTTGAGCTCTGATACCATATGAAGATAGGTTACGGTTGACAAAAGAAACAAAAAGGGAAAATGACGTTTATCCCCCAATTACTCAAACAGTTGATAACCAGTCTTTATGGCACGTATATTAAATATGCATACATGGAGCATGGAAACGAAGAGGCCGTGAGGACTAGAAGCACTACTAGAAGACGGAGGAGGACCTTAAGAGACAAAAGAATAAGGAGTTGGAGCGACAAGGAAACTAGTTCAGCAACACAAGTGTTAGAAGCAAGTTGTCGTGTGCTTCCCTGAATTGAACTCCTTGGCTTTCCTCATCAGAACATCTGCGTTCATGGACCTCTAGTCTCCATGCACATAAAAGCATATCAGTTGCTAGTGAGGAAGCCAGCGCAAAGTCATCCCCGGCGTTTAGACTTCGTCACCCTGTATATACTCAGGGTGACTTTATCAAGGAGTTACCTGGACATATATATCACTATCTAGCCTAGATTTGGACATGGATATCGCTATCTAAGGTCCATAGTGTAGGAGGTTATATCTGGAGGTTTCTGTGACAACCTGAACCGAAAATGGAATGTTTATCGACTTGATTTGCCAGTTTCGCGATTAGTCGTGATTTTGTCGTAATTGGTTAATATGGCGGCCTCGTTAATGACTAAATTATCGGGCTAGAATTTTATTTGAGATCCTTCACAAAAATTGTAGAGAATTTAATTTCGAGCTCGTGGGAACTTCCGGAGGATTATTTGGAGTTACGAGGAATAAGTTATGAATATTTTTGGTCGTTGGATTTAGTCATATTTATCCATTTGGTTTCGATACGTGTACGGTATAAATACGGGGAGAATACGTGACGATTTTGGAAACTTTCCATTTTGGGAAATCTGGCCCGTTGACCAGTTTGACCCGTGGGTCGAAATGACCCATTTCAGGCCGAGATTTCATCGCCGTCGTTGGGTCTTTTTACGGCGTCTTTTGGCCGTGGTGTCTTCATAAAAGTTGTTGGGCTTGAGATCCTCTTTTTTTTGATAGGTCATTCGTTCAATTTGGTTAACAGATGAAGAATTTATGGCTTGTCAAAGTTTGAGAATTTTGGTAGTATTCCAGCGAGTTTTGGCGACGTTGGTGGCGGCGGAGGCGGCCAAGATGGAGGTCGACTTGTTAGGGGTTTTGTTAGCCTTGGAGAGAGGAAGCTTTTGGAAGTGGTTTCAAGCCTTGCAGTGGCAGAAGGAGGGAGATCGGAAGTGGTGAAATTTCAGCGAGGGTTTGTGACTTTAAGGTGAGTTTTGGAGCTTTTTCGTTCAAAATTAGCCTTAACTTTGAACTAGAAAGTTGTTGGAAATGTCGAGATCTTCAAATCCATGTGTAGGTCGAATTTTTCTGGGCCGATGATGTTTTCCGGCGGCAGTGGCAGCGGAGATTTTCCGGCCGAGGTGTTTTTCGACAAGTTTTATGTCGTTTTGCTCGGAATCGCGCACCGATCGCAGTGGTGAGGTTTATATTTTGAATTGAACATCGGAAATTATAAAAAGGTTTTATGGTGTGTTTATTAGATTTTTGACGATTTCGTCAGTATTGGGTTATATGTTTCCGGGAATGGTTGGTTCTCGAGATGTAGTTCAAGGTTTTGAGTTATGATTTTAAGCAGTGGAATTTATGATTATTCAGGGATCGTGATCGTTCGTTTGGCGAAGGATTTTCCGCTGGATCATTGGATTAACGCGTATTGCGTTATGCTTATCTGTGAGTGGACCTTTTTATTTCATTGTCGTAGCGAGTTCTTGATTTCCGTATTTATTTACGATACGATGTTGAGATTATTTATTGTTTTTGGAGGTATTGTTTTATATTGTATATGGTGATGGCATTTACTTAGTATCGATGCATTGGCTACTCGGCTGATCACTGGTAGTCCAGATCTAGGGTTGAGAGATTCCACTGATGTGCCCACTAGGCTTGAGAGATTCGCCTAGTCTATCATCGTCAGGCTTGAGAGATTCGCCTGACCGTCGGGCTTGAGAGATTCGCCTGACACCTCCATTCATTTTCTGAACTCGCTTTGCTTTATTTTATGGTATATATAAATGATGAAAGACATATGATTATTTTCGTCCACTCACTCTATCGATTTTATTTGCCTTTCCCCTGGGCTTTTCGGTTTTCGTGCCCAGTTTGTAGTTCGGATTCTGGTGTCGCACGTCGCGGTCTGAGGTTTAGTGTTCGAGCTACCTTGCTTTTCCAGTAGGTCTCTTGTTTCGCCTACTGTGGTATATTTATGTATCTATATACTAGATGTCGCTCTGATTATACTTTCATATGCTTTTTTTCCCCGGATTTCTGTAAAGTATAGTTTTACTTATTACTTTACATTATTGTTATGATATTGAGAAATCCGGATGAGATTGGTGCCCACGGTTTGGCTTTTGTGGCATAGGATGAAGTGTATTTTCGGGTGCAGGTTAATGAAAATTCCACGTTATAGCGAAACTCTGCCGAAATTTTCATGGTTTTTGAAAGTTCGTGTTTTCACAAGGGGTTTGTATCCGGTTTAGGAAACTCAATCGGGGTTGGGTCCTTTCAGCTTGGTATCAGAGCATTAGGTTTTAGGTTCTGTAGACTTCTGTAGTCATGTTTACTAAGGATATTTGAGAATGTACAGTATGTCTGGAGCGATGACCCGACCGGCTGGCGGATACTCATCAATGCTCTGGGTGTTGTATGCTTTCAAATATTTGAAGTTCCATGATTACGTCCTGTTTGTTGTGAACAATGTCTTATTCATTAGGATGCCTCCTTGACGTGCTTTCCGTGTCGGTAAGGTTGTGGATCCTATTGGAGATCAGTCGACGCGCGACTTAATAAATGAGTTGTGGGTTTGGATGACCATTTTAAGTTCAGAGATATATGTGGCATGGTTTGACCGGTTGTGCGTGTATGGGCGTCTACATGTTGCCTCAGAGTAGAGAATTGTGGTAGTTGATGGTGTGCCTGAGTCAGATCATTGTATTTGGTGGGTTGGTATTGTGTGAGTTCCTGTTGCGACTCCATGACCTACATTCAGGGTATTGTTTATACGGTAATGGTTCAATCAGGCTACCTAACAACAGAAATATGAAGTGTTTACCAACCTGAGGCAGGGATGTATTGTTCATCTGTTTGTCCCAGTTTACACGTGTTATGTGGCTTCAGAGGAAGCAATGCACGAGGTTCGAGATGAGTTTGAACCTGAGCATCAGAGGGATTTTGATTGTTATGCCTCGAGACAACCGTGAGGAGTTTGATCAACGCAGACTTCTAGACAAGTCAATCAGCAAAGTCGCAATCAACATGGACGGTTTGTTAGGCATGCCAGAGTTCGTGCCACAACTCTGTGTGAGAACAGAGTTTCTCTGAGATTACCGTTGTTTGACATCCATGGCTATTATGCCTGTATCTCCACTTCCGGGGTTATGGAGAGTGTTGTATCCATCCGGAGAGGTTGTGAGTATTGGTTGGGTATATAGGGATTGTGAGATCTTTATTGGAGGTTATGGGTTAGCCGCGGATCTGTTATTGCTGGATATCGTCGATTTTGATGTGATTTTGGGTATGGATTTCTTGGAGACACATTGAGCTATGTTCGATTGTCACAAGAAGGAGGTTGTGTTTTGACGACCAGGGTTCCTAGAGATACTGTTTCGCGGTGAGAAGAATTCTTCATTGTCATGTGTAATTTCAGTGATGAAAGCTGAGCGGATGATGAAAAAAGGTTATGTAGCATACTTAGCTCATGTTGTGGATACTACGGCTATTGTCCAGACATTAGGGACATTGAGGTGGTTTCCGAGTTTCCAGATGTATTTCCGGAGGAGTTACTGGGTATTCCTCCAGTACGGGAAATCGATTTCACCATTGAGCTTTTACCGGGTACTGGACCCATATCATGTGCACCTTATCATATGGCGCCAACGGAGTTGAAGGAGCTACAGATTCAACTTCAAGAGTTGCTGGAGAAGGTTTCATACGACCCAGTGTATCACCGTGGGGTGCTCCTGTACTATTTGTGCGGAAGAAGGATGGTTCGACGAGGTTGTGCATCGACTACCGGAAGCTGAATCAGGCTTCAGAGAAGAGCAAGTATCCTCCACTTCGGATTGACGACTTGTTTGATCAGCTCAAGGGAGCTTCAGTCTTTTTGAAGATTGATCTCAGGTCCGGATACCATCAGTTGAGGATCAGAGAGTCAGGTGTGGCCAGAACAGCTTTCAGATTACGGTGCGGGCATTATGAGTTCTTGGTTATGCCGTTTGGGTTGACCAACGCCCCCGCAGCTTTTATGGACTTGATGAACCGGGTGTTCAGACGGTTTCTGGACAAGTTTGTGATCGTGTTCATCGACAATATCCTGATTTACTCCAGGAGTGTGGGCCAACACAAGAAGCATTTGCGAGCTGTTTTGCGAATTTTGCGAGATGATCAATTGTTTGTGAAGTTCAGCAAGTGTGAGTTTTGGTTGGACTGCGTGAAGTTTTTGGGTCACGTGATATCGGCTGAGGGAGTCAGTGTGGATCCTGACAAAATAGAAGCCGTGTTGAATTGGAGTAGACCTACCACCGTACCAGAGATTAGGAGTTTCTTGGGTTTGGCAGGATTATTATCGGCGCTTTGTGCAGGATTTTTCTTGGATTGCCACTCCACTTACTAGATTGATGAAGAAAGGCGTCAAGTTCGAGTGGTCTGACGCGTGTGAGGAGAGTTACTTGCGCCTGAAGGAAAAGTTGACCACTGCACCGGTTTTGACTTTATCTGATGACAGTGGAGAGTTCGTGGTTTACAGCGATGCATCGGAATTGGGACTTGGTTGTGTTTAGATGCAGCATGGCAGAGTAGTGGCTTATGGTTCCAGGTAGTGGAAACTTTATGAAGTTACTTATCCTGTGTATGATTTGGGAGTTGCTGTCTTTATGTTAACATCGAAGAGTTGAAGACACTACTACTGTGGCGTGCAGCACAGTGTAGGATGTACACTGATCACTTGAGTTTCATCTACTTGCATATTCAGCCAGATTTGAGTTTGAGGCAGCGTAGGTGTATAGGGTCGATTAACGATTATAGCTGCACATTTGAGTTTATCCGAGAGAGGCTAATGTCGTTGCTGATGCATTCGGTTGGAAATCGGGAGCTTCATTGTTTCATGTGTGTGTGGCCCAAGTTTCCATGTCAGCCGAGTTGTGAGCTACGGGAGCTGAGTTAGAGTGTGATGATGATGAAGCTCATTGTTTTACGTACGTTATGCACTAGTGGTACGAAAATGTATCAGATACTTCGAGTTTACTACTCGTGACGAAACATGAAGAGGAATATAGCAGCTTATGTGAGCAGATGCCACATTTGTCGGCAGGTGAGGGCAGAGTGACAGAAACTTGCTGGGAAGTTACAGCCATTAGAGATTTCCGATTAGAAGTTGGAACTTGTCACTGTGAATTTTGTGTATCAGTTATTGCGTACTTCAGATAGTGATACCAGTTATCGGGTCATTGTGGACCATTTGATAAAATTAGTTCTTTTCCTTGTACTTCCGAAAAAGATTTCAGTGGGCAGACTGGCAGAGGGTATTTGGTAGAGATTGTCCATTTTCATGGTATGCATGTGTCTCAGATTGCTGATCGAGATAATCAGTTACAACAGAGTGTTGGCAAGCATTGCAGTGAACATTGGAGACCAGATTATAGTTTAGTACAATTTCTTATCCTCAGATTGGTGAGCGATCTTTGAGGACTATTCAGTCTTTGGAGGACATGTTGTGGTCTTGTGTATTGCAGTTCCGAAGGATTTGGGACCAGCAGTTTCATTTGTTCGAGATTGCTTGCAGTACCAGTTTGTAGACCAGTATGATTATGATATTGTATGAAGTCGTTTATGAAAAACAGTGTTGCACTCCATTGTGTTGGAGCGAGTTAGGAATGAGCTGACGTTTAATCCTGATTTAGTGGAATGCACTACTGCAAACCTTCGGATTAGCAGGGACAGGTTGATAATTGCTCAAGTTCAACAGTTAAGTTATGTTGATGTGAGTAGGATGAGTTATGAATTTGCCACGTTATTTTGGTCCGTATGTGATCTTGGGGCGAGTTTGTGTTGTACCGTATAGTTTGGCATTGCCTATGGCGTTGGCCTTTGTGTTTGTTGTATTCCATGTGGTGGAACTACATTTCAGATTTATTGCATGTTTTGTACCCTATCAGTTCCTTATACAGGAAGATTTGACATTTGTGGAGGAGCCAGTTCAGATTCGGGATTTGAGGGTACATGGATTACTGCGCAGAAATATTTCTTACATGAAAATCTGTTGGCAGAGTCATTCAGTTGAAGTTGCCACTTGGGAGTTGAGCAGTATGCAGAGGCAGTATCCCTACTTTTCAGTTTGTAGACTTGGAAATTTCGAGGTCGAAATTTTTGTAAGGGGGGTAGATTTGTGACAACTCGAACCGAAAATGGAATGTTTATCTACTTGATTTATGAGTTTCGCGATTAGTCGCGATTTTATCGTAATTGGTTAATATGGCAGCCTCGTTAACGACTAAATTATTGGGCTAGAATTTGATTTGAGATCCTTTACGAAAGTTGTAGAGAATTTAATTTCGAGCTCGTGGGAACTTCCGGAGGATTTTTTCGAGTTACGAGGAATAAGTTATGAATATTTTCGGTATTTATCCATTTGGTTTCGATACGTGTACAGTATAAATACGGGGAGAATACGTGACGATTTTGGAAACTTTCCATTTTGGGAAATCTGGCCCGTTGACCAGTTTGACCCATGAGTCAAAATGACCCATTTCGGGCCGAGATTTCATCGCCGTCGTTGGGTCTTTTTACGGCGTCTTTTGGCCGTGGTGTCTTCATGAAAGTTTTTGGGCTTGAGCTCCTCTTTCTTTTGATAGGTGTCGTTCAATTTGGTTGCCAGATGAAGAAGTTATGGCTTGTCAAAGTTTGAGAATTTTGGTGGTATTCCGGTAAGTTTTGGCGACGTTGGAGGTCAACTTGTTAGGGGTTTTGTTAGTCTTGGAGAGAGGAAGCTTTTAAAAGTGGTTTCAAGCCTTGCCGTGGCAGGAGGAGGGAGATCAGAAGTGGTGAAATTTCGGCGAGGGTTTGTGACTTTAAGGTGAGTTTTGGAGCTTTTCCAGTCAAAATTGGCCTTAACTTTGAACTAGAAAGTTGTTGGAAATGTCGAGATCTTCAAATCCATGTGTATGTCGAATTTTTCTGGGTCGATGATGTTTTCCGGCGGCGCGCTGCCGTGCGCGGCGGCGATTTTCCGGCCGAGGTGGCTTTCGACAAGTTTAATGTCGTTTTGCTCGGAATCGCGCACCGATCGCAGTGGTGAGGTTTATATTTTGAATTGAGCATCGGAAATTATATCGAGGTTTTATGATGTGTTTATTGAATTTTTGACGGTTTCGTTGATATTGAGTTATATGTTTCCGGACATGGGGTTGGTTCTCGACATGTGGTTCAAGGTTTTGAGTTATGATTTTGAGCAGTGGAATTTATGATTATTCAGGGGATCGTGATCGTTCGTTTGACGAGGAATTTTTCGCCGGATCACTGGATTAACGCGTATTGCGTTATGCTTATCTGTGAGTGGACCTTTTTATTTCACTATCGTAGCGAGTTCTTGATTTCCGTATTTATTTACGATACGATGTTGAGATTATTTATTGTTTTTGGAGGTATTGTTTTATATTTTATATGGTGATGACATTTACTTAGCATCGATGCATTGGCTACTCGGCTGATCACCGGTAGTCCAGATCCAGGGTTGAGAGATTCCCCTGATGTGCCCACTAGGCTTGAAACATTTGCCTAGTGTATCACCGTCAGACTTGAGAGATTCGCCTGACCGTCGGGCTTGAGAGATTCGCCTGACACCTCCATTCATTTTCTGAACTCACTTTGCTTTATTTTATGATATATATAAATGTGATCTACGCATTTTAGGCGTATTAATTAATATATTTTCTCTACATTTTTACTTTGATAATTGCTTAGTTTTATTAGTTTTAACTTATTTTGTTAATTTCAGGTGTTGACCAAAAGAGACGGAGTAAAGGAGTCTACAAGCATGCAAAACATAGCAAAATAATGGAGAAAAGAAATTGGCACTAAATTCCAAGGAAGAAAGGAGAAAAATTGAGGAGAAAAAGAAATAATTGGTTGACTAAGAAAACCTTTCCTATGTTGACTAGGATTTGAAAGCTTCCGGAAGGATCTTGAAGAAGAACAAATGAGAATGGGTCCAATTAATTAGAAGACCATTTAGATAGCCCAAATATGAAGATCCAATCAGCCAATTTCGTGGAGATCAAGATTTGGTAGGAAAAGGATTCCCAAAGTCAAAAGAAGAAGGAAATCATGAAGAATAAGGAAAGCAGAATCTGCCTGTGCATATGGGCCAACTTCGAACGACAACTGGGAACGAATCAGGAGGAGTTAAGAGGCGATTAACCTATGGTTGGAAATTTGAGTCTTCTTTCCAATGACACCAAAATCATAATTTTTGGAGATCTACATCTCCGGGAAAGTGCAAATCTTTACAGACTGTCAGATTTGCCCGGGTACATAAGGAAAGTCTTGTTTTGGTAGGAAAAAACCTAATCTTCTTCTATAAATTGGGGAGCTCGGCCTCAAAGTAAATCATCACCTATCTTACGCTCTCACGCTGCCAAAATACTCAAATACTCTCCACCACAAAGATCTCCAAAGTCAAGGCCAACTACACCATCACCACCTCCTAAAACCGATGCCATCTCCATCAAAGGGTCCTCTTGCTCTCAAAGTTTGCAGTGCTGTTCACGGAACTAAAAGTGTAAACATGAACTCTTTACTCCGTAGTCTTTGTAATTATTTGTGTAAAAACCCAGTGAATGAATGCTTATTTTGGTTTTATACACTTTATGAATTCCATATGTATTTCATGTGTTTATGAGTCTTAGTTTCTCTTATGTGTTATGTGTTGGGCATAAAGCTTCGGTATGGGTAGAGGTTAGGATCACTAGGATGTTTGTATGCTGTTCATCGCATGTTAGTCCCTACCTTTTGTTAAATCGATGATTTAGTTAAGGTGTTTATATGCTGTTCATTGCACTTTAATTAAAAGATAAAGAAAACCATAACATGTAATTGGAATTAGGGTTTATAGATTTCGAAGATGATGGGAGAATTAGAGCCGTATAATATGCATGTGGGTAGGATGGGATGATCACATGTAAATAATTAATTAGGTTTTTATTTATTTTTGTCGAAAATATGGTAAGAGTTTTTGGGATTTTCTTATGTGTTTGCTTGTCTATGAGTTGATGCATGTTAAAGTCCTAGGAATACTTGCTATGTGATTGACGTTTTTAGTAAATAAATTAGCCAATTAAAACCCACAAATTTGAAACCCCCCTTTTTAACACCACAAAAATTGTATGCACCCTTCAATCCCCGGTTAGAACGATCCCTACTTGCTTAAAATACTACATCTATAGGGTTTTAAATTATATGATTGATTTATGTGTTAAGTGTTTAATTTGATGCATGTTTTAGTCATATCAATTTTTGGCGCCGTTGCCAGGGATTGTTAATTGTTTGTGATTTTTGTGTGTATATGTGTAAATTTATACTTGTGCATATTACTAACCATTTTCTTTTTCAGGAATTTTCGAAGTATATATGCTAATTTTACTTACAAATTTTCGATGTCTTGTATATGTGCCCTAATTGATTTAATTTTTCGTAAATAGATACACGTGAATAAATGTTAAGTGTAAATTTTAATTTTTGTAAATATTAATCGGTGTTTGTATATATATATATATATCTAATAATTGTTAAGCATATTAAATGATAGTCTTAGATTTACATTGATTACATGCTTGATTAATTAGGTCTCACTCCTTGGAATAGATGATGCCTCTTTTTTTCTTGTTTATCTCCTTAACCCCTTATGTTTTACACATGAGGTTGAGGGCGGAGTCTACAAGAACTATGAGGGAGTGTGAATTCTTGAAAGTTTGGCTGAATGTCGGACATGGTGTCTAGAAACGGGTTATGACTGGTGACAGGTTCTGGATCTAAGAAAGATTTACACCACTAGAGTATATACCATTGGCCCGGTTAGCCTCGGGGTGTATTGTCGAAATTAGTTCTGCCTCTCGCGTTATCTCTATCCCCAACTGGCCATGTTTTTTTCGATTGAACCAAGGCTAAACAATTGAAAATTCATACTTTATCGCACGGGTCGCACGTCCTTGGAAAGACTGAAAAATCAATGCCTTGTAATCCTTGTAAATTTTTGGCAAACTCAATTTGGGACATGTATGCTAAAAATTTCAAAAATTGTTTAAACATGTTCAATCTTGTGATTCCGAAGTGTGAAACAATTCTAACTTAGCTATGTATATATAATTTTTGCATATCATTCATTCATTCATGCATTACATAATTGCATCATCTTGCATCATATTCATCATACATTTAATGCATATCATGCATTTGCATTGGATTTGATGATTGTTGAGTTTTGAAGGATACGAAGGAGGAACAATGATGGATGTCTTAATCCTTCACCTCAACCATTGCAGCAACAACAACCGACTCAGCCTGTACTCACCAATTCGGATTATGACAAGATGTTGTCACAACTTTCATCGTCTACACAGGTTTTGCTAAACACCCAAGCCCAACAAGGGAATGACATTAATGAATTGAACAAGCATATGGGCCAGGTGATTGAATTCATGGGCCAGATTAAGGGCGGGTCTGGAAAATTACCTACTCAAACAGTTCAAAATCCTGGGGGAGATTTTCGTCCAGCACAGTGAGTATCATTGGAAGAAGCCAACGTCACATAAACATCCTGGATGGCGTTGAGCAAGAAGCGCCCGTTTCAAATACTTAAGAGTGCATCATGTCTAGTCTGTCAGACATTAAAAAACAAGCGCTTGTTGGGAGGCAACCCAATGGAGGATCGACGCTCAGATTTGCTTTCTTTTCCCTTCCTTTTTATTAATTAGTTTGTTAGTGTGTTAATTAGTTAGTTATTTTTGGCGAATTCATTCTTCATGCTTGATTCTATGCTTTTACTTTGTTACATTGAGGACAATGTAGGATTTAAGTATGGGGGAGGGGTTTACAACTTTCTTTGAGTCATAAATTGTAAAAATTGGGCGGACAAAGGGTTCCGGCGGATGATGCCCAAATTTTTTTTTTTTTTAATTTTCGTGGGTTTTTATTTTTCTAAAATTTTAGGTAGTTTTTTTAGTGTATTTTAGTGTTTTTCAGAGTCTTAGGATGCCCTTAACTCGTCTATGATGATATTTTTCTGAGACAATTTCGAGTTCATGGCTTTCATATTATTAATTTTTATGGAATTCTTTTGTTAATATAGATGTTTTGATTGCATTGACATGTAGTAGATATAGATAGTAAAACTCGGTACATAATTTCGCATGCTAGAATAAGTTTAAATCATTTGAACCTATGTGAGATTTTGAGCTAAATTCATGCTTTATTCTGAGTGAAAATTTCGACGTATTTAAGATTTTAGTCTCAAAAATGTTTACATGCCTCATATGATTACTTGCCATAGTTTCTAATGAACTAGAGATTGCTAGAACTTCCTCATGTTGATTTTCAAAGCTTATAGTCAATACATACTCTGATTTTAGATATGATTAAAGGCACTTAGGATTTACCACCACTTTTGCCAAATTTACATGTGTCCCATTTGTGTGCACGAGTTGCGACACCCTTATTTAGCCAATTTTGAGCCCACGTTAAGCTTTTCTTTCATCACCATATATATCTAAACACTTAACCTAGTGTAGATTTTCTTTACCCTTGTTTCAAAGACTTGGTGAGAATTTCAAAGCTAGATACATGGAGATGGCGTGAAGATGATGATAATATGTGTGTATGGGGATAGACTTGTCCAACAAGATAAGAAAAAGAAAAAAAAATTGTGAAGCTCTCCGGCAATAGGTTTTTAATGTTCAAGTTTGGATTAATGTCCCCCATATTTGTGGATTTGGAGTTTGTATTAAATTGAAGGCTCAATAGTAAAGAAATAAGGCCTCTGTCCTGTTCACAAAGCTCAGAGGAAGATTAGAATGAAGTCTGGGCCCAACAAGATGATATTTAGCCCTTGTTCTTGAATGTTGGCACTGGTAACGTTGATGAAGGGGTTTGCACGAATTGATTGAAGTTTTTGGAGCTTGACTAAGTCTTTGGAACATTCTTGAAACACCACTTATCCAAATTTTTGAATGCCTTAGCCTCAGCCCCATTACAACCCTTGAAAGTCCTTTAAGATCCTTAAGATGAGTAGCCTTTGATCTGTGGAGTTAATCGCATGAGTAAGCATATGGTTTGGGTTCATTTGTGCAAGTAATTGTTTTTATTCATGAGGTATTTTGTTTATTCTTTGATATATCTTGAGTGAATACCCCTTTTTCATGAGTGAAAATATGATGAGTGCATCCATGTGAGGATTTTGAACTTTTCTAGTGCATGCATAGCTTATAAATCACCATTGTTTTCTTCTAAGTCTTACTTGTTCATGCATGAGAATGTCTTTATTAACTCTTGAATTCCTTGTGTTTAAACTTTGTGATTGCCATGAATTTCAAAATTTAATAGTCAAAGGGCTTAGTAGTATTTTTGTTGAAATTTTTTGAGTCTTAGTTTAATTTAGTGTTTGCTAAGGGACTAGCAAAGTCTAAGTGTGGGGGGATTTGATCTACGCATTTTAGGCGTATTAATTAATATATTTTCTCTACATTTTTACTTTGATAATTGCTTAGTTTTATTAGTTTTAACTTATTTTGTTAATTTCAGGTGTTGACCAAAAGAGACGGAGTAAAGGAGTCTACAAGCATGCAAAACACAGCAAAATAATGGAGAAAATAAATTGGCTCTAAATTCCAAGGAAGAAAGGAGAAAAATTGAGGAGAAAAAGAAATAATTGGTTGACTAGGAAAACCTTTCCTATGTTGACTAGGATTTGAAAGCTTCCGGAAGGATCTTGAAGAACAAAAAATGAGAATGGGTCCAATTAATTAGAAGACCATTTAGATAGCCCAAATATGAAGATCCAATCAGCCAATTTCGTGGAGATCAAGATTTGGTAGGAAAAGGATTCCCAAAGTCAAAAGAAGAAGGAAATCATGAAGAATAAAGAAAGCAAAATCTGCCTGTGCAGATGGGCCAACTTCGAACGACAACTGGGAACGAATCAGGAGGAGTTAAGAAGCGATTAACCTATGGTTGGAAATTTGAGTCTTCTTTCCAACGACACCAAAATCATAATTTTTGGAGATCTACAACTCCGGGAAAGTGCAAATCTTTACAGACTGTCAGATTTGCCCGGGTACACAAGGAAAGTCTTGTTTTGGTAGGAAAAGACCTAATCTTCTTCTATAAATTAGGGAGCTCAGCCTCCAAGTAAATCATCACCTATCTTACGCTCTCACGCTGCCAAAATACTCAAATACTCTCCACCACAAAGATCTCCAAAGTCAAGGCCAACTACACCATCACCACCTCCTAAAACCGATGCCATCTCCATCAAAGGGTCCTCTTGCTCTCAAAGTTTGCAGTGCTGTTCACGGAACTAAAAGTGTAAACATGAACTCTTTACTCCGTAGTCTTTGTAATTATTTGTGTAAAAACCCAGTGAATGAATGCTTATTTTGGTTTTATACACTTTATGAATTCCATATGTATTCCATGTGTTTATGAGTCTTAGTTTCTCTTATGTGTTATGTGTTGGGCATAAAGCTTCGGTATAGGTAGAGGTTAGGATCACTAGGATGTTTGTATGCTGTTCATCGCATGTTAGTCCCTACCTTTAGTTAAATCGATGATTTAGTTAAGGTGTTTATATGCTGTTCATTGCACTTTAATTAAAAGATAAAGAAAACTATAACATGTAATTAGAATTGGGGTTTGTAGATTTCGAAGATGATGGGAGAATTAGAGCTGTATAATATGCATGTGGGTAGGATGGGATGATCACATGTAAATAATTAATTAGGTTTTTATTTATTTTTGTCGAAAATATGGTAAGGGTTTTTGGGATTTTCTTATGTGTTTGCTTGTCTATGAGTTGATGCATGTTAAAGTCCTAGGAATACTTGCTATGTGATTGACGTTTTTAGTAAATAAATTAGCCAATTAAAACCCACAAATTCGAAACCCCCCTTTTTAACACCACAAAAATTGCATGCACCCTTCAATCCCCAGTTAGAACGATCCCTACTTGCTTAAAATACTACATCTATAGGGTTTTAAATTATATGATTTGATTTATGTGTTAAGTGTTTAATTTGATGCATGTTTTAGTCATATCAATTTTTGGCGCCGTTGCCGGGGATTGTTAATTATTTGTGATTTTTGTTTGCCAGGGGTAGCTTCTTCCAAGTCTTTGACTTTGTCCAGTGTATTATTGATGTTCTCAAATGAATCCAATAAGGCTTGGGAGAGTTTCTTAGGAGCAGCTCGAGAAATAGCGATGTCAGCCGGAATGGGACTCAAAACATCGAGTTTGGCAGAAAGTTCCTCCAAGCTTATGACTTGGTCTTGAAGAACGACTACTTGGCTAGCGGGACCTGAAGATGATGAGGCCCATGTGGACGCTTCTTGGTTGTTAGGGGCTCCTTTGACAATAGCGATAAGAGTTGAGCATTCTAGTAAAGTAGACTGAGGGCCAGAAGTAGTAGAAGAAATTTGAGGCTAGGATTTCTGTTAGAAAACATTTGATTCAGAATAAGTGGTGATGCAGTGTGTAAAAGGAAGAAGAGGTTGTTATAGTAAGTATACCTTAGGCTCACTAAGCATATATGATTTAGCCGAGCGAAGAATATCAAGTTATATTTGCTCCAGAGCTGTGTTGGGCTCGTTTGAGGATTCTGGATTGGAGATAGGTACTATGCGCCCTTCTGCCATGGCTCGTTGTTTCTTTGGAGTGTAATGCAGAGAGTGATAAGAGAAGGAGGTGGCACCGCCTCATTTGTGGTGTCTTGCTCCTCAGACTCATCAACAAAATTCAGGAAATATTAGTATTGGGGTAGTCTGGCATTTGGGGCAGGTTCAGAGACGGGCTGATCAGAAATGTTCTTGAGATGATAGCTTCAGTGTTGATGGTGGTGCTTTCGTCAGTAACGGTGAGCATATCCTAAGGGCAATGAATGTTTAGAAGCATAATGCTGTAACTAAATGTTGCATAGGGTGTTAAAAGATTGGAGCAGATTTATCTTACCTTGAGAGTTGATGAGAGGTTAGGTTCGACCAGCTCATGCTGTTGCTCAGTGATGACAGCATCAGTCTGTGGCGATGGGACAACAGCGATAGATTGGGTCTCTGGCGATGATGAGAGATTTGTTGTTGCAACGGAGGGTGTAGGCTCAGTTTTTATTTGGTGATGAGGTTCATCTTGTACCACTTGTTCCTCCGAGTCGTCCTCGATGACGACTTTACGGTGGCGTTGTTTACGTTTACTAGAACCATCGATTGGCGAATCGACTCGAGTCTTCTTGTGAGGATGCTGAAATAAAGCAGGGCAGTTATATTCTCTTAAGGCTTAAAATGGTGAGGCATTTAGAGAACGAAATGCTTACAACTTGTGGGGGTTCTTCTTTTTCTTTTTCTGTCCTTTAGTGAGGTTCCTTGTTGACAACTGCATCTTGGGCTTGAGGTTCTTTGGAATACTATTTAGGTCCAGCAAAGGAAAGATGAATTTGAATAAAGCAGAAATATCGCCAGCATCTGCGGCAAAATATTAGCAAGGAAAGTAAGTACAGATACATACCACTGGCCAAGAGGTGTCGTTAGTGTCCTCATAGATCATGTGTAGTAGTTGTCGGTCAAAGTCATCCGTAAATTATTTCTTAAAGTTACAGAAGATAGCAGCAAAAATGGCTAGTGGTGATTTGCGTTAGATACCGTCCCAGAAGTGGGCTTTCCAAGCTAAGTAGCTAGTATTCATGTAGAAGGATGGTGCAATAGAGTGTTCAAAATCTTGTTTAGGAAGCATTACCAGTGGGAAACCATAGTCAGCATCGATCAAGTCAATGGGGTCTGGACGATAAGTGGCTTGCCAGATGCTGTAGCGATTCACTGAGCAAACACGAGGCATAAAGGCATGCAGGGATACCCCAAGTTGCTTGGCGAAGTGATTTGGGGCATATAATTCATGCCCAGGTGTAGAAGGATCAGGAACCAGTAGGTCACAATAGATGTTGCTTTGAAGAAAAATGAGTCGCCTAATTATCTTGTTATGGCGAAGGAAGAAAGCCGGTGTCAAGGTCTTGAGGGAAGTTACGGTTCTGAATTGTGTCAACCGCAGCATCAGGAAACTCGGAATGCGAGCAAATGGTAGCAAAGCATGTTTGGTAGGTCTACCCGTCAAAGGAATTGGTGGTCACCAGAGTCTTACCCAGAATTACGTCTCTCTCGAATGGTAGGATTTCGGGATGACGAAAAATGGGGTAATACATTCAGAGCCATAGCTCTACCATCCAGAGTGGTTCTGGTTAGCTTAAGTCGAGTCGCGAGAGTATCCATCTTAGGCTGCGGTAGATACTGGTGAGGATAGACTGCGTAAGACCCAACTTAGTACCCTCGAAGAGATGCTCGACGAGGTTGGTCCAGCATTTATTGACTTTCTGGGAAGAGGGGCAAAATATATATTTGAACAACCAAAATTTAAGGAAAGCTATGCCTCCTTGATCGGTTTGGTCGTTGATGAAATTGTTGTTGGTCTAGGCGGAGTATGAAGGGGGGCGATATAAATCAGCTTGAGCAGTGCATTCTATGTGGTCACCTTGTTTCCGGACAGGGTTGGCTATAGAAACTCCAAATAAAACATAGAGGTCTAAGAGAGTGATACTTACGTCGCCACAGGGAAGACGAAAGCAGTTGCATGCTGAATCCCAGAAACACATGGCGGTGGTGAAAGGAGCACGATTCCCACCAATGGGGAGTGAGAAGCATAGGTCGAGGAGTTGGTCAATATTAGCCGCTTACCATCGAGTCAGATCCAGCTCTCAGAAGTTGTTGTACCAGGCACGGTACTTTTCAGTGGTGTTGGGCCATTTGTCGATTGAGCAGGAGGTGCCCTTTTTCGTCCATCCCTCGGTGTTGGCTTTCGGGTCGTTTTGGAAGATCATAGCTTAGTTGTAGTAGGGACGACGGAGCACGGGGAAGAGTTCTGAGTTTATTGGTGTTTTGAGGAAGGGGCCTAGGTGGCTGGTGTCTGTAGAGGTAACTCTGAGAGTAAGAGTAGCGCCTAGTTGTCTTCGAGTCGTAACAGCGCAAATATCGACGGCGAGTTGATTTGCTTTGGTTGGGTAAGATCTAGGTATCTTTCTTTGTGTAGAGGCATGTTGAGTAGTCGGAGAATGATAGCGACAGAAAGACAAAAAAACTTGCTTTGGAAAGAAGCTTAAGGTTCGAATTGATAGAAGCGAAAGAGCTGCGTTGGGAGGAAGAGACTGACGCGAACATGCACTTTTTATATGAAGTCAGCCGAAGTGACGCGGCTTTTCAGAAAAGGGGAGGTGACGTGGCACTTGCGTATGGAGTTACTGTTTGATAGTAACAGCATGTTGTTTGGTAAATCAAGTATTTTCATTTCCATTGGTAAATTTAATCTCAAAACTTGAGGGACAATGTTTGGGCCCAAAATAAAATATCTCTTATTGGACTTTGATGATTGAATTGAGTAAGCGGCCCGTGTAGAATGTAAACTGTTCAGATTATAATGGGCTGGAGAAAGCTGATACATGCAACTTATTTCTAATCTAATCTCTCCTACAATGGGTAAGACTCCTTTGTGAGAGTTATTGATAAGATCACGGACGAGATTATTGATTATTTAGAATTGTATTGCAAGTCTGGATACTAAGGAGTTCCAGGTGAAGTGGAACAAAAATACATTCTTCTATATAAAGAGTTGAAAAACGATTGGAAAATGATCCTCGATCAAATACATATTTTCCTCTCAGCAAACTGTCCTTCTCACCTTGAGAAAAACCCTTGCTACTGGCGATCAAGTGAGTTGTTACCAGGAAGAGTGAGATTCATGCGATTCAAGGACCCAAACTCTGCAGCCGGCGATCAAGAGGCTTGTCACTAGGAAGAGCGAGAGTTTCGAGATTCAAGGACGCAACACCTTTTGTTCTCAACACTGCGTCTAGGAGATTGCTCTGTTTTACACCAGGAGAAGTGTAGAATATCGATTTCCGTGGCTCAGCTAGAGACACGAAAATTGCAAGTCCTAAGTCATTAGGCAAGAAGGATCCATTCAGGCGAGGTTGATGTTCTCCTCGTCTAAATCGCTTATTAAGAAGTCAAAAGCCGCTAGCTTATAAATCAACATTTCGTTGCGAGACGGTGGCATGCCAGTGCAAGAAACACGATCGAGAAAAAAGACAATTTATAAAATCTCTCAAACCTGCTGGGAGATTTTGGCCCTAAACAGCCATTTCCCGTGTAAATGTCAGCTTCGTCTTCCATACTTGTACCCTTCATTATACAGGGTCTAAGCTTGTTGACATCTGATAATTTTACTGGTTTCGGAAAGAACTCTGCTGCTCCTTCCTCCAAGCATCTGATCAATACAAGCTATGTCAGAACATGAACATACATATAAAATATCAATCTCCAAGTTCCAATAGGAATAAACTCAAAACTGCTCCTAACCGGTTGATCTTTGATGGTTCATTCTCTGAGGACATGATAACAACTGGAATGTCTTTAAGAGACTTGGACTCCTGCAAATTCAGTAAACTCAATTCAGACGCGTGTATTGAAATTCCAAAAATAAGAATGTGGAAACATCATGTTGAACTAGTCCAATTTGATACCACGTTACTTTAGAGGACATTGCTTTAGAGGTTAGATACCACGTTCTTTTGGATTAGCTTAATAAGAACATAAGGGGAATGCTACATCCCAATCGCACATATATGTAAGCAGGCTACATTTGAAATGTGAAACACACACACACAGGATCAACTCTTATTACTGTACAGATTGCAGCAATTTCAATCAACATGTCTAAAGATTGGGTAGTTTACCTTGATCTTTTTGAGGAGATCATAGCCTGTCATGCCTGGCATGCAGTAATCAGTAATGATCAAATTCACATCTACATCCTGTAGGAAAGTGAGGGGCAATTGAATAAGACATTGATAGATCGTAGATTGAAATCACAGTCACACGGAAAATAAAAAATGAATAAACAAAAAATGTAATCAAATGTACCTGATGATGAAATCAAGAAATCATACCTTGATAGGAAGAAGTCTTGAGAAGCCTCTCAATCAGCTTTCGGTCAATGATGCTATCATCAACAGCCAACACATGAAACTGAGCCTCTGCAGCTCCCAAACCCATGATTACTTACAAAGCGGAGAGACAAACAGAGAGAGAATTAAGGACAAGAAGAAAATGAAGATGAAGATGACGAAACACAATGAGGTTTCGGCGTGTTTTTAAATGGGAGGCCATCTGAATCAGAAGAGATTCAAGAAATCCTCTCCGAAATCTGACAGTTCGGAAAGGAAGATCCGATAGATTTCGTCCAGAATCTCAAGGATCTTCTAGGTTGATTTGGGATGAGGGCACAAGCAAAGAAGGTGCTGTTTCTTCATTTTTAAATTTTGACTCCTTCGTATGCAAAATGTAAAATGTCCACAATATCTATATATCTTCGAAAATATCTATTTTAGGCGCGTCAATATTTTCATGCATATATACACTTATATTTCGTTTTTGGATTACCGGTGAAATCTGATATTTTACTCATTTTTCGTATGTATTAAAGTTAAATTTTGACTCTTTCTTTTTTTCAGCCCTCACCTTTTGTCTTTACTCGAGTTGCATGACGTTTATATAGAGTAAAATTTTAATAATTTAATATTCGATTAATTAATAATTTCGTTAAATTAATAAATTTTGTTATTCCTGAGATTATTAATTTATCGACATTTTACTGTAGTTCACATTGTTTGATAATGTCTCATATTAATCTTGTAAATCAAATTATCTTACTATTGGAATTATAAAAACAAATGATACAGTTAAAAATTTGGGGCTGAATTATAATATTTAATTTAAATTAAGTAGTATTTCTTGAAAGATACACACGGTACATAAACTGTATTTTTATTCATTGATAGATCGATGACCTTAAATACAAGCAATACAATTAATTACAATCAATGTCTCGGATAATCAGGAATTGTTAGAATCTATATATTTAAGCTAATTAGGACAAAACACACACCAGAAGATTAGGAATATACTTTTCTTAAACAATCCCCATTGTGTTGAGCTCCTAATATATAAATGTATAATGCATAACTTGTTGTCTCACTATAAACCTTACCAAATGACAAAACAAAGACTTGGTCGAAGAAGAAAGAGTATAACGCATCAACTACAAATGATATTACATGTGGTGTAGACTCCCCCTGATGTCTACCAAATTGACTTCCCCTGATAGATAACTCAATCTCAGAGTTCAGATAAGTGTCGCATGTTAATGCACTTCAGATGTTTCACAAATGTAGATTTTGGAAGTGACTAGGTGAAGAAATCTGCAACATTATCCGCAGAACCAATCTAGCTCACATGGATAGTCAAGAACTGCTGTTGTTGCTGATTGTAAAAGAACTTTAGCAAATGTGTTCTATATTATCACTCTTAATATAACTCAACCTCGTATGCTCAATGCAAACTACATTATCATTAAAGATGCAAGTTGGTGCATTCGTAATAGATGGTAATCCACTAGACAACCATCAAAATGATATATTACTGATCGAAGCAAGACACACTCTTTAAAGCTTCATGCAGAGCTATAATTTCAAAATGATTCGAGGAAGTAGCAACAACAGATTTACTTTTTAGATCTCCAAGAAATGGTCGTGTTCCCAATGGTGAAAACACAACAAGTTTGAGAATGTCCTCTATGCAGGTCAAAGAGATACCCGATATCAGCAAATAATACATACACATCATTCGGTGTCTCGGAATAGGGTAGTATGCTGAAAAAAGGTTCAGTGCCAGCTTTTGACGGGTTGAGGGCTTATTCGACGAGTCAATGGACTCTAGCAGATCCATCCACGGAATTGAGTCTGACGGGTTGAAACCCATGTTCAACGGGTCGAACTTTGCAGAATCAAAAAGTTACATTTCTGGCTCAATTCTTTTCACTGAAATTTCTAGTTTATCTCTTGTTTATTTATAGGGAAAGAATAAGCCAAAGTCAATGGATCCCTTCAAGTACCTGAAGATGTGTTTTACTCCTTTCCAATGACGTTGTGCAGGCACAGAGCTAAATCTTGCTAATAAGTTTACTGAGAAGGCAATGCCCGTTCATGTGAACCGAGCTAAATACTATAAAGATCCAATAGCATGGAGATATGGAACCTCAGCTCCCAAAATTTCTTCATTATCATCTTTCAGACGAAACAGATCCTTTTTGGGTTGTAGATTGTGAATAGCCATTAGTGTGCTAAGAGGATGTGTTTTGTTGATGCTAAATTGCCTAAGCATCTTTTGGACATAAGCAGACTAGTGAATAAAAATTCCACAAACTTGGTATTCTAGCTTTAAACCGAGGCAAAATTGAGTCCTTCTAAGGTTTTTCATCTCAAGCTTAGATTTCAAGTAGCCAATTGTCTCATTAGTCTCATAAAAAGATCCGATAATGTTCCTATCACCAATATAGACTTCTACAATTGTTAGAACCCGACCCGGGTTTTGCTGGCTAAACCAAAATTAGGACCTAACGACACTACTAATTGAGAAATTTTCCAATGTAATATGAATAAACATATTACTGGAAAGGATAAATTTTAACTAAATAAATTAACTAAATTTTAATAATATATTCGGAAAGGATAAAAATAAATTTTTGACATCAACACATCAAAACAATAAAAATAAATTCGGAAAGGATAAAATATATTCGGAAAGAATTATTTAAGCTAAGTAGCTAATAACTCATGGGATCAACTGCGGATCCTATCAAAGAGAAAATGCTATACCTCGAACTCCGTGCACACCCGACCTCAGTTGAATCTTTGCAACCTTGACATTAAAACCAAAGGCTTAGGGAAGGACATTCCAAAAACATAAAACTGTTAGAGTGAGTGGACATAAAATCAAACAATAAAAACGTTAGAAAAAGTGTAGTTATGTCCATCCACTAAATTTATGTGAAAATCTAGTATGCAAGTACTGTTAAACATATAAGAGTGAACTACTTTGATAAGTTCTACATTCGATATTGATTTGAAATCAAGGAGGTGAAACTGAAAACTAACTTATTGGAACTATCTGACTTCAAAGAACATGAAAGGGATGACTAAGGTATCTGGCACTCTAGTCATCAATAGCTAACTGACTGAAACTAGAACCTGACACTGAATAATCTAAAAATGGTGACGGAGGTATCTGGTGACTTTAGGAGCCTAGCATCCATGACGACATGTGGCTAGTGTGACTTAAAGGAATCTAAGGAACTAGGTGAAGGCGGTAACTAATGGGATAACATCCCTAGTCACCTAATGCCGTTTAGGCCACTAGCAACTAGATGACATAGCAGAGTGTACTAGCAACTAGACGGCATAGTGGAGGATACTAGCAACTCCGCGGCCACTCAATGATCAGTTGAGTAGCACATATGTGCACTACCAAAAAAACGAACTTAAACGACGAAGCAATTTCATAGCCGAAATGGTTTTTTTCGTCGTTTAAGTACCTAGGCGACGAAATGTTCATCACCTAAGTTTCTTCATCTAAGAATCATAGTCTAAGTACTTAGACGGCAAAAATTTAGTTTTTTGTTGTCTAAAGTGCTACTTAGAAAACGAATAAGGTTTCGTCGCATTTGTACTTAGACGACGAAATTTTTTGATATAAACGACGACATTATTCGTCGTCCTACATTCATCTTAGACGATGAATAACAACCTTCGTCTTCTAAGTATTACCACTTAGATAATGAATATAATTCGTCGTTTTAGGTCAATCACTAGACGACAAATAAGTGAATTACGTAGACTACGAATAATAGTTCGTCGTCTACGTAATTCACTTAGATGAAGAATACGTGTTCGTCGTCTAAGTGGTACTACTTAGACGACAAAGATTATTGTTAATCGTCTAAGGTATACCACCTAGGTGAAGAATGTGTTGTCGTCTTAGTGATTGAACCTAGGCAATGAATTATTGTTTGTTCGTCGCCTAAGTTGGTTTTTTTTTTATATTTTTTTTGTTTCTGAACTATAAATTAAATTAATAATATATTCATTAAATATGAAAAGTGTACGTATATCGATCGAAATATACATAAAATAATCTATGAAACTAAACCAAAAATCGGAGTAGACATCTCGGCGGTTCCACCGCCGCCACTCGCATCGTTGTCCTCATCGTGCTTAGGAGGGGGTGGGGAACGACACTCTGCTGCAGGTTGCATGCCTATCGACTCGAGAAAATTAAGGACGACGCTCATCTGAGAGCTTGTCAAACTCGCTCCTCTCGGGCCAATCTAGCCTCCTCCTTGGCCAATCGAGCCTCGTCTTCTGCTACTCGGACCTGTTCCTTGACAGCCACCATAGTGCGCCTACTCTCCGATATGGATGACTAGGTCAAATATCTCTGGACCACCCATTTTAGCTCACGAACCTCTTTGTCCGGTCAGCAGCGAAAAACAACATTGGCAATATTGATCTGAGCCTTCTTCGATAGACAAGGGAGCTGTTCAGGCGTCATCTCCGAGTTTTCCAACTGCGTTTTCGCCAATTCCTCTTGAGCCATTTATAGCAACCTCTTCTGAAATTAAACATGTGAACAATACATCAATATTTTATTTCTAAAAAAAATTTCCATAGTTTCCCGTAAAATTGGAGGAACCAAAAATCTGCAGGGAAGAAAATACTTCGAATAACCAATTCCAACAAAATAAATTCACCATGGGCACTGATTCTTATCCGGATTTCTCAAGTCCAGAATCATAATTTAACCAACTTAAAGCAAATTCCAAATGTCAAGGGCACAACCTAATTAAATGTACTAATCATAAGTCAATGTCTTCAAACCAATTATTGTTAGATTAAATTCAATAAATTTCAAAAATACGATTAAATTCAATGAATTTCAGAAAAATAGGTACTTACGCCATATTGACTCGCTTCATTGACTTACCCGGGCTTAACATAAGCATCCTTGTTGGCATCCAAGAAACAATGCTTCAAACCCGCATCTCTGTGGTTCTTTGCATAATAGATGATCTGTCGTGAGCCCGTACCATGGTTGACAAGACCCGCCCCAAATTACTGCAGTCATCTAGGGTAAGTCTTGCAAGACTCGTATTAGAGTATCTATTACCGACTAATCAGTACCAGCTACCCTAGCACGAACAACCCAGAACTTTAACTAAGAACCTCCACTGAGAAAACAAAATATGTGGACAATCATGCCTCGTACTCTGGACAGTCACGACTTCAACTGGCAAACCTGAAAACTGGGAAATTTAAAAAAAAAAGACCCAGGGAAATACATAAAAACATAAATTGTTAGAGTGAGTGGAAAAAATCATAAACTATGTTGATCTGTAAAACTAAACTATATGCCTTTCCACTAATTTTCGTAAAATAATGCTATTTCAGAATTATAAACTGAGTACAAATGGAGGCACTCGCCCAGGCCACCTAACCTGAGATGTAATACAAATAAATAAATGTGACGGGATCGTCCTCAGGCCACCTAAGCTGAACTGATCTGAGTCAGACAAGGCCACTTAATCTTCCCTAACTAATTTATCTGATGATCAGCCGAATAGCTAGAGCATCGATGTAACTAAACAAACCATCATAAATAAACCTTCAACTCAAAAAGCTCTAAACTAAACTGTAGAGCATGCTGATAAAAATATGAACTTGTTACGACTATGAAAATAAAAGGTCCACTCAGAGTACTGTGTCGTGATTCCCATCCAGCCAAAGCTTGTCTGTTGACGTTTCTAAACATCTGTCACTAGCTGCTAATACGTCGTTCTGAAACAACAATTATTACTTAATAACTACTCGTTGAAAATCATAATGAATATCTAACCTCGTTAACCAAAGAGCATATCGTCGAGAACCTGACATTCTCGAATAACGTGCTTTCCAAACTAATGACAAGCTTAATCAAATTCCAAATTCTAACTCTTGAATCCTTCTTAAAGTCACAACATATTCTAAAACGTTACGCAACTCGAAGTCGAATTGACTATCGACTAAATCGTTCAATATACTCATAAAATTGTTTCATTTATATCCGATTAACCACACGTCTTAATCAACCATATCTAAATCAATTCAATAACCTCTTCATTACATTTGTTACGTAATTACGAGTAAAACAATATAAAATTTACTACAAAATACCCTTCACCAGAGCGCCGCTATGAACCACTGCCAGCAGCGGCGGTGACTTTTCTGACGAACCGAAGCTCAACATGTTCAAAATCAACCCAAAAACAAATTTATAACTACAACAAAGTCCAATTCTAACTAGAAATCACCGAATTTGGTTTTGAACCAAAAGCCCCAAAAAACTTCAATCGATCGATTCTTCATCCTCAGGTTGGAATTGGAGAGCCATCCACATATGGTTTGCTTCGTGGTGAGGAGAGCTTTAAAGCCTAATAGGTTTCGCCGGTGGATTTGGCAAAAAAAACATCGACCCGAAACCTCAATTCTCTCAGTTTTTCTTCTTAAAATTAAGCCATCTCCAGTCGAATTAGTGGTGGAGACCATATGGAAAATGGATATGGAGAAGAGATGAACATTTTCATACAAAAATCGTTGGGTTTTGTGGCCGACCGATGGACTTTCCAAAATTGAAGAGAAGAGAGAAAGGGAAGAAGAAGGAAAAAAAAAGTCTAACCCAAAATTGATTTTCCATTTTGGGTAAGTCATATTTATATTCGCGACTAATTAACTTCGTAAAATCGATTAAAACTTTCGATGATCACAAGTTCTTCATCGTAACTCCGATTTTAACACTTAACGTGGCCATAAAATAATCTCGATAAACTCTACAACTTTCCTCAATATAATTTTCCAAAATAGAAATTCATTTTTATACTCGTCCATTTATGACTATTACATTTCCGATAAACTTCCGTTGATCATAACTTTCTTGTCATAACTCCGTCTTCGACATTCTTCACATCTACAGACTAGTCTCGATAATTTCTATGACTTCGACCCGAAGTCAACCAACTTCAACTATCAGATAAAAATTCAACTAAAATGCTCTCAATATTTACCAACGGTGATAAAACTAACTACACTTGATTAGCCTTAAATAAATCATAAAAAGGAAATTTCTCGGGATGGGATATTACAATGGTGGTCAGTCTTCTTCTCACGATTTGTCTTGTTGGCATTTGACTTTAACTGTTTCACAACAAAGAATAATAAATAATAAATAAATATTTAAAAATAAAAAATTATTCATTTTCATTACATTAGAGAAAATGAAGACAAACCTTAACTTCTCAGACTCAAAGTGTTTGACCAACCATTGTCACTCGTCTTCCCTTTCTGTCTACAACTCTTGTAGGGTAGGCGATGCGCCGTGTTTCTTGTAGTACTTATGGAGGTCATACTTCCAATCTTTGAAAATGCGGGTTGCCGTGTCCTCTACATATTCCCATATCTCCGGTCATCCTTCATAGTCAAAATGTACCTAGGAAAACAATCAATAAATAATTAAATTTCCAGACCTTCTGCCTTTATGCTTTGAAATTAATTATGAAATTAAATTCAAATTAAATAGACCCTATTACCAAGAGTTCGTCATACACCCTGAACTTTTCGAATTCGGGAAACTGGTTCCAGGTAGAAGCAATCATACATATGTTGTTCCGTATGATTGCTCCGATGTTGTGCGAGCACAAACTGCTAAGGTCTGAGGTCGTAGGGCCTCGGGTGAAGTTGTCGAACGGCACCTCGATCTTCTTCCCCGTTGAATTTACTATGCGCTTTCTTTTAGCGTTCTTCCCGAGTCCTCGGGTGCGTTTAGGGACCAGGTATGAGAGCTCCCTTCTGGTCTTGCGTCGGGCGCTGTAGTGAATAGAATCGCCAATGGATTCTTGGGGCCTTGGGACTCTGTCGCTGTTGAAGCCAAAATATCTAGCTTGACTATATAGGTTGTATCCTCTTCATTTGGAGCATTTGGAATCGATTGTCCATCCGCTTGAATTGAAGGAACGGTAACCGTCTCATCTTAGGTGTGACCTCAACTCAATTGTCGTCTAATGGATTGGAATTCCGCAGCCTTATCCGCTGCCGTGCGCCTCTTTCTATCGCCAGACATCTTGAATAAGGTGCACAAAATCAAACATTCAAAATTTAATATATAAATATCCATTGTATATTTATTGACATCATAATTTACAAATCAATCCAAGATTCATCTAATTTTAAATATATTCATTTTACATATTCAACAAAATCACAGATTACGTCATTTCGTAAATTCATATTCATATATTCATTGGCATATTCAAAAAAATCACAAATTCAAAAAATATAATTAATTCATTCCACAAATTGTATATATACTCCTATATATTTATATTAATTCCACTAAATTTTTTTTATATATACTCATATATATATATTCCAATAAGTTACATATATACTTTATATATATATACACGGGGCCGGTCGAGGTGATGGGGTGGTGGAGGCAATGGGGGCACCGACAAGTGGAGAGAGAGAAGAGAGGCCATATAGCCTTTTCCGGCAAGAGGGCTCCTCGGGTCGATGGGGTTTGCACCGAGAGAGAGATAGAGAGAGAGAGAGAGAGAGAGAGAGAGATAGAGAGAGAGAGAGAGAGAGAGAGAGAGAGAGCTCGATCGATTAGGGATTTCTCCCAGAGATTTTATTGACCTGATTTAACGACTTAGACGACGAAAATCTACCACTTTCTTAGTATAAGTCGTCTTGAAAATTTCCCCAAAAAATGGCGCAAAAAAATCACTACTTAATTTTTAGGGTTAGACGATGAAACTACATGGTTTCGTCGTCTAACAAGTCACCTAGACGGCAGAACAATGTAGTTTCGTCGCCTAGGTTATAATTTATTAAATTTTCTTTTACATAATTAAATAAAAAAAATATTCTACCTGCCTAAAAATTTACCCCAATTCGGTTACGTATAGTACGTACGTACTCGATCAATCATTTTTTTGGATAGTACGTAGTTTTAATTTGTCAATTTCGATAAAAATCTTTAAAAACAGAAACGATCGTAAATATTAGTTATATATTTATTATTAAAACTATTCTGATGTTACGATCGAGTATTTATTTCCACTATCTAGCTTATGTCGAAACTGTAAACATGAATTATATATAAATTAACCTAAAATATATACACATAAAACTAGATTAATTAACGAGTTAATACTTGTTATATATACATCTACTAAGGTTGTATAACTTAAGTGTTCGATCTTATGTTTGTATTTAATCTATATCTATATTAACAAAATTTAATTAATTTGGAGAAAACAACCATTAGATATATTTATCACCACTTAATATGTAAGTAGACGAATTTTTATTCAATACGAATTTCATTAAGGGTTTGATCGGTGTAGTCATCAACTATAAAAGAGAATTAAATTTCTATCAAAACGGAAACGTTGATACACATTATTGTACGTGACAACTTTATATATATAATTCGCAAACGGAAACATTGATACTCATGCATTATTGTACTCATAGATTGTGAAAATCTACTAAGACGATGAAAGTGGTAAATTTCGTCGTCTACATGTGACTTAGACGACGAAACTCTACTACTTTCGTCGTCTACATACCACTTAGATGACAAGAATACTAGTTTCGTCCTCTAAGTTTTTTAGGGTTTAGGAAAAAGGGATTAGGGTTAAGGGCTAGGGTTTAGGGTTCACTACGACTTAGACGAAGACAATATGTATCGTTGTTGTCTAAGGAGTATACTTAGACGACGAATTAATAAATATTCGTCATCTAAGTCGTACGTAGATGACGAATGTACGTATTTTTGTTGTCTAAGTCGTACGTAGACGATAAAAATACTTAAGTTCGTCCTCTAAGATGTCATCTTTATAATAGAAAATGATCTTGCATTTGTTGATTCTATGTCATTCATGTTAGTCTACATAACTAATATTTAATTATATTCCTTAATTAAATATAATTAATTAATTAAATGTTAAATATAATTAACTAATTATTATTATTGAGTATTTCGTATAAGTAAATTAAAAAAATATATCACTCCTCATCTTCATCATCATTTGAATCATCCTCCTCCTCACTATCATTTAAATGCTTCTTATCATCATAATCTCCATCGTCTGAATCGTATCTAACGTCATCATCATTTCGTCATCGTCCAGCACCTCTTCAGGGGCATTCTTCTCTAAGTCATCAATCTCTTCTTGAGTAAGATCTATGGTGCCATCAGGAATGGGTAAGTGTTCGTTAGACCAAATCAGTTCCCTTATGTCTGGGATGATAGAAGTATTAGGCTCTTGATATCCATTATCATTCTCTACTTTAGTGTCAGTCGCTGACGTCCCTTCTAGTGTGGTGGCACTCCATATTCATCGGTGAGATATTCCTCCATGGTTAACAATTTTCTATCATTCACCAGCTTTCGGATCATTGAGATTAAACACCTGCCTAACTAAGGTGGCAAGAGTGAATAGCTCATCCTCATACCAGGTTGAGTTTGTATCTACTGATAAAAGGCTCAAATATTCCTTCATATGCTTGAATCATTTACACTTGAATAGAAAAACGTTGATATCATTCCCGTAAAGTAGTTGTACGACATTAACATGAACCCTGTAATATACATCAACACCTTCCCGAACCACAATCCCACTGTTTTGTGTTATTCTTCCTTCATCTCGATCCACTGAATGAAACTTTACACCGTTGACAAAACATCTGAGATAAATGCAGTGTTGAACTAGCTTATGCGCCAACAAGTGCTTTTCCTATGACCACCACCCCTCGTGGTCACCAGATTTTTCCAGATCAATCATCTGCAAAAATATTAAGAAGATATATGAATGTGTATTTAATTTCTACCGAAAATTTGACATAGTCCCCCTAAAGAAAAGGGTAATCATAAACTTGCAAGCAGAAACTAAGGCAATCCACTTCGCATAAGTAAACACCACATGTCATTCAAATTTACCGTGGGCACCTATTTCCATCCGAATTTCTCAATTTCATAAAAAAAACTATTTAATCATAAACCTATATGCATGCATGATTTAAATTAATTAACCATACGTACCAATTTGAGGAAATAATCAGGGAACCTCTTCTTAAGCACTTTTTCAACCCAGTTATGACTCTTGTCAAGTTTGGCTATCTAAATTTTCTTCCTGTAAAACTCCATGTACTGGTCAACCTTGTCACAGTCTGGCAACACTACCCAATGCGCTTCAATAAGTTCTTCTTCAGTTAATCTTTCATTTTATACTCCTCTAAATGATCGTACAACATTAGTGACGATTGAAAGATTATTGTGGGCATTTTGATTGGAAGAGGTGGTCTGGACTAGATCCTTGGGGTAGCTGTCGCAGTAGGTAACACACTCGTGTATTAGGTATATCTCTACTATGGTGCCATTCGGGGTAGATTTATTTTTTACGAATCCTTTATACTATCCGAGTTGTCTGTAAAATAGTCAACAGTTAATTATATGAAGAATAGTAGAAACACTTGAATATATATATATATATATGTAAATGATAAAAAATCAGTTATGACCGAATAAGAAAATCGGGTCAGGTCCGCCGTGTGGTCACATTAACAGGTCGTGAGGAAATGGTTCTCTTCGTCTGGGTAGAAATTTTGAATTTATACCCTATGGTCAATCTACACCAATGATATAGATTAAACTTCTGGCAAATCTAACGGACCCAAAATTTTGACCGATGGTAAATTTTCAAATAATTACCGGAGTAATCCAAACTTCTTAAATTCGTAACAATTACCTCGAACCTCTGAAAAATAAAATAAAAATACTCATGAGTTTGTAAAAATTCTCTCTACAACTTTCGTGAAGAAAGTGAATCAAGAATCATAACTAAAAAAATGTCACTTTTTAAATCAGGAATAAATTAATAATCTTGATAAACGAGTCAAAGCTGGATCAACTTAATAATAAGCTCGGCGAATAAGAATTAACAAGGTAATTTAGGTTTGGGTTGTTACAATCTGCCTCCCTAATAAAAGTTTCACCATAGAATTACACAAGTAATTGTCAACACCCAACTACCACCATGAACTTCTGTAAGGTCCCCTACGCAAGACGCTTCCCCAATTGCCCTAAAAATATTGGTGCGATCTCTCGCATGGATTTGCGCTGATTTCTCGAACTACTAAAACCCCTCAAGCTAAGCATTTCTCTGAAATGCTATAACATCAAAACTGTCCGCTCTAGGATTTTCCTAAAATGCTAACTACAAAAGCTCTGAATTTAAAAGTTAGTGAAATGATACCAAAGCTGCTCTGATAAAAACCTTCAAGGCTGGAGGATAAGAACATGAATCTTCTACACTTCTCCAAATCTTCCATTTTCCTCGACAACATGAAAAGTACGAGTTTAGAATTAATTCAAATTCGAAGTTACAAATCATGCTGACACATGGTAAGGCAAAATTATTGTTATAGAAGGATTGACCGAGTAAGTCTAGGACAAGCCTCTAAAGGTAGTTGTGACGACCTGGAACAGAATCAGTAGTGTAATCGGCTAAATCCATGAGGTTAGCGCGTAATCGCAGATTTTCGATTGTTGATTGAATCGCCAGACTTGATTATCGGCCGAGAATTTGAGTTGAGTCTCTTCTCGAGAGTTTTGGTACGCGTGATTTCGAGTTCGTGGGCGGTTCCAGATTATTATTTCGATGACCGAGGAATATAATATGAATATTTGAAATTTTGGAATATTGTCGAGTTTATCCGTTTGTGTTCGAGTGTATCCGAATTGTGATTGTGATCCGTTTTGAACGTTGATCGATCCGAACCGTAAATGGAATGATTATCGACTTGATTTGCGAGTTTCGCGATTTGTTATGATTTCGGCGTAATCTTCTAATATGGCGGCTTCCTTAGCGACTAAATTATCGGGCGAGAATCTGATTTGGGATCCTTCATGAAAGTTGTAGAGAATTTAATTTCGAGCTCGTGGGAACTTCTGAAGGATTTTTTCGAGTTACGAGGATTATGTTATGAATATTTTCGGCCGTTGATCGTTTAATCGGATAAGCTTGTGATGAATCGACTAGTTGACTTTTTATCGGATTGGTTGAAGTTGTTTGACTTCGGGTGGAAATTGAAGAACTTGTCGAGATAAGTTTGTTGACGCGAGAATTGTTGGAAACGGATTTACGACGCGAAAATTACGGGTGTTCGAAGTTTGTCGAAAAGTATGTTTGGAAGTTTCTAAAAAGGGAAAGTACTTAAACTGGGTTCTTCTTTTGGAAAGTCAAACTATGCATTTATTGGAGTTGACCGAGTCAACTCGGAGGAGGATGGGAGGTGCGACGGGAGGCACGGCTCGCCGGCGGTGGGCTGCCGTCCGGCCACCTCCGGCTTCGGGCTTGGACTCGTTCGACTCGCCTCGGCGTCCCCGTGGTGTTTCTGGCCACCATCAATGGCGAGGACACCGGAGAAGGATGAATTTTCGGTCAAAAGTTGGTGGATTTTGGGGTTTTTGGTTGACATTTTTTCCGGCCAAATTGAGAGGCATGAAGCACTGGGCTTTGAAGCCCTCATAACCATGAATCTACCTATGTAAGTATGGTGTTCCAATTCTTCTTGTACATAGTGAATCGATCGATTAAAGTTTGTGTGACAATTCGGTTTTGCATGAAATTGGACTAGTTAGAGTCAAAATTGATCTTTGGTGTAGTTATGGAAGTTGTTTGTTGGATAATTTTGAGTGGAATAGGTCTTGGTTCGCCGGAGAATTTCATGGTTGGGTGGCGCCACCGCCGGCGGCGGTGGTCATTGGTGGTGCTTCGGTCAAAGTTGACTTTTTGGGGTTTTCGACGAGTTATATGTCGTTTCACTCGGAGTCGCACCCCGATTTGTTTTTCGAATTGACCATCGGAAATTATAGCAAGGTTTTGTGGTGTGATTATCGGATTTCGACGATTTCGTCATTATTGAATTATATATTTCCAGGAACGGTTGTTTCTCGTGATATGATTTGAGTTGTTGAATTATGAATTTGAGCAGTGGATTTTATGATTATCCAAGGGTTTGTGATTGTTCGTTTGGCGAGGGATTTTTCGCCGGATCACGGGATTAACGCGTATCGCGTTACGCTCACCTGTGAGTGGACATTTTTATATTTTCACAGTTGTTGCGAGTTCGTGATTTTTCATGATTTTCCATATTTACTTTATACGATGTTGAGATATGTGTTATTTTCGGAAGTTTTATTTTATATTTATTGGTGATGGCATTACTGCATCGATGCTTCGGCTACTCGGCTGATCACCGGTAGTCCGCCAGAGTTGAGAGATTCCTCTGGGCAGGGTTGAGAGATTCCCCTGTATGCCGTCGGGGTTGAGAGATTCCCCTGGCCTATCACCGTCGGGTTTGAGCGATTCACCTGACCGTCGGGCTTGAGAGATTCGCCTGGCAACCTCCATATATACTTTCCGAACTCGCATTGTTTTACATTGATTATGTATATAAACTGGTGAAAGGCATATGTTTATTTTTGTCCACTCACTCTAACCTTTTTATTTGCCTTTCCCCTGGGCTTTTCGGTTTCCGTGCCCAGTTTGCAATTCGGACTCTGGTGTCTCACTTCGTGGTCGGAGGCATAGTGTTCGAGCTACCTTGTTTCTTCCAGTAGGTTTCTTATTCTACCTACTGTGGTATATTTATATAATTATACACTAGAGGTCGCTCTGAGCATTCTTATGTATACCTTTATACGATTTTCCCCGGATTTCTGTAAAGTATAGTTATATTTATTACTTTATATTACTGTTGATATATTGAGAAATCAGAATGGGATTGGTGCCCACGGTTTGATTTTTGTGGCACAGGATGAAGTGTATTTTCCGGGTGCAGGTAATGGCAATTCCACGTTAGTAGCGTTACTCTGCCGAAATTTTGATGGTTTTTGTTGGTTCGTGTTTTCAGAAGGGGTTTGATTCCGGTTTAGTAAACTAAATCGAGGTTGGGTCCTTTCAGTAATCGATTTAACGGTTATGAAAGCTGGCACAATGAACTCTAAACTACTCAAATGTAAGGGAAGTCTCGATAGAACACTAGTGCACTAAAACATTTACGAAGAGATTAATCTTGGCGAAAGAACTGACAATGAACTGGTCGACACAACAAACCTTGAACCTGAGTGTCACATCAAAAAGAAAAACTAGTTGACAAAACACCACACAAAAGGTCATCTAACCCTGCCTCGTGAAAAGAACATTTTTGAATACTCAAAAGTGAGGGAAATTCTACCGAAAATTCAGCATGACCTCTTCGTTTATGGCTGAACCAAAAACCTGCAAATTGTCGCATTTCTCCAACATAAAACAAATAATCTCCAAAATCAACAACAACTTTCCCAAATTATCTAAAAAATCCTGAGTTTAAATATGTTGCCACGATACACCACTAATTATCCTACACATAAGTTCACCAAGAAGAAACGATATTGGATAATTGAACTGCTGTAAATCACTGGAATCTACCTAAGGGTGAAAAGCTGGAAAGACAAGAAAAAGACAAATATACAAGAACTACATAAGATGAGATTTGGAAACGGTTAAGGTTGAGGTTAGAGACCTACAATCTTGGCAAAAATGAATTGCAAACAATTCTTGAATTACTGTACTATTTTTCTTATTTTCTGGTTTGTCAAGCACTCTTTTTGCATCAAGCATTAAGAAAAACTTAACTAATAAAAAAGAACGAATCAAGGACAACCATTTCGAACGACGCTATGAGATACTTTACGTAACATTACGGGAAAAACGAAACGAAACAAAACAATCGAATCAGAACAAGATGGAACAAAATGAAATGAAACAACTTTACAATAAAAAGGTTGATGTGGTACACTAGAGGCTATTTTGAAGTCTCACTACTATTTCAAGCAACTCATTAACTACTACTAGACTTCTAACACTAAAACTTCACCACCGTCTGAAAGATCAACACTAAACATCGCCAAAAACCTTTCAGTCAATAGATGGGACCCTAAACACAACCCCAAAAGAGTTACACTACTAGAAATACCCACTTAGATGACGAAATCTTAACTGTTTCATTAACTAAGTAAGTATTAGAAGATGGAAAAATAATTCATCACACAAGAAAATATTTCGTCGTCTAGGTTAGACTTAGATGACAAATTTCTAGTTTCGTTGCCTAAGATTATGCTTAGGCGACGAACATCAAGTTTCATCGTCTAAGAGTTTCCTTAGACGAAGAAATATGTATTCATCAAATGTTTCATCATCTACGAAACAATTTAGACGACAAATAAAAGTAACGTGGTCTTAGTACAACTTCTTAGATGACGGATAATATTTTTTTCGTCTAAAAGAGCTAAACTTAGATGATGAAATACATAATTCTTCATTTAAGGGCTAACCTAGACGACGAAGCTATCTTCGTCATCTACGTACAGACTTAGATGACGAAGTGTTACACTTAGACGACGAATTATTTTTTCATCTAAGAAAACTCAATTATTTAGATCAGATTTCATTTCCAAATGGAGCATTTCATCTCTCAACATCTCTCAAAACCTTTCAAGACCACTTTCGGCCACTATTTCAATTTATATGGTTTTTCCACCTCTGAAGTTCTAGTTTACCCACTTATCTTCTTATCGATGACGATATTAACTCATTTCTCTCGATTTAAATTTTGCATTTAATTATGTATGTAATAATGTGCGGTGATGGAGTTCTCCGACAAAATATTCCCTTGAATAATTCCGACGACCTTGCATGTTTGCATATATATTGCATTAATTAATTATTTAATTATTAAGCTACTTGCTTGCTTGTGTTGATTATTTTTATATATATGATTAAATATGTTAGATTAATTAGTTAAAAACTTATATATAATATGTAAATGCATATTATTGTGTTATGTAATTTAATTATATAATATATTAGATTATTTATTGAAAAATTATATAATATGATAATTAACTTACGCATAAATAATGACAAGAGTTTGATACAGTTGGTGAATAGAAGTGATCAGAGGTATATGGATGAAATCAGAGAGTTTATGTTGTGTGCGATGCAACATGGTTAAGGAAAGAAGCGTTGTAGGTGTCTGTGCAGAAAATATTTTAACCATCAGTTTGTGGAGGTTAATCTTATGTCTTAACACTTGTATGACCACGGTATGATGTGGAGTAACACTATATGGAGTGAGCACGGTGCAGTAGTAGACTTTAACTCAGGACCAAACTTCACCTCATAGTACAGTTACCAAGGTGTCTCATGTAGTGGTAGTGGCATCCCATCTTAGAACCCCACTGTGGATTTGGTCCATGATTCTTTCCAAAATTTAATCATGTTAGACATAGAGGGAGGTTATTACATAGTCCTTGCAGCCTTGGCCACTGACACTACTGAGATGGATAAGTACAAAAGGATGCTACTTAAAGCCTAGATCCTTGTGTACCCTGGATGTCCACAGAAAGTCTCGCGATATATAATGGAAGAAATTCAGAGAAAAGTGAAGAAAAAAATGTCAGACCATGCTTTTGACGAAATGCATATATGTAAGTTTCTTCCTGATCATCACAAAATTCCCAAAACTCATTATGTTTTAGGCAAACTCAGCCTAAAGTACAAGAAAATTCACGCATGCAGAAATGATTATGTGCTGTTTTACAAAGAATATGTACATTTGAACTACTGTCCTGTATTTAACCAATCTAGATATTTGCACTATAATAGAAAGAGTACGAAGAAGCAAATTCCTGTGAAGGTGCTTCTTTATTTTTTGTTGATTCTTAGACTGCAAGGTTTGGTCATATCTCTATACACAGCAGAGGTAATGAGATTGTATGCGGAACAAAGAATATATGATGATGATGTGCTCAGACATGTAGCAGATGGGGAGGGTTTTAAAGATTTGGACAGGGAATTTCTAGACTTTGCAGCAGAGGTTCAAAATGTTAGACTCAAAACCCGGCCAAAATCTCCATATTTCATGCTCTCCTCATTTCGAACCACTTTTACAACTACCACGAAGACCAATTCCACCTCTAACATCTCCAATTCCACAAAACCCGATTAGAAATTCAAACCGGAACTCCATTCGGGTTCACCCCAAAACTTCATCTCGTCCCAAACTAATTAACTAGGAAGCCTCAATGAGGTGTGGGGAGCAAAACCCCCAACATCTCGACCCTCAAAACTCGCCGGAACCACCTCCACCGTCACCGTCGAACCACCCCATCTCGACCTTAATCGGACTCCCCAAAAACTTAATCAATTTCCTTCAATCCAAATACAGACCTACTCGAAATCAAGAGAGGAAGGAGACCTTACCCTTCGCTTGGCCGGAGGTGGCCGGAAAACAAGTCGTCGGACGGCAACTCCCAAACGGGAAACTTTCCCTTTTTGTCCAAAAAGTCAACTTACCAAAAACAGAAGGTCAACTACTGGTCAAACTCAAATAGTGTTTTACGACTAATTCTCGACTATTCCGCTATTTATACTCGAACCTCGGGTCGATCGACGGTCCGAAATGAATCTACGAAATGATTCGGATAAACACGAAACAATCGGATAAACTCATCGGAACCCGAAACTTCAAATAATCATAAAATATTCCTCGGTTATCAGAAAAATCTTCCGGAACCGCCCACGAGCTCAAAATCACGTACTCTACAATTTCTGTGAAGACAACCAACTCAAATTCTCGACTGAAAATATAGTCGCGAATCGAATCGACAAATCACACTATATCGTAAAACCGCGACTATAACCAAATCTCGAGAATCGTGCCAAACACACATCTGATTCTGGTTCGGGTCGTCACAAATCTACCCCCCTTAAAGAAATTTCGACCTCGAAATTTACGTACCTGTCATGTGAACAGATGAGGATACTGCTCCCGCATACGCTACTCGGTCTCCCAGGTGGCCTCCTCAACTGAATGGTTCTGCCACAAGACCTTCACCAGCGGAATCACACGGTGCCTCATCTCTTGCTCACGACGATCGAGAATCTGCATTGGCTCCTCAACATGGGTTAAGTCCTCCCTGATCGGCAACTGCTGTGGGGCTAACACATGTGAAGGATCTGAGATGTACTTCCGCAACATCGAAACATGGAAGACATCATGCATACGAGCCATCTCAGCCGGTAACTCAAGTCTGTATGCAACAGCTCCAACCCTCTCCGTAATCTCATACGGACCAATGTACCGTGGTCGAAGCTTGCCACGCTTCCCGAAATGCACAACTCCCCTCCACGGAGATAGTTTCAGGAAGACCCAATCACCAACCTCGAACTCTAAACTCTTCCTCCTCACATCCGCATAGCTCTTCTGCCGATCCTGGGCGATCTTCAACCGATCCCGGATGACCTGAATGTCTTCCATCGTGGTTTTCACCAAATCAGGACCAATAAGCCAACGTTCGCCCACCTCACTCCAACACAATGGAGTGCGACACTGCTTCCCGTACAGAGCCTCGTACGGTGCCATCTCAATACTGGCTTGATAGCTGTTGTTGTAGGCGAACTCAATCAAGTGCAACTGCTGATCCCAGTTTCCGCGAAACTGCAACACACATGATCTCAGCATATCCTCAAGAGTCTGAATGGTCCGCTCGGACTGCCCGTCAGTCTGAGGATGAAAAGCTATACTAAACCGCAACCTCGTGCCCAAAGCTCGCTGTAAAGCCTGCCAAAACTCAGAAGTGAACTGACTATCACGGTCAGAAACAATGGACACAGGCACACCATGCAAGCGAACAATCTCTGATAAGTACAACTTGGCCAACCTGCCCACTGAAATCTTCCCCGGAAGTGCAAGAAAATGTGCGGATTTCGTCAGTCGATCAACAATAACCCAAATGCCAGTGTTGCCCGCCGAAGTACGTGGCAACTGATAGACGAAATCCATCGTGATATGCTCCCACTTCCAAACCGGAATCTCAAGTGGCTGTAACTTCCCTGCAGGTTTCTGCCTCTCCGCCTTCACCTGCTGACAAATCAAACACCGACTCACGTACGCGGCAATCTCCCGCTTCATGTTGCGCCACCAATAGTACGCTCGAAGTGTACGAAACATCTTCGTACCTCCGGGATGCATCGCGTACGCTAAACTGTGGGCCTCGTCCAGGATCTCCTTCTTCAAGTCCTCGTCCCTGGGTACACATAATCTGCCCTTGAACAACAACGTACCGTCGTCGCTCAATCGGAACTCTGTAGGCACACCATTCCGAATCATGGTCTTCTTGCCCAGCAAGTAAGGATCTGAATCCTGTGCCTCCCTTACCTGATCAACCAATACGGGTCGAACCTGGAAACTGGCCAACAAAGCTCCATCATCATCATACCCAAACATAGCACCAGTAGCTCGAAGCTCGGCTAACATCGATATTCTGGCCACACACATGTGAAACAACGAGGCTCCAGATTTCCGACTAAGCGCATCCGCTACAACATTGGCCTTCCCCGGATAGTACTCAAACGTGCAATCGTAATCATTGATCAACTCCATCCATCGGCGCTGCCTCATGTTCAGATCCGGCTGTGTCCGCAAGTAGGTGAGACTCTTGTGATCAGTGAAAATCTTACACTGAGCACCATACAGATAATGTCTCCAACTCTTCAACGCTAAAACAATAGCGGCTAACTCCAGATCATGCGTCGGATAGTTGACCTCATGCGGTTTCAACTGTCTGGAACCATATGCCACGACTCTACCATGCTGCATCAATACACAGCCAAGTCCCAACTTCGACGCATCGCTGTATACAACAAACTCACCACTATCATCTGGCAATGTCAGAACCGGTGCGGTGGTCAATCTCTCCTTCAGGAGCAAATAACTCTCCTCGCACGCATCAGACCACTCAAACTTGACGCCCTTCTTCGTCAATCTGGTCAGTGGTGAAGCAATTCGAGAGAAATCCTGGACAAACCGTCGGTAATAGCCTGCTAACCCCAGGAAACTCCGAATCTCTGGCACAATAATGGGTCTACTCCAATTTAGCACGGCCTCGATCTTGTCAGGATCAACACTAACTCCCTCGGCCGAAATCACATGGCCCAGAAACTTCACACTATCCAACCAGAACTCACACTTGCTAAACTTCGCGAATAACTGATGGTCCCGCAAAGTCCGCAACACCGCTCGCAAGTGCTTCTTGTGCTGGCCCACACTCCTGGAATAGATCAGGATATCATCAATGAATACGATCACGAACTTGTCCAGGAATCGCCTGAACACCCGATTCATCAAGTCCATGAAAGCTGCGGGGGCGTTGGTCAACCCAAACGGCATAACCAGAAACTCATAGTGCCCATACCGCGTCCTGAATGCTGTCCTGGCTACGTCAGAGTCTCGGATCCTCAACTGGTGATATCCGGATCGAAGGTCAATCTTTGAAAAGACTGCCGCTCCCTTCAACTGATTGAACAAGTTGTCAATCCGTGGCAATGGATACTTGTTCCTCACTGTAACCTGATTCAGCTTCCGATAGTCGATGCACAAACGCATGGACCCGTCCTTCTTCCGCACAAATAGCACTGGAGCACCCCACGGAGAAATACTCGGTCGAATGAATCCCTTCTCTAACAACTCCTGAAGCTGAATCTGCAACTCCTTCAACTCCGCAGGCGCCATCCGGTACGGTGTCTGGGAAATCGGTCCAGTACCCGGCAACAACTCAATGGTAAAATCAATCTCCCGTACAGGGGGCATACCAGGTAACTCTGCTGGAAACACATCCGGAAACTCAGACACAACCTCAATACTACCAAAATCCGGCACTGCAGCTGTAGTGTCCACAACATAGGCTAAATATGCAACACAACCCTTCTTCATCAACCGATCCGCCCTCATCGCGGAAAGCAAGCACGGTAGGGAAGTGTTCTTCTCACCACGAAACAGTATCTCAGATAATCCTGGTCATCGAAATGCGACCTCCTTCCTGTGGCAATCAAACATGGCCCAGTGCGACTCCAAAAAGTCCATACCCAATATCAGATCAAAATCCACAATATCAAGCAATAACAGATCAGCAGCTAAACCATGACCATCAATAAACACCTCACAATCTCGGTAAACCCAACCGATGCTCACAACCTCACCTGACGGATACAACACTCTCCACAACCCCGGAAGTGGAGATGCAGGTACCGTAGCCAATGATGACAGTCTAAATGATATGAATGAATGTGTGGCACCTGGATCTAACAATGCAACTACTGGAATACCAAAAACATGTAACGTACCGATAACGACCTCTGGTGATGCTCTGCCCTCACGTAGAGTCATAGCATGAACCCTCGCCTGTCCGGCTGGTCGTCCTCGCTGGGGCTGTCCCTGCTGTCTGCCCTGACCTGCAAACTGTGCTGGTCGAGTACCTGTAGGGGCACCTCCCTCAGCTCCAGAACTCTGAGCCGCCTGATCACCAGCACCATACCACTGAGGACACTCCCTCGAATAGTGACCCACCTGGCCACAACGATAACAAATGACAGGACCCCGCTGACATGGTCCAAGGTGATGCTTGTTGCAGAGGCTGCACAACGGATAGTCTCTCGGAACAGAAAATGTGCCACCAGTACGCCGAGGAATACTAGAACCGCTAGAATCAACACTAGCCTGTGGTCGCCGCTGTCGATCTCTCCTCCATCTAGATCTCTGCCTCGGTATACCAACTGGTGAGCGATAAGATCTACCACCTGAGGATGAAGCTGAACCGGAAGTATCAGAACTCTGCCTCTTCGAAGGCCCCTGACTCGGTCCACCTTCCTCAAATCGCCTCGGCTGATACCTCTGCTGTCTCTCCTGCTCAATATCCTCACCTCGGAGTGCAGCACTAACAAACTCTTCAAAGTTGTTCCGAGGCATCGTAGTCAGTGTCGCCTTGATGTTCAAATTCAGTCCCAGCTCAAACCTACGACACTTAGCTTCCTCTGTAGCCACCATATCCCGCGCAAAACGAGACAAACGGGTAAACCGATCCCGATACTCAAGTACAGACAAACTGCCCTGCCTCAAGTTAGTGAACTCCTCGTACTTGCGCTGCTGAGTAGCCTGATTAAAATACCTCCGCATAAATAGATCACGAAACAATGTCCACGGAGTATCCACAGGAACTCTGTTGGTGCTAACCCACCAAAAGTATGCATCACCCTCAAGCAAACCAACTGCGGCTACTGTCATCTGCTCAGGAGTAAACTGCAGACGCTCACAAACACGCTCAATCTGAACCAACCATGCCTCGCATATTTCTGGATCAACTGAACCCGAAAACACAGTAGCACCCGCAGTACGAGCCTTGACCACAGGGTCAAAATGCTCTTCCAAACGCAGCACTCGCATCAGCAAGTCGCGCGTTCGGCGATCCTCATCAGGATCATCATCCCGATCAACACGGGGACCACGTCGAGGAGGCATCCTACTGATACAAGACAAGCATTAGGTATAAGCAGAAAGAACGTAATCATGAAACCGCAGATATTTGAGGACATACAACACCCGAAGTATTGATGAGTACCGCTAGCCAGTCGGGTCATCACTCCAGTCATGCTGTATCAACTCAAATACCCTAAGCGTCACAACTACAAGAGTCTACAGAATCTGACAACCTAATGCTCTTATACCAAGCTGAAAGGACCCAATCCCGATTCAGATACCTAAACCGGAATCAAACCCTTTCGAAAGTACGAACCAACAAAAATTTTCCAAAATTTCGGCAGAGTTTCGTAACTAGCGTGGAATTACCATAACCTGCACCCAGAAAATAACACTTCATCCTATGCCACAAAAAGCAAACCGTGGGCACCAATCCCATCCGGATTTCTCAACATCAATATAATCAATAACAATAACAAACTGTACTATGTATATATGTATATCCGAGAAAATCCGTATAAACAAGTATCAGAATGTATCAGAGCGACCTCTAAAGTAAAACATATACAATATACACATCAGTAGGCGAAACAAGAACCTATTGGAAAGCATAGGTAACTCTGATCACTAGCCTCCAAACCGCGACGTGAAAACACCAAAACCTGAACTGCAACTGGGCACGGAAACCGAAAAGCCCAGGGGAAAGACAATAAACACGTTAGAGTGAGTGGACGAAAATAAATGTCTTTCACCAGTTAATATATATGTTTAAAATAACATATGCGAGTCCAGGTAAATGAAAATAATAAAATACGGGAGGTAAATATCATACTCCTCCAGCGTACTGAGCATGCAAGTAAAAATCTCACAGTTAGAACCACGGGGTCCCTAGCCCACACGTGATCCTAGCTGGGTAGTATAGTCAGAACCACGGGGTCCCTAGCCCACACGTGATTCCAGCCGGCGACATCCTCGGGGATCAGCCGGGATGCAGTGTATCGATACAACAACGTAACTGAAACTGTACTCTGTGAAAATCAAATCATAAACAGTTCGATACAAATGCATGAAACAGTATAAAAGTGTATGCATATTCATATACGTATATCCGTATAAATATAATCATATAATCGTAAACACATGCTCGTAAAAGCATAATCAATCTGCATGCTCAAGTTCGTAAATCATATATATAAAAGACTCGCAATCATTTCCGTGAAAAGAAATTGTCCACTCACAGGAAAGCAAAACGCGCACTCGCGCTAAACTCGTGGTCCGGCGGAAGATCCCTCGCCAGAAGCACGATCACGATCTCCTGAACAAATTCACAAAACATATCTGATCAATATCGTAATCCACAACACTGTACTGATGCACGGAAACCAACCGTTCCCGAAAATACGAAATGCAGTACAAAATGAATTACGGAAATCCAGAAATCCCCACTCGAAACCTCGACTGACAATCGGCTAATCAAATCATCCCAAAAACCTCCGTACGATAACCAGGATGCGATTTCGAGAAAAACGACACTAATTACATCGAAATCTGAAAAAATCAACTTTTCGGCCGTTGACCGCCGCCGGCGGCGGCGGCGCGCCGTCAACGGTGGAATCACACGGCCAAAATCTCCAGATTTCATGCTCTCCTCATTTCGAACCACTTTTACAACTACCACGAAGACCAATTCCACCTCTAACATCTCTAATTCCACAAAACCCAATTCGAAATTCAAACCGGAACTCCATTCGGGTTCACCCCAAAACTTCATCTCGTCCCAAACCAATTAACTAGGAAGCCTCAATGAGGTGTGGGGAGCAAAACCCCCAACATCTCGACCCTCAAAACTCGCCGGAACCACCTCCACCGTCACCGTCGAACCACCCCATCTCGGCCTTAATCGGACTCCCCAAAAACTTAATCAATTTCCTTCAATCCAAATACAGACCTACTCGAAATCAAGAGAGGAAGGAGACCTTACCCTTCGCTTGGCCGGAGGTGGCCGGAAAACAAGTCGTCGGACGGCAACTCCCAAACGGGAAACTTTCCCTTTTTGTCCAAAAAGTCAACTTACCAAAAACAGAAGGTCAACGACTGGTCAAACTCAAATAGTGTCTTACGACTAATTCTCGACTATTCCGCTATTTATACTCGAACCTCGGGTCGATCGACGGTCCGAAATGAATCTACGAAATGATTCGGATAAACACGAAACAATCGGATAAACTCGTCGGAACCCGAAACTTCAAATAATCATAAAATATTCCTCGGTTTTCAGAAAAATCTTCCGAAACCGCCCACGAGCTCGAAATCACGTACTCTACAATTTCCGTGAAGATAACCAACTCAAATTCTCGACTGAAAACATAGTCGTGAATCGAATCGACAAATCACACTATATCGTAAAACCGCGACTATAACCAAATCTCGAGAATCGTGCCAAACACACATCTGATTCTGGTTCGGGTCGTCACAGTGTTAAATTAGGCTAAGTGTTTAGATATATATGATGATGAAAGACATGCTAAATGTGAGCTCAAAAGTGTTAACTAAGGGGTCTCAATTCGTGTGCACATATAGGGACACATGACTTTTTGGGAAAGTGGTAGTAAAATCCTAAGTGTCTTTAATCATAACCAAAATCATAGTATATAAGCTTTGTAAATCAACATGAGCAAGTTCTACCATTCTCTAGTTCATTTAAAACTATGAAAAATAATAATATGAGGCATATAAAGCTATGAACTATAAAATAAGATGGATTGATCAGATCACTCAAGAACTAAAGGACATATAGCTCAAAAATTCACATAGGTTCTAATGATTCAAACTTATTCTAGCATGCAAATTCTGTACCAAGTTTTACTATCTATATCTACTACGTACATGTCAATGCAATCAAAACATCTCCATTAACAAAAGAATTTCATTAAGTAGTGATCTAAATGCCATGTAAAGTCTTCTTTTCGGTCCAAAATCATCATAGACTAGTTAAGGGCATCCTAAGACTCAAAAATACACAAAATTACTCTCAAAAGACTCTAAAAATTCAAGAATAATAAAAGCCACTAAAATTAAAGAAAATAAAAAATATTTTAGGGCATCATTCATTGGAAAATTTCATTGTGCAACCAATTTTTTCAATTTATGACAAAACAAAGTTGTAAACCCCTCCTCCACACTTAAATCATACAGTAACAATGTAAATAAGAATACGTATAGAATCAAGCATGGAGATATGGTTTTACAAAATATCTAACAACCTAAGAACAAAAATTTAAAGAGTGAAGGGATATAGAAAGCAAATCTGCGTTGTCGATCCTCCTTTGGGTTGCCTCCCAAGAAGAACTTGTTTTTAACGTCTTACAACCTAGACATGATGCTTCATTTATGCTGTAGGAAGAGCCTGATTTTGGTGTTGCATGTCCTCCATTTCTTCTTCACACTACCAGAAAACACACTATAGCCGACAAAATCAAGAAAAACAGGCTGACAACTTTTTTTGTCCTCAGCTATACTATAGTATAGCCGACGGAAAAATGGGGTTGTCGGCTACAGTTTCCAGTCATCGGCCATAGTATTATAGCCAAAAATAAATAAAAAATTCGTCGGTTTTTATCGAAAAAAAATCGTGGGCTATAGTTTCAACTAAAGCCGATGACATTTTTAGCTAAAGCCGACAACATTATTATGTCGTCGGCTAAAGTTCTTTACTATAGATCTGTGCAGTAGCTCAATCATTCAAAAAAAATCGGTGAGAAAAACAGAAAACGCTCTGAAATCGTTGGGTGTTATCGGAAGCAGTCCAAAATGAGTTCGTGAAGCTATATCGATCCCGCTACATATATATAACTATGTATATATATATGTGTGTTTTAGGATAAGTACACATGTTAGATTTATCACAGTGAAACATCATCAGTGACGAATGATCATGAAATTTTTTCCGAGAGGGCCAATACATCCAATGATCCAACAACGAGGTTGCTCAACGATGTGTTTTCTTATGAGAGCCGTGTGTTTGCTCAAGTACAAGATATCCCTACCGCCCTTGAGGGTTTCTCTGCTATTGAACCAGTCTAGTAATTCCCTAGAGCTGTCAACACTGCCAGTATTGACAAGTACAACAAGTTGATTGTCTTCCAACATACCTTATTATACAACGGGTGTTAATAAGACTATTCTTGAAATGGTCATGGGAGTAATGAAGGTCAAAGTGGAGAACAAATTGAGTATCAAGGCTGTTGATGATTACACTACAAGAAAAACTCACTTAGACAACGGAGCGTTTCCGTCGTCTAAGTGAGTTTTTCCGTCGTCTAAGTACTTAGACGACGGAATCTCCGTCGTCCAAGGTCCGTGCTCCAAGTGCTGTCGTCCAAGCACTTGGACCGCGGACAATCTCCGTGGCCCAGGTGCTCACCAGGGCCACAGAGAAGCTAACAATCTCCGTGGCCTAGGTAAACACCTGGACGACGGAGATTCAGTTCTCCGTCGTCCAAGTGCCTATTTAATTTTTTTTTTAAAATTAAATTGTAATTAAATATTATTAATTTAATTTATTATTAATTGAATTGAAATAATGAAAAATGATAAAATTAATTAAATAAACTAAAATTTTAATATTACTTAATTATTAAATAATTAAAATTAATTTGTACATACACATCCAAAAAACCCATAAAAATGAAAATATTGTTCGAAATGCGAAAAGAAACGAGATAATTAATAAACTACTAGCTAATTAACACACTGGAGGAGCAGATGCACCGCCGCGTCCCCCGCCTCCAGCCGGGTCGTCGTCGTCGCGGTATGGGTTCGGAGGAGGTTGACATACTTCTCGAGATTGTTGCATGAGGGCGATGAGTTGGGCTATTTGTGCTTGTTGCTCATCAAGTCTTTGCCGCATGGATTGATTCTCCTCTCGTGCCAGTCGAGCCTCTTGAATGGCTGCTTCGACGGCCGCAGCCTGAGTCCTTCTCCGCTGCCCCGAACCTCCCGTAGATGATGAGTCGAAGGTCGTCGACAAATCTCGAACCACCTTAGGCCCGAAGTGCCTAACCTCCTTGCCAGCTCTACGACCATAGACCTCATCCGCGATTGCAATTTGGCTCTCTATGGATAGAGGAGGCAGGTCTTCCGGCGGCACATCTGGGAACGCAAGCTGAGTGTTAGCCAATTCTTCCTGCGCACGCTCTATCACCCTTGCCTACAAAAGAATAATTAATTTATTATAATGAAATAATATTTAAATAATAATTACTATAATTAAAAGCACACACATATATATCACTTACGCCGCATTGACTCGCTTCATTATCGAGCCCAGGCGTCACGTACGCGCTTATGCTTGCATCGAGATAAGGGTGTTTGGAGCCCTTATCCCTGTGCTCCTTGGCTATTTGAATGAGTTGCTTGGCACCGGAAGTATGGTGTTTATCCTTCTTCCCCCGGTTGGCTTTGTTGACACCGGAGAATTTCTGTTAAACAACATAATTAAATCATTAAAAAATTAATGAGTAACTAAAATTTAAATAATTCAATTATCTTAATTGAAATAAAAAAAGTAAATTAACACCTTAAATTCGTCATCGGCAAAGTGGTTACACAACCACTGCCACTCATCTTCTCTATCCCCATGCAGCTCTACGGGGGGAGGCACGAGACTGATAGTTTAGAAGTACTGATGGAGCCTGTACTTCCAATCTTTGTAGATGGAGTTGGCGGTTTGGTTGATATGCCTCAACATCGCCTGTGACGGATCCAACGCAAATTGTTCCTATCAGAAATAAATAGAAAATTATAATCGTATATATTATGAAATTATAACTAATATTAACAATATTATATAATAACTAAGATTGTACGTATTACGTACCGAAAGTTCTTTGAAGACTTTCGCCTTCTCATCATCCGGCACCTCCTTCCAAGTAGGGGAATTAATTCGAACCCGGCTACGAACGATTGACCCTATGCTATGCGCCGAGAGACTTGCTAGCTTAGCTGTGGGAGGGCCACCGGTGAATTCGTCATAGGGCAAGTCGATTTTTTTCCCGGTCGCCTTGCAAATTTTCTCCGCTTTGCCCCCTTTAACGAGACCCCGAGTCCTTTTCGGTTCCGGGTCAGTGGGGGCCCTCATTTGCTTACGGCGGGCGCTGTACATGATAGATTCAACGGTCGAGGACACCTGAGTACTTGCCGTTGAACCGGTACCGGGCGTCGGAGTTGAAAAGGGGTCGACGTCATCACCGCTGGAGATAAATGGGGCAGAGGGAATTTCCCCAAAAGGCGCCACCTCCGAACCAGATGAAGGGTCCGGATTGAGGGCGTCGTTGCCCTCCTGTTGAACCCAACCGACTTGGTCCGCCAAGCGGCGGAGCATGGCATCTTTTGCCTCCTATTGGGCTTTCTTCTGGCCGGATGGAGCCATTTAAACCTAGGAGTACGTTGTTAAAATACCTACTTACCATAATAATTACAAGTGCAAAATTTACGCTACTTAAGTACAGTTAAGATTTAAATAGAGTACACTAGCTTGGCTTTTTCGGTCGTTCAATGGACGAGCGACCCGCGCGATAAAGTGTAAATTTTCAATTAATCAGCCTTGGTTAAATCGAAAAACATGCCCAGTTAGGGATAAAGATAACGCGAGAGGCAGGACTAATTTCGACAAAACACCTATTGGTGTCGTCTTTCTTAGATCCAAAACCTGTCACCAGTCATAACCCGTTTCTAGACACCATGTCCGACATTCGGCCAATTTTTCGAAAATTTACACTCCATCAAGTCCTTTGCAAACTCCGCCCTCAACCTCGTGTCCATAACTTCACTTAGGTTATGGTGTGCAGTGATGAAATCCACACATCACGAGGGGTTAAGGAGATAAGCTAGGAAAAGAGGCGCCATCTATTCCAAAGAGTGCGACTTAATAAACCAAGCCTATGTACTAAATTTAAATCGAAGACGTACTACCATGCAATTTACTAGAAAATACACGTAATTATCAATTAATTAAAACAATAAATAATGACAATAATGAATTATTATTTATCATGTATTTAATAATAATTATTCATTTACCAATATAATTAATTATTATTAACAATAATTATTATTACTATTATTTAATTAAAATAATTATTATTTACCAAATAACTATTATAATTAAATGATAACAACCAAATATTAATTAGAATAATTATAATAACTAAATGATTACTAAATATTAATAATAACCACTAAATAATTATTATAATTACAATAATGAATTATTTAAAACTAATTATTAAATTATATTTAGAAATTAATTAATTAAATAAAAAAATTGTTAATAAGGTAAAAAATAGAAATTTACCTCGCCTGAGTAATCGGGAATATCGCCGGAGTTGAGTCGTTGGAGAGGAGGAACCACGCCGGAAAATTAGTCGTTGAAGCGTCGTCGTCGGAGGAAAATCGCCGGAGGAGAGGAGAGGAGAGGAGAGGAGAGGAGGAGAGGAGAGGAGATGGAATGAGAAAAGGGGGGGGTGCTGTTCTATATATAGACGTTCACTTAGACGACGGAGCACTATTTTCCGTCGTCCAAGTGCACTTAGACGACGGAAAACACTGTTTCCGTCGTCTAAGTGACGGTTTAAAAAAATTTGAAGCGGCGCCAATTAATCGGCGGGACGTTTGGAACTGCCATAAATTTTGACTTAGACGACGGAGAATATCATCTCCGTCGTCTAAGTGAAAATTCAAGCGGTGCCAAAAATTGAGGCGGTAAATCGAACCGCCATAATTTTCGACTTGGACGACGGAGATGTCATTCTCCGTCGTCCAAGTGCAATTTACTTTGAAAAAAAAAATAAAAAATAAATTGAACCGCCATGGTAATTTGAACCTGGACGACGGAGATGGTCATTCTCCATCGTCCAGGTTCAAATTACGTAAAAAAAAATTTAAAAATTAATTCGCTAGGAATTTAGCGATCTGTCATTCGAGTGAAATAGTCATACAATATCGATGAACGCATCGTATATATGAACAGTTAAATTTGAACCGATGAATAATTTTACGTCTTGAAAGTTGTTAAGTATCGACTAATCTTTACGACTTAAGTGTTCATGAGTAGAGCCTCATTTGCAGCAGAGTATTAACGAAATTGAATTTGGACAAAACAACCGTTGGATATGTTCGTCGTAACATAATATATAATTACAATAAAGGACCAGAAAATAATAAGTTCGGGAAGGGTTTCATCGGCACAGTCAACCGCAAAACCGAGAATTTCACAAACCAGAAACGTGGATACAAGACATTTTGCAACTCCGATTTTCGAACCGTCGAAGCTCACACACCAAGAATTGTTTACTCTAAAGTCTTGATGAAAAGAATATGCATTGGAAGAAGGTCTAGATGGTCGTTGTCTTAGAAAAAATTACGAAATCTGCACCTGGACGACGGCCTTCTCGAAATCTGCATCTGCACGAAATCTGCATCTGCACCTGGCCTTCTCGATATCAGTTAATTAAGCTAGCTAGCTAGTCAGCGGAGATCCCTGATCCTTCTCCCTTCTCCTTCTTCTTCGATCTTTAAAATTTCCCGCGGGACAGAGGATCGGATGGAATGAAGAGAGTTTGGCATCAGGCTTATATAATGCTTCACTTAGACGACGGAGGTGTCGGTACGTCATCTAAGTGGAAGTTACTCGGACCACGGCGTGTCGGTCAGTTGTCCAGGTGATCACCTGGACAACGGAGAATATCATCTCCGTCGTCCAGGTGTTACTTGGACCACGGAGAAGTCTCCGTCGTCCAAGTGTCACTTGGACCACGGAACAATTACGTTTCCGTGGTCTAAGTGCTGTTTTCTTGTAGTGTTATCTGGAGTTGGCTACTTTGGTGCTCGCCTGCCTACCATTCATCGTAATGTGCGACATATCTTGAAACATCTTGGCCTTACCTACATCAAAATCCATGTATACATATATGATTACGTTCTCTTTTGGGGTAAAGATCTTGAAGGGAATGATCTTGAAAATAAGAAAGCTGTGAAGGTACATTTTTCGCTGATTGATAGGCTAGAACGGTTGTTCATGTCTTCACACACGGCTAAAGTTATGAGATGGCATGCTATGAGGGATTTGCCTGACGATGATACCCTTATACACTCTGCTGATGGAGAGGCATGGAATCACATGGTTAGGGAGTTTTCTCATTTTGCATCTGAGGTTCGAAATGTTTGGGTCGGGTTCTCATCTGAAGGATTCAACCCTTTTGGCAACATGAGTCTTCATTATAGTATATGGCCAGTTATTTTGGTACGGTACAACCCTCCTCCATGGATGTGCATGAAGAAGGAATACAATATACTGACTCTGTTAATTCCAGGGCTGGGTTATCCAGGAAAGTGTCTCGATGTGTATTTGAGACCCTTGATGAGAAGCTCAAGTACTTGAGTAATGTTGACCATCCCACTTATGACAAGTACAAGCATGAGATGTTCCAGATGCATGCCATGCTTGTTGGTACCATTAATGATTTTTCTACCCGCGGGATGTTGTCGGGCACGTTACCAGGGGATACAGGGCTTGTCCAGAGTGCATGACCAATGAGTGCCGCAATCAGCATTACAGGAAGATTGTCCAGATGCGTCATCGTTGTTGGCTTGGACTTGATCACCCATGGCGAAAGGATGACAAGAAATTTGATGGGACTATAGAAAAAGATGTGTAACCCAGGAGATGGATGGGGGATGAAATTTTGGAAGTGCTTAATGAATACGATTTTGGGTAGCTACGCAATCATCCTGATATAGTGGCGGTAAAACCGAACATACCCGACAGGTATAAATTTTGGACACACAAAAGCATATTCTGGGAACTCCCATATTGGAGTAAGTTGCCGATCAGGAACTACTTAGATGTCATCCACATAGAAAAGAATGTGTGCAAAAGTGTGGTGGGCACAGTGCTGAATTTGGAGGGAAAAACTAAAGACGGCCCAAAAGCATGGATTGATCTAAAAAGAATGGGTATACGAAAATATTTTTGGTTGAAAGAAGGGAAGAAAAAAATACATCAAGCTTCTTACACAGTCAAGCCTGACCAGAAGAATGAAATTTTTAGGTGGATGAGTCATGTTAAGTATCCTTTAGGCTATGCAGGAAATATAGGTCGGTGCGTTAGCTTATAGGACACTAAGATTTATAGATTAAAGAGCCATGACTACCATATACTACTTCAACGGCTCTTTATTGTTTTCATTTGATCATACCTGCCCCGTCTGGTGGTGGAGCCGTAAGTAGCGTTGTCAAGATTCTTTCAGAAGTGAAAAAATCAAATCTGAGGGAAATGCAACAGGACATCATCTTTATCATGTGCAAATTTGAGAGGATATTTCCCCCAAATGTTTTTGACATCATGCCTCACCTGATGATTCATCTTTCAGAACAATTGTTACTTACTGGTCCAGTACATTACACTTGGATGTATCCCATGAAAAGGTACGATTCAACATCCGAAGATCAATATGTTTTTATATAAAATTATTTTTCAATAATCATAACATGCACTTTGTACTTGATAGAGAACTGGGAGACTACTAAGATTATGTGGCTAATAAATTCATACCTAAATGATGTATAACTGAAGCATATCTTGCGCACAAGTGCGTAACATACACCAAGTTGTAATTGAGAGCGTTGGAGGACCTTCCACAACATATGCGGGTAGATGAACCATCGTTCAATATTTTTATCCTCTCCTATGATCTTGAAGTTTATGGATGGTTGCCAAACGTGTACAAGTTGAAACCATATGAGCTAGTCACTGCCCACTGGTGGGTATTGATTAACTGTCTAGAAGTTTAATACTGGAAAGACATGCATCTTTATTGTCTAGAAGTTGCTGGTGATCTTGAGTACCACAATAGGTAGTTTGTAAACTATTCTGGCTTATGGGTACGTCTATATATATATATTTACTTCTATATATAATTCGCTATGTTCATATTTAAAGTTAATGGCTACAATTATTTTTTCAAATGAACCATATAAAATTTGATGGTCACCCAAATTGGTCACACGAATTGAGGCTTTTAGCGATGAAATTGATAACTTCAAGAGTTTATCTGATGTGTAAGATCAATGGCATGCAATTTATATATGAACATTGAGATGGCAGACGAAGAACACAAAATTCTGGGGTAATGATGCATGGTGGCCTTGATGGCATTGACTATTACGGTGTTCTCCATTTAGTGGTTGAACTAATTTATAGGAAAGACATGACAGTGTACTTGTTTAAATGTAGATGATTTGATACTAACCCTCAGAACACAAGGACCAATCAGTATGAAATATTTTCGGTGAATATTGCTACATGCTGGTATGAAGATAACCCTTTTATTTTTTCCATATCGGCCAAACAAGTGTTTTATCTTGATGATCTGGTGCACAAAGACACGTGAAAAGTAGTCAACCATGTTGTTCCTAGAAACATATATAGTGTAGCTACACTTGGAGAGGCTGCAGATAATGAAGAAGATATTGCATACCAAGAGCCAAACACAATCTGTATTCCTGAAACCTCTACAATTCGCGTGAATAATGTGATATCGAGTCGTGTGGTTTGATTTCGTGAGGAACATGTTGAACTAATTGACGTTTATCCAAATGAAGACAAGGAAAACTGCAATGACGAGGAGAGACACATATTATCAGAAATTAACTCGGACACCGAGGAAGACTCTAGTGATAATTCTGTCTGTGGGCCTTAGTTAAACAGGAATTTGTGTTAAACTTGTTTTGACATGAGCCCAATTTTTTAAAGTATTTTCACACTTTTGAATATAGCGATGATTCTTATTATGAGTCTTAATTAGTTAAACATGTATTTGTGTGAAACATGTTTCCACTTGACACTAATTTTTCAAACTATTTTCACACTATAACCGACGACATTAACATATGTTATCGGCTATACTATAGCCGATGATACTATATATGAAGATCGTCGGCTATACTATAGCCAACAGTATTATACATGAAGATATTCAGCTATAGTTATCGCCTTTTTAAATCCAGCAATGCCTATACCGGCTCTAATGTGAATGATAATCATTATTGCCTGTGTAAACACTGTCAGTGTTGGAGTGATATGTATCGTTTTACCATTGATATAGTATGAGAGCACCTGAAAAAAAATAGGTTTTGGGATAAGTACATGTGTTGCATTTATCACGATGAAACATCATCAGCGGGTCAACATGATCATGGGCAATATCCTCAGATGGCCGGTGTGACGACCCGAACCAGAATCAGATGTATATTCGGCACGATTCTCGAGATTGAGTTTAGTCGCGGTTTTTCGTCGTATATGTGATTCGTAGACTCTATTCGCGACTATATTTTTGGTTGAGAATTTGAGTTGAGTGTCTTCACGGAAGTTGTAGAGTACGTTATTTCGAGTTTGTGGCCGGTTCCGGAAGATTTTTCCGATAACCGAGGAATATTTTATGATTATTTGAAGTTTCGGTTTCCGACGAGTTTATCCGAATCGTGATGGTTATCCATTTCGAATCGTCGATCGACCCGAGGCGCGAGTATAAATATCGGAATAGTCGAGAATTAGTCGAAAAACGTTGTTGAAGTTTGACCGGACCGTTGAGTTTCTAAAAATAGTAAGTTGACCCGTTGACCAAAAGAGGAAAGTTTCCCGTTTGGGAGTTGCCGTCCGACGACCTATTTTCCGGCCACCTTAGATCTCGAGGAAGGTATGGTTCGCATCCTTGAATGATTTCGAGTTGAATGGTAATTGGATTTGTGGGAATTGGTTTGATATTGGGTGAACCCGAATCGGGTTAGGTCGCCGGAATTCGCCATTAACGGGGGGAGGTTTTCCGGTGAGCCTTGGTGGCTGAGGGGTGAGGGCTTCGACTCCCCTTGCCCCAAGGAAGCTTTTCATGTGATTTAATTGAGGTATAGTTGAGTTTTCCGGTGAACCCGAATGGGTTGCCGGATGTGGTTTTCCGTTTGGATTTCAGGGGTTTTGGTGATGTTCCGGTCTGAATTGGGTCTTGTGCCAGTTAGAGGTTTGACTGAGCTCGTGGAGAACGTCTGATCTGGAGAATCTCGCCGTGAGATTTCACCGTTGACGGCGCGCCGCCGCCGGCGGCAGCGGTCAACGGCGGAGCTCCGGCCAAAAGTTGACTTTTTGGATTTCGACGTTTTTAATGTCATTTTTCTCGTAATCGCGCCCTGATTATCGTCCAGAGGTTTTCGGGTTGATTTGGTTAGCCGATTTTCAGTCGAGGTTTAAAGTGGGGATTTCAGAATTTCCATTATTCATTTTGTACTAGTACTGCATTGCATTTTTCCGGGAACGGTTGGTTTCCGTGATTCTGTACAGGGTTGAGGACTATGATTTTGATCAGTTATGTTTTGTGAATGTTCAGGAGATCGAGATCGTAATTTGGATCGTGATCGTGCTTCGGGCAAGGGATCTTCCGCCGGACCACGAGTTTAGCGCGAGTGCGCGTTACGCGAGTCTGTGAGTGGACAATTTATTTTCACGGATTATTTGCGAGTCTTTTATTTATGATTTACAAACTTGAGCATGCGGATTGATTATGATTTTACGAGCATATGTTTTACGATTATGCATATACAAATATACGTATACGAGTATACATGTATATATATTATGTTTTATGCATGTGCATGGAAAGGATTTATGATTTGGTTTACACAGAGTACAGTCTCAGTATATGTTGTGGTATCGATACACATTGGCTTCTCGGCTGATCCCCGAGTACGCTCCGGGGGGGACAGATATCCTGACCCGAGGCCTTTCTGGCTAGGAATCACGTGTAGGTCTGGGATCTCGTGATTCAGACTGTGCTATCGCGTGGAAGCCCACGAGAGTCTCCGCGATATGTTTTACGTTGCATGCTCTGTACGTGAGTGGTAGTCAGCGTCTCCTCACGTACCATTTGATTTTCATGCATTTGACTCGCATATGATTTTATACGTATATATTACTTGGTGAAAGACATTTATTTTCGTTCACTCACTCTAACGTGTTTATTGTCTTTCCCCTGGGCTTTTCGGTTTCCGTGCCCAGTTTGCAGTTCAGGTTTTGGTGTTTCCACGTTGCGGTTTGGAGGCTAGTGATCTGAGCTACCTGTGTTTTCCAGTAGGTTCTTGTTTCGCCTACTGATGTATATGTTGTATATGTTTTACACTAGAGGTCGCTCTGATACATTCTGATACTTGTTTATACGGATTTTCTCGGATATATATATACTACAGTACTGTTTACTGTTATTGCTTATATTATGATGTTGAGAAATCCGGATGGGATTGGTGCCCACGGTTTGGTTTTTGTGGCATAGGATGAAGTGTTATTTTCAGGGTGCAGGTTTATGCAATTCCATGCTAGTAACGAAACTCTGCCAAAATTTTGAAAAAGTTTTTGTTGGTTCGTATTTTCAGAAGGGGTTCGATTCCGATTTAGGTAACTGAATCGGGGTTGGGTCCTTTCAGCCGGTACATCCAATGATCCAACAACGAGGTTGATCAACGATGTGTTTCCTTATGAGAGAGGTGTATTAGCTCAAGCACCAGATAATGATCCCACCATTAGGGGCTTTTCTCATATTGAGCTAGTGTAGCAATTACCTACAGCTGTCAACACTACTGGTATGGACAAGTACAACAATCTGATTGCATTCCAACAGACCTCGTTGTACAACGGGTGTAATAAGACTGTTCTTGAAAGTGTCATAGGAGTAATTAAGCTCAAAGTGTAGAACAAAATGAGTGTCAAGGCTGTTGATGATTGGCTGAAGTGGACTGCTTCGATGCTGCCCCCCGGTCATCGTCTTCCTACCACTCATCGTAAGGTACGACATATCCTGAAACATCTTGGCATTTCCTACATCAAAATCCATGCATGCAGATAAGATTGTTTTCTCTTATGGGGTGAAGATGCTTATGGGAATGGTCTTGAGAGCATTGATGCCTGCCTGGTATTTCACACAGATAGGTATAAGTTGACTCCTGCAGGGAATAAGAAAACTGTGAAGATACTTCGGTATTTCCCGCTGATTGATAGGCTGGAATGGTTGTTCATGTGTGCACACACGGCTGAAGCTATGAGATGGTGGGATGAGAGGAATTTACCTGACGATGATACCCTTATACACCCTGCTGACGGAGAGGCTTGGAATCACATGGTTAGAGATTTTTCTCATTTTGCATCAGAGGTCTGAAATGTTTAGCTGGGGCTCTCATCAGACGGATTCAACCCTTTTGGCTACATGAATCTTCAATACAGTATATGGCTAGTTATTTTGGTACCATACAATCTTCCTCCATGGATGTAAATGAAGAAGGAATATAATATGCTGACTCTGTTAATTCCAGGGACAGGTTATCCAGGAAAGTGTCTTGATGTGTATTTGTGACCCTTGATTGAGGAGCTTAAGTACCTGAGTGAATTTGGCCATCCCATTTATGACAAGTATAAAAACCAGATGTTCCAGATGCATGTCATAGTTGTTGGCACCATTAGTGATTTTTCTGCCCGCGGGATGTTGTCGGGTAACGTTACCAGGGGATACAGGGCTTGTTCAGTACGCATGACTGTTGAGTGCTGCAGACCTCATTGCAGGAAGATTGTCCAGATGCGTCACCATTGTTGGCTTCCATATGATCACCCATGGTGGCAGGATCCCGAAGCTTTTGATGGGACTATAGAAATGGGTGTGCAACCCAGGAGATGGACGGGGGATAAAATTTTGGAAGTGCTGAATGAATACTATTTTGGGCAGCTGAGCAATCATCCTGAAATAGTGGCATCAATACCTGACAAACCCGATAGGTATAAATTTTGGACACACAAAAGTATATTCTGGGAACTCTCATACTGGCCCAAGTTGCCGATCAGGCACTATGTAGATGTCTTGCACATAGAGAAGAATGTGTGCGAAAGTGTGGTGGGCACAATGCTGAATTGGGATGGAAAACTAAAGACGGCCCTAAGGCACGCATTGATATAAAAAGAATGAATTTGCATAAACATTTGTGGTTGAGAGAAGGGAAGAAAAAAAATTCTCAAGCTATTTACACCATCAAGCCTTATCAGAAGAATGAAATTTTTTTAGGTGGATGGGTAATGTCAGGTATCTTTTAGGCTATGCAGGCAATATAAGCCGGTATGTTAACTTCCGGGACAATAAGGTGTACGGATTAAAGAGTCATGATAGTCATATACTGCTTTAACAGCTCTTCTCTATTTTCATTCGAGGGTACCTGCCGAAAGAGGTGGTAGAGCCGTTAGTGGCGTTGTCAAGATTCTTTCATAAGTTATGCATTAGAGAAGTGAAAAAATCAAATCTGGGAGAAATGCAACAGGACATCATTTTTATCATGTGCAAATTGCAGAGGATATTTCCCCTAAATATTTTTGATATCATGCCTCACTTGATGATCCATCTTCCCGAATAATTATTGCTTATCGATCCGGTACACTACACTTGGATGTATTCTATGGAAATGTACGTACGATTCAACATCTGAATTTTGCTCTAATTTTTTTTTAACATTATTTGGAAATAATCATAATATGCACTTTTAAACTTGATAGACAACTGGGGACTACAAAAACTATGTGGCTAATAAATCCACACCTGAAGGATGTATAGCTGAAGCATATCTTGCGCACGAGTGCGTAATATACACAAAGTTGTATTTAGGAGCGTTTGAGGACCCTCCACAACATATGCCGGTAGATGAACCATAGTTCAAACTTTCTATCCTGTCATATGATGTTGAAGTTGGCGTAAATTTGCCAAAGTCGTATCAGTTGGAACAATATAAGCTAGTCATTGCCCACTAATGGGTATTGATTAACTGTCCTGAAGTGCAATACTGGAAAAACTTCCATTTATACTGTCCTCAGGTTGGTAGTGATCTTGAGTACCACAATAAGAAGTTTGCAAACTATTTTGGGGGCTGGGTACGTCTATATATATACTTATTGATATATAAAATTTAATATCATGACGTTTGTCATCTAACATGTCTGGTAATATTGCTTCAGATGAACCACGTAGAGTATGATGGTAACCCACACTGGTCACACAAATTGAGACTTTTGGTGATGAAACTGATAACTTCAAGAGTGTATCCGATGTGTAAGGTCAATGGCGTGTAATTTATATGTGCACATAGAGACGAGAGATGGAAAACACAGAACTCTGGAGTAATGGTGCATGGTCAACAGAATGGTATTGACTATTGCGGCGTTCTCCATTCAGTAGTTGAACTAATTTCTGGGGAGGGTATGACAGTGCAGTTGTTTAAGTTTAGAAGGTTTGATACTAGTCCTCAGAACACAAGGACCGATGACTATGGAACTTTTTTTGTGAATATTGCTACAACATGGTATGAAGATGACCCTTTTATTTTTGCCACAACGATAAAACAAGTATTTTTATCTTGATAATCTTGTGCACAAAGATGCGTGGAAAGTAGTTAACCATATTGTTCCTAGAAACATATATAGTGCTGTTACACTTGGTGATGCCACAGAGAATAAAGAAGTTACTGCATACCAAGAGCCAAACGCAATTAATATTTCAGATTCCTTGACAATTCGCCTTAACAATGTGAGTCCGGGTAATGTGGTTTGACTTCCTCGAGCAGAACTTATTGATGTCAATCTAAATGAAGAGAATGAAGACTGGTGAAGAGGAGCGGCACATATTACTAGAAATTAACACGGACACCGAATCAGACTCAAGCGATGATTCTGATTATGCGCCTTGATTAGTTAAAAATGAATGTGTTAAATTTATGTGTTTGTTGAAGGGTGATGATCATATTTTATGTGTTTGTTAAATTTACATATTTGTTGAAGGGTGATGATCCAAAATTACTTAAACAGGTTTTTGTGTGAATTGTGTTTTCAAATGATCGAGGTTAATTTTTCAAAATATTTTTAGGGTATACTATACCCGATGACGTTCATACGACATGTCGTCGAGTATACTTTTCATTTTAGCTCGAGAACGGAGCAACGCGTGCTATTTTTCTCACCCTAAACCTCCAAAATCTCTATCCCCTGCCGCCGCCGCCCATAATTAATCGCCTTCCACCACCGAATCACCCCTAAACCTACCTCTCTCTCTCTTCTCCTCCTCCTAGACTCTCTAAACCCTAAACTCTAAAAACCCTAAAAATCCTCCTCTCCTCCGCCGCCTGCTGTCTGCCTCCTGCCGCTAGCCACCTCCTCTCTCTCAAGAAGTTCCTAAAAACAGTAACTCTCTCTCTCTCTCTCAATTACAATAAACTGTTTATGATGATGAGAATATGTTTGTGATGTTAATGTATATTTTTATTGATGATGAATAGATTTATAGGTTTGTTGAAGTTGATGATTGATGATGATGATGACGATGATATTTAGTGTTTAATGTTAATGTTGATTGATGATATTTAGGTTCTATTTTATGTTAATGTATATGTTGATTGATGATGATATAGGTTTGTTTTATGTTAATGTTGATTAATGATGATGATTGATGATGATATTTAGGTTCTATTTTGGTTTATTGGAGTGTGTTGAGGTTGATGATGAATTATTAAATTTTAGAAATGATGTTAAATTGATTGATGTTGATGAATGATGATGTTTAAGAAATACAGTAATAAGATGTTTATTGAATTTATTGACGTTGAAGATATTCAAATTATGTGAATTTTAGGAATCATGCATTTGTTTTCGGGTAGAGGAAAGAAAGCGACATCTAAGAATCGAGAAAACGGGTCCAGCAGCGATAGTTGCGAGTCCGGCTCGAACAACTGGCCTTACCGACCTTAGCAGCCTTACTGCGGCCTGTACAATAATCATCGCCGACAACTACTTGGAGGCACCTAAGAGACGCCTATGCATGATGATGTGACCGACCCCTAACGACCACAGAGTGTGAGGCAGCTTTTGTTCTCCAACAGGAGCCAGACGTCTACGCCTGGCTCTACCCATCCTGACCTTTCACGTCACCGTATGCCAGACATGAGCCAAATGTCGGGTATGCCCAGCTATAAGGGTCCTCGTATGCTAGAAATGAACCGGCTAGAGCCCACTCTAGGTCATTCTTCCGGTTATACTGGTGGTTCAGGGACATCGTCGTCCGGACAATAAGGAGGTGTCTTCCCTTCTCACCTCTATTTCCCTTCACAGGGCGTATTTTCCCTGCCAGACGTCGATGACGCGGGAAACCTTATACTAGCTATCGATGACGAGAGAAACCTTATTCATATCCACCCGAAGGAAGCATACGTCTTTCAGCAGTTTAATACACCTTTGAAAAGTGCGAGGATAGCGAATGCATCGACGTCAGAATCATCAGGTAAATAGTAAATATATGCATTATTTAATTTCAAACTTTCCAATAATTTGTATATTAAATTGGGTGATCCTGTTTTAATTTTTTTTATTTTGTCTTATGCGACAGACGTCAGAGGAGAGAAAAAAGTGAGGACCTGAGGCCCTGTTTTGGGGAAGTAACTTTAGAAGGACGTCGAGGCCTACGGGCCAGGTCATAGAGACCGACGAGCAAGGATCAGTGAGAGATGGAAACATTTGTACGAGGTACTTCAACATGGTTTTATCCGGGACAAAGTCCCTGTTCAGTGGTTAGAGTGATCCTCCGTCCCTCAGTCGGTAAAGGACCAAGTGAACAATGCAATGTCGGTGAGTTAGATATTTATTGTGTATGTCTATTGATATTAATTAATTCCTTTAAAATATAAATATATTAAGATAAAAAAAATGGGACATTGCAGGTGTGGTTCAATGTTCGGGAGGAACTTAAATCCACCTGGGCAAATGAGGTTCAAGGAGGAAGGTGACATGAGTTATATAATATATATTTAGATGTTAGAGGGATCATGTAATGTGTTTCTAACATTTGTGTCGCATATATAGGTATAAAGAGTGGAAGAATGAGCTTTTTAAGTTCTGGAATAATAATAACATGCTCAATGACCGTTCGGGTACCCCTACGAAGTTCATACTTATGGAGTACGAGTGGAAGTGGCTTCTAATCCACTTCAACGCCCCACGATTTGAGGTATATTTTTAACATCATATGTATTTAATTGTGGATAATTTGGCGTTGATAGTTTCTAAATCATTTTTTAATATATATTTATGAAATGTAACGACCCGAACCGTGGAATGTGTACGTATTGGTCCGAGCTGTGATTATTGTGAATTAATCGTACTCGTGGGTTTGTTCACGACTAACTTATCGGGAAAGAATTTGGTTTGAGTTCCTTCGCGAAAATTGTAGAGGATTTGATTTCGAGTTCGTATGAGGTTTTGGGGAATTTTTCAGATAATCGAAGAATATAAAAAGAATATTTGAAATTATCGTCGAGTTAGTCGTACTTATCCGTTTGGGTTTGGGTTATCCGAATCATGAATTTGGTCGGTCGCGACGTATAAATATTGAATAGTCGTAAAAATAAAGTTGGAAAATCACACATTTGAACCAAGTTGACCGAGTTGGGGCTGAGTTGACCCGTTGACCGTGTTGGGCGAGTTTGAGCCGTTTTGGTTCACCGTTTGACCCATCAATTTCGGCCACCTACGGCGACGATATTAGTATGGAAAGAAAGCTCTTGTCCTCCTCTTTCGATTCATGTATGCCTTTATGGGTTTTATGTACGTTTTGGGGTCCAACCATTGTGATGAACTTGCCATATTTCGGGTGAATTCGCCCGTGGTGCTCCGGTTGTTTTCCGGTGACATGGTGGGGTGGGATTGATTGGGTTTCACCCCAGGTTTGAAACCCCTAAGGTTTGGAGGGCCAAGGAGGAGCGACGGCGCCGAAATCGGTCAGAGAAGTTTTCCGGCGATTTCAAGGGAGTTTTGGGGTGCTTGCCGGCACAATTGGCTGGCGGTGTAGTTGGACTTTGTATAGGGCTTGAGGAGAGGAAGATTTTGAGGTATGGGTCGCCGGAGTTGGTCACCGTTGGCGGCGGCGGTCAACGGCGGTGTGACGACCCAGAACAGAATCAGCAGTAGAATCAGCTTGATCTACGAGTTTGTGCGTAGTCGCAGAGTTACGACAGTTGTTTGAATCACCGGACTTGTTAACGACTCAATTACGGTGAGTGATTATATGAGTTGATTGGTTGGTTAACTAACTAAATAAAGTGAAAACATAAAGTAAATTAAATCAAAGGAAATGTTTGGTCTGCTAGAGATATCGCCAATATTGGCCGAGAATTGGAGCTGGGTCTCTTCTCGAGAGTTGTTCTACGTGTGATTTCGAGTTCGTGGGCGGTTCCGGGTCGTTATTTGGACGACCGAGGAATAAATGATGAATATTTGAAGTTTTGATATAATCGGTTTTATATGTCGGATTTGTTAGCGACTTAATTACCGGACGAGAATTTGGTTTCGCCTTCTTCACGGAAGTTGTTGAGAATTTAATTTCGAGCTTGTGGGAACAGTTGACTTTTCATTCGATGTCGAAGTGTTTGACTTCGGGTGATAATTGAAGAATACGTCGAGTCGAGTTGGTTGCCGCGAGAATTATTGGAATCGGAATTACGACGTGAAAGTTTCGGGTATTTTAAGTTTGTCGTAAAAGGTATTTTGGAAGTTTTCGAATTGGGAAAGTATTTAATGAGTTTATATATTGGGGCTTACCTGTTTTGGAAAGTCAACTGATGGTTATTAATGAGTTGACCGGTCAATGTGGAGGGAGAAGATGGTGGCGCGATGCCGTATGGCTCGCCGGCGACGAAGCCCGTTTGGCCACCTCTTTGCTCAACTCCGGTCCCATTCAACTCGTCCCGACGTCCCGGTCTTGATTCCGGCCCCCTTTCACGGCAAGGGATGCCGGAAGTGGAGGAATTTCCTGCCAAAAGTGATGGAATTTTGGGGGAGTTCGGGTTTGTATTTTCCGGCCGAATTGAGCTGAAACAAGGAGTGGGCTTTGTAGCCCTCATCACCTAGAACCTACTATGTAAGTTTGGAGTTCTAATTTTGATTGTGGATGGAGAATTTTGGATTTGAAATTTGTGTATCAATTTGGTTTTACATGAAATTGGACTAGTTAGAGTGAGAATTGGCCTTCGATGCAGTTGACAAAGTTGCTCAGTGGGTGATTTTGCATGGAATAGGGGTTGCTCCGCCGAGAAATTTCATGGTTGGTGGTGGCGGCGGCGGCGGCGGTGGTCAACGGTCAACTTTGACTTTTTGGGGTTTTCAACAAGTTGCATGTCATTTCACTCGAAATCGTGCCCCGATCGCAGTGGGGAGGTTCGTTTCTCGATTTGAGCATCCGAAAGTACAGCGAGGTATTGAGGTGTGAATATCGGATTTTCGACAATTCGTCGTATTCGGATTACGTGTTTCCGAGAACGGTGGTTTCTCGTGATTTGATTTGAATTGTTGAATTATGATTTTGAGAAATGAATTTTGTGAATATTCAAGGGTTCGTGATCGTTTGTTTGGCGAGAGACTTTCCGCCGGATCACGGGTTAACGCGAATTGCGTTACGTTAGTCTGTGAGTGGACAATTTCTTTTCACGGAATGATTGCGAGTCTTTTTATATGATTTTCGAACTTGAGCATGCGTACGAGATTACGATTTATACGATCATGTGTTAGATGATTATGCTTATATCATTATACATTACGTATATGCATTTATATGCTATTTATTGCATTTGCATCGAACTATTTATGATTTGGTTTACACAGAGTACAGTCGTTATATATGTTGTTGTATCGATACACTCGCATCCCGGCTGATCCCCGAGGATGTATACCGGGGGAGGCTGTGACTCCTGACCCGAGGCCTTTACCGGGGAGAGGCAGACCTCTGACCTGAGGCCTTTCTGGCTAGAATTGCGTGGAAGTCTGGGACTCCGTGATTCTGTGAAAGGACCCAACCCCGATTTAGCTCCCTAAACCGGAGTTAAACCCCTTCGAAAATACGAACCAACAAAAACCGTAGAAATTTTGGCAGAGTTTCGTTACTAACGTGGAATTACCATTACCTGCACGCGGAAAACATACTTCATCTTATGCCACAAAAAGCAAACCGTGGGCACCAATCCCATCCGGATTTCTCAATATATCAACAATAATGTAAAGTAGTACATATATCTATACTTTACTGAAATCCGGAGTAAAATCGTATAGCATAAACAAAAAATTACTCAGAGCGACCTCTAGTGTATAAACATATCAGTATACCATAGTAGGTAGAACAATAAACCTACGGGAAGAAACAAGGTAGCTCGAGCACTATGCCTCCGACCACGACGTGCGACACAAGAGCTTGAACTACAAACTGGGCACGGAAATCGAAAAGCCCAGGGGAAAGACATGAAACACGTTAGAGTGAGTGGACGAAAATAAATGTCTTTCACCAGTTAATATATATGTTTAAAATAACATATGCGAGTCCAGGTAAATAAAAACATCATGGTACACGAGGTAAAACTCACACTCCTCCAGTGTACTAAGCATGCAAGTAAAAATCCCACGGGGTCACTCATGGACACACACGGTGCTAGTACAGTTCGAATCACGAGGTCCTTAGTCCCCGTGATTCTAAGCCAGAAATGGCCTCGGTTCCGGGGAAACTCCCCTCACCGGTCAGGTAGGGATAACGACGCCCCTCCTGGATGGCCTACCATCGGGGATCAACCGAGAGGCAAAGTGTATCGATACAACAACGTAACTGAGACTGTACTCTGTGAAAACCAAATCACAAGCAATTCGATGCAAATGCATGAAACAACATATAAGTGTATGCATATTCGTATACGTATATCCGTATAAATATAATCGTATAATCGTAAAACACATGCTCATGTAATCCGAAATCTAATACGCATGCTCAAGTTCATAAATCATATAAAAGACTCGCAAGATTTCCGTGAAAAGAAATTGTCCACTCACAGACTAGCGTAACGCGATATGCGTTAACCCGTGATCCGGCGGAAAGTCCCTCGCCAAAACAACGATCACGAACCCCTGAATATTCACAATAACCATTTGTCAAAATCATAACTCAACAATTCAAATCAGATCATGAGAAACCACCGTTCTCGGAAACACATAATTCGAATACGACAAACTGTCGGAAATACGGAAATCACACCTCAATACCTCGATGTACTTTCGGATGCTCAAATCGAGAAACGAACCTCCCCACTGCGATCGAGGCGCGATTTCGAGTGAAATGACATGCAACTTGTCGAAAATCCCAAAAAGTCAAACTTTGACCGCCGTTGACCGTTGACCGCCGCCCACGGCGGCGCCACCACCAATCTGAGAATTTTCCGGCGGAGCAACCCCTATTCCACTTAAAATCATTCACTGAGCAACTTTGTCAACTGCAACAAAGGCCAATTCAACCTCTAACTCATCCAATTTCACGAAAAACCGATTGTACACACAAATTTCAAATCAAGCATTCTCCCTACACAAATCAAATTGAAACTCAAAACCTACACGGTTAGGTTCGTGGAGAGGAGAGCTACAAATCCCACAACAAATTTCATCTCAATTCGGCCAAAATTGAATCACCCCAAAACACCAAGTTTCATGAAATTTCTTGCCGGAATTCTTACCATTTACGGCGTCCCATGCCATCGACCGAGGCTGGAGATGGGACGGGGTGGCCGGGACAAAGCTTTTGGGACCGGAACCGAGCTCCGTGGTGGCCGGATGCAATCTCTCCGCCGGCAAGCCGAAGTCACCGTCGAACTTGCTCCACCCCCCTCCGGTCAAACCGGTCAAACAAGGTCAACCCATTAATGCTTCCCTTTGACTTTCCCATTATGGCAAGTTACTATTTATATCTTTCGCAAAAAGGAAACTTGTAATTATCCATTTCGACGAACATCAAACCCACGTAACTTTCTCGTCGTGATTCCGATTCCGATAATTCTCGCGGCCATAAACTCGTCTCGACATGTTCTTCAATTATCACCCAAGGTCAAACACATCGACCAATCGGATAAAAAGTCAACTGTTCAAACCAACACATATTTAAATCGACTAAACAATCAACAAACGGAAATATTCACAACTTAATCTTCGTAACTCAGAATAATGCTCCGGAAGTTCCCACGGACTCGAAATTAAATTCTGAACAACTTCCATGAAGAAGCCGAAACCAAATTCTCGTCCGATAATTTAGTCGTTAAGAAGGCCACAATTATAAACCGAACTTCAAATATTCATAATTAATTCCTCGGTCGACCAAATAGCGATCCGGAACCGCCCACGAACTCGAAATCACATGTACTACGACTCTCTAGAAGAGACTCAGCTCCAATTCTCGGCCAATAATTAAGTCGTTAACGAGCCTGGCGATTCAATCAACTGTCGGCAATCTGCGACTATGCGATAACTCACATATATAGCTGATCATACTGCTGATTCTGGTCCGGGTCATCACAAATCCACCCCCCTTAAAAAAATTTCGACCTCGAAATTTCTGAGTCTGCCAACTACAAGGTAGGAGCACTGCCTCAGCATACTGCTCAACTTCCCAACGGCAACCTTAACTAAACAACTCTGACAACCGTCTCCACGATAGGAGATAGCTCCGTACTGAAATCTCTGTACCCTAAAATCACAATTCTAAACTGGCACTACACAATAGCCAAGTGTTCCTGCATAAGGAACAAATAGGGTACACAACACATAACAAATCTGAAACGTAGTTCCACAACACGGAACACAACACACAAAAAAGCCAATGCTATAGGCGATGCCGAACTATACGGCACAATACAAACTCGCCTATGACCACACACGGATCAAAATAACATAGCAAATCTCAACTCAATCTGCACATATCAACATAACTTAAACATCGAACTCAAGCAAGTATCAACCCATTTCCGCTAACCTGACAGTCTGTGGTAACACATTTCACAAAATCATAATCAAATGTCAGCATAGATCCAAACTCGCTCCAACACAATGGAGTACAACATCGTCCCTCAAACGAAATCACGCAACAACAAAATCATAGTAGTCAACAAACCAGTACTGCATACAATCTCAAACAGCTGAAACTGCTGGTCCCAAATCCTCTGGAACTGCAATATCGAGGTCCACAACATGCCCTCCAAGGTCTGAATAGTCCTCAAAGATCGCCAACCAATCTGAGGATAATAACTGGTACCAACTTGTAATCTGGTCCCCAATGCTCGCTGTAAAGCTCACCAACACTCTGTTGTAGCTGATTATCTCGATCAGTGAACTGGAACACAGGTACACAGCGGGAATGGACAACCTCCGCCAATCACAGCTATGCCACTAAAATCCTTTTCGGAAAAATACAAGGAAACGTACTAAGTTCATCAAATGGTCCACAATAGCCTGATAACTGGTACCACCAACCAAAGTGCGTACTGGCACACAAAACCACAGCGACAAATGCCACGTCTAATCGGAAATCTCAAATGGCTGACACTCTCCGGCAAATCTCTGCCTCATAGCTATCGCTAGTTGAAAAAAATGTGGCATCCGCACACTCAAACTGCTACATTGCTCTTTATATTGCATCACGAGTAATAAACTCGAAGTATCTGATACATTTCCGCATCACTAGCGCCAAATGCGCGCGAAACCACGAGCCTCAACATCATCACACTTGAACTCAGCTCTCATAGCTCGCAACTCGGCTAATACGGAAACTCGAGCCACACACATACATGAGACACTGAAATTCCCGACACTCGACTGAATGCATCAGCAACAACATCCCAGACGGATGGTCAAAGTACAACCTCTAACCTTTCCAGAACAAGCTCAAAGGTGCAGCCATAGTCGTTAGTCGACCCCATCCATCTACACTGCCTCAAGCCCAAATCTGGCCGAAAATACAAGAGGATGAAACTCAAGTGATCAGTGTACGTCCTACACCTCGCTGCACGCCATAACAGTAGTGTCTCGAACTCTCCGATGCTAACATAAGGACAGCAACTCCCAATACCATACACAGGATACGTAGCTGCATAAGGTTCCACCGCCTGAACCATGAGCCACCGCTCTGCTACAAAGCATCACGCATAACCAAATCCAAACCTCGATGTATCGCCATAACCCACGAACTCGTCGCGGTCGTCAAGTAAGGTCAAAACCGAAACAACGGTCAACCATCCTGCAGGAGTAAGTAACTCTCCTCGCGTGCATCGAACCGCTCAAACTTGACGCCTTCTTCGTCAATCTGGAAAGTGAAGTGGCAATCCGAGAAAATCCTGCACAAGCCATCGGTGATAGTCTGCCAAACCCAAGAGACTTCCGATCTCTGGTACAATGGTAGGGCAATTCCTAAATCAACACGGCTTCTGTCTGATCAGGATCCACGCCAACTCACTCGGATAGCATCACACAGCCCAAATCTTCACGCTAACCATCCAAAACTCACACTGGCTGAACTTCACAAACACCTGATCGTCTCGCAAAGTCCGCGAAACCGCTCACAATTGCTTCAGGTGCTGGTCCACACTCCTGGAGTACATCAGGACGTTGCCATCGAACATGACCGCAAACTCATCCAGAATCGTCTGAACACCTGGTCCATCAAGTCCACACGATCTACGGGGCATTGGTCAACCAACAACGTGACCAAGAACTCCTGATGCTCGCACCGAGATCTGAAAACTGTCCAAACCATGACTGACTCATCGAACCTCAACGGATGGTATCCGGACCCGAAATCAACCTTCGAAAAGACCGAAGCTCCCTCGAGCTGATCAAACCACTCGTCAATCCGAAGCGGAGGATACTAACTCTCCTCTGAAGCGAATCAAGCTTCGGTAGTCAATGCGCTACCTCATCGAGCCAACCAACATCCGTACACACAATACAAGAGCACATCACGCAAACACGCGAAATCGCATGAAATCTCCTGAACTCTCCCTCCAGCAACTCCTGGAGTTGAAACTATAGCTCTATCGGCTTCATTGGCTCCAAACGACAAGATGCCGGTAATATGATGTAGTCAGTCTCTCGAACTGGAGGAACACCTAGTAACTCCTCCGGAACACACATGGAAACTCGGGAACCATCTCAATGTCACCAACGTCGGGTACATCAACCATAGTATCAACAACATGAGCAAAGCAAACCACACGACTCGTCTCCATCATCCGCTCGACCATCAACACGAAACAATGTCTCGGGAAAAGTCTGGTCATCGAACACAACCTTCTTCTCAAGGCACTCGAACACAGCCAAACGCATCGTCAATAAGTCCATACTCATAGTCACATCAAAACCACAATGTCCAGCTATAACATATCCGCGGCTAAGCCATATCCTCCAACAAGGATCTCGCAACCTCCGAATGGATGCAACACTCTCCAAAACCTCGGAAGTGGAGATGCAGGTACAATAGCCATGGATATCAAACGACAGTAACCTCGGAGAAAAGTCTGTCCTCAAACAAGGTCGTGGCACGAACTCCAACATGCCCAACTAGCCGCCCACGTCAAATGCGACTTGCTGAATAGCTCATCAAAGGCTACATTGATCAGACTACAGGAAAAACATGAGGATCTCCTCGCGAACTCTGAGCTGTCGAATCTCAAACACAGCTGGCTGAGGACACTCCCTCGTAACGTGACCTTCCTGGCCACCGAAACAGCAACTGAAAGTGCTCCACGAACACAAGTCACCGCAACACCTGCTGCGTGAAAGGATCACCAACGATCGCCCAAACTCATGCCATAGGAGCAAGTCCGCTACTTTGCGATCTCCGCCATCACCAAACGGATCCTCTGCTTGATCTGATGGCCCACAACATAATCGATAAGGCCACAGCCTGATGAAGTCACTGATCTCGAGGTGCCAGAACTCAACCTCATCAAAATCTAGACTAAGTCCACTTTCCTCAAACTATCGCATCGAAAACCGCGTACATCTTTCCCTCACAATAGCCTCGCCACTGAGTGCCACACACTAAGCTCCTCACGGATGTCTCGAGGCACAACAATCAGACTATCTCTGATGCTCAGGTTCAAACTCATCTCAAACCTCGTGCATCGCTTCCTCTGAAGCCACATAACACGTGCAAACAGGAGTAAACATGTAAACAACGCATCTCTGCCTCAGGTGGGTAAACACTCCACATTCGATTGCTGGGTAACCTGATAAAACCATTACCGCATAAACAACACTCTGAATGTAGGCCATGGAGTCGCAACTGGAACTCACACAATATCAGTCCTCAAAATACAACAATCTGACTCAGGCAAACATCAACTGCCACAATTCTCAGCTCTGAGGCAACATACAGACACTCATACACACACAATCAGACAAACCGTGCCACACAATTCTCTGAACTCAGAGTACTCATCCAAATCCACAGTTCTCTGGCAAATCGCGCGTCGATTGATCCTCAATAGGATCCAAAACCGTAATGACACGGAAAGCACGTCAGGAGGCATCCTAATGAATACAATATCGTTCACAACAAGTGGAACGTAATCATGGAACTTCAAATATTTGAAAGTATACAACACCCGGAATATTGATGAGTATCCGCCGGCCGGTCGGGTCACCATTCCAGACATGCTGTACATTCTCAAATATCCTTAGTAAACACGACTATAGAAGTCTACATAACCTATAACCTAATGCTCTGATACCAAGCTGAAAGGACCCAACCCCGATTTAGCTCCCTAAACCGGAGTTAAACCCCTTCGAAAACACGAACCAACAAAAACTGTAGAAATTTTGGCAGAGTTTCGTTACTAACGTGGAATTACCATTACCTGCACGCGGAAAATACACTTCATCCTATGCCACAAAAAGCAAACCGTGGGCACCAATCCCATCCGGATTTCTCAATATATCAACAATAATGTAAAGTAGTACATATATCTATACTTTACTGAAATCCGGAGTAAAATCGTATAGCATAAACAACAGATTACTCAGAGCGACCTCTAGTGTATAAACATATCAGTATACCACAGTAGGTAGAACAATAAACCTACTGGAAGAAACAAGGTAGCTCGAGCACTATGCCTCCTACCACGACGTGCGACACCAGAGCTTGAACTGAAAACTGGGCACGGAAACCGAAAAGCCCAGGGGAAAGACATGAAACACGTTAGAGTGAGTGGACAAAAATAAATGTCTTTCACCAGTTAATATATATGTTTAAAATAACATATGCGAGTCCAGGTAAATAAAAAAATCATGGTACACGAGGTAAAACTCACACTCTTCCAGTGTACTGAGCATGCAAGTAAAAATCCCACGGGGTCACTCATAGACACACACCGTGCTAGTACAGTCCGAATCACGAGGTCCTTAGTCCCCGTGATTCTAAGCCAGAAATGGCATCGGTTCCGGGGAAACGCCCCTCACCGGTCAGGTAGGGATAACGACGCCCCTCCTGAATGGCCTACCATCGGGGATCAACCGAGAGGCAAAGTGTATCGATACAACAACGTAACTGAGACTGTACTCTGTGAAAACCAAATCACAAGCAATTCGATGCAAATACATGAAACAACATATAAGTGTATGCATATTCGTATACGTATATCCGTATAAATATAATCGTATAATCGTAAAACACATGCTCATGTAATCAAAAATCTCATATGCATGCTCAAGTTCATAAATCATATAAAAGACTCGCAAGATTTCCGTGAAAAGAAATTGTCCACTCACAGACTAGCGTAACGCGATATGCGTTAACCCGTGATCCGGCGGAAAGTCCCTCGCCAAAACAACGATCACGAACCCACGTAACTTTCTCGTCGTGATTCCGATCCCGATAATTCTCGCGGCCATAAACTCGTCTTGACATGTTCTTCAATTATCACCCAAGGTCAAACACATCGACCAATCGGATAAAAAGTCAACTGTTCAAACCAACACATATTTAAATCGACTAAACAATCAACAAACGGAAATATTCAAAACTTAATCTTCGTAACTCAGAATAATGCTTCAGAAGTTCCCACGGACTCGAAATTAAATTTTGAACAACTTCCATGAAGAAGCCGAAACCAAATTCTCGTCCGGTAATTTAGTCGTTAAGAAGGCCACAATTATAAACCGAACTTCAAATATTCATAATTAATTCCTCGGTCGACCAAATAGCGATCCGGAACTGCCCACGAACTCGAAATCACATGTACTACGACTCTCGAGAAGAGACTCAGCTCCAATTCTCGGCCAATAATTAAGTCGTTAACGAGCCTGGCGATTCAATCGACTGTCGGCAATCTGCGACTATGCGATAACTCACGTATATAGCTGATCATACTGCTGATTCTGGTCCGGGTCATCACATTCTGACTGTACTAGCACGGATGTGTCCATGAGTGACCCCGTGGGATTTTTACTTGCATGCTCAGTACGCTGGAGGAGTATGATTTTACCTCGTGTACTTTGTTATTTTTATTTACCTGGACTCGCATATGTTATTTTAAACATATATATTAACTGGTGAAAGACATTTATTTTCGTCCACTCACTCTAACAGTTTTCATGTCTTTCCCCTGGGCTTTTCGGTTTCCGTGCCCAGTTTGCAGTTCGGACTCTGGTATCGCACGTCATGGTCGGAGGCATAGTGCTCGAGCTACCTTGTTTCTTCCAGTAGGTTTATTGTTCTACCTACTGTGGTATACTTATATGATTATACATTAGAGGTCGCTCTGAGTGATCTGTTGTATATATTATACGATTTTACTCCGGATTTCAGTAAAGTACAGATACATTTACTACTTTACATTATTGTTGATATATTGTGAAATCCGGATGGGATTGGTGCCCACGGTATGATTTTTGTGGCATAGGATGAAGTGTATTTTCCGCGTGCAGGTAATGGTAATTCCACGTTAGTAACGAAACTCTGCCAAAATTTTTACGATTTTTGTTTGTTCGTGTTTTCGAAAGGGTTTGATTCCGGTTTAGGGAGCTAAATCAGGGTTGGGTCCTTTCAGCTTGGTATCAGAGCATTAGGTTATAGGTTCTGTAGACTTCTGTAGTCATGTTTACTAAGAGTATTTGAGAATGTACAGCATGTCTGGAATGGTGACCCGACCGGCCGACAGATACTCATCAATATTCCGGGTGTTGTATACTTTCAAATATTTGAAGTTCCATGATTACGTTCCACTTGTTGTGAACGATGATTTATTCATTAGGATGCCTCCTTGACGTGCTTTCCGTGTCGGTACGGTTGTGGATCCTATTGGGGATCAATCGACGCGCGATTTGCCAGAGAATTGTGGGTTTGGATGAGTATTCTGAGTTCAGAGAATTGTGTGGCACAGTTTGCTTGGTTGTGTGTGTATGAGCATCTACATGTTGCCTCAGAGCTGAGAATTGTGGCAGTTGATGTTTACCTGAGTCAGATCAGTGTATTTGGTGGGCTGGTATTGTGTGAGTTCTTGTTGCAACTCCATGGCCTACATTCAGGGTGTTGTTTATACGGTAATGGTGCACTCAGGCTACCCAGCATTCGAATGAGGAGTGTTTAACCACCTGAGGCAGAGATGCATTGTTCATATGTTTGTTCCTATTTGCACGTGTTATGTGGCTTCAGAGGAAGCAGTGCACGAGGTTCGAGATGAGTTTGAATCTGAGCATCAGAGAGAGTCTGATTGTTGTGCCTCGAGACATCCATGAGGAGCTTAGTGTGTTGCACTCAGTGGCGAGGCTGTCGAGAAGGAAAGGTGTACGCGGTTTCCGATGTGATGGTTTGAGGAAAGTGGACTTAGTCGAGGTTTTGATGAGGTTGAGTTCCGACACTTCGGGATCAGTAACTTCATCAGGCTGTGGTCTTTTCGATTATATTGAGGGTCATCAGATCAAGCAGAGGATCCGTTTGACAATGGCGGAGATCACGGAGTAGCGGACTTGTTCCTGTGGCATGAGTTTGGGCAATCGTTGGTGATCCTTTCTCACAGCAGGTGTTGCGGTGATTTGTGTTTGTGGAGCACTTTCAGTTGCTGTTTCGGTGGCCAGGAGGGTCACGTTACGAGGGAGCGCCCTTAGCCAGCTGTTCTAGCGGTTTGGTAGCTCAGAGTTCACGAGGAGATCCTCATGTTGTTCTTGAAGTTTGACCAATGTAGCCTTTAGATGAGTTATTCAGCAAGTCGCAATTGATGTGGGCGGCTAGTTGGGCATGTTAGAGTTTGTGCCATGACCTTGTTTGAGGACAGACTTTTCTCCGAGGTTACTATTGTTTGATACCCATGGCTATTGTACCTGCATCTCCACTTCTGAGGTCTTAGGGAGTGTTGTATCCATCCGGAGGTTGCGAGATCCTTGTTGGAGGATATGTGTTAGCCGCGGATCTGTTATAGCTTGACATCGTGGTTTTGATGTGACTATGAGTATGGACTTACTGACGATGCATTTGGCTGTGTTCGAGTACCTCGAGAAGGAGGTTGTGTTTCGACGACCAAGTTTCCTCGAGATACTGTTTCGCGGTGATGGTCGAGCGGATGGTGGAGACGAGTTGTGTTGTTTGCTTAGCTCATATTGTGGATACTTCGGTTGCTATGCCTGACATTGGTGACATTGAGGTGGTTCCCGAGTTTCCAGGTGTGTTCCGGAGAAGTTACCAGGTGTTCCTCCAGTTCGGGAGATTGACTACACCATTGAGCTTGTGTCGAGCGCTGAACTCATTTTACTGGCATTTTGTCGTTCGGAGCCAGCGGAGCTGATGGAGCTACAGTTTCGACTCCAGGAGTTGCTGGAGGAGATTTCAGGAGATTTCATGCGATCCGGCGTGCTTGCGTGGTGTGCTCTTGCATTGTTTGTGTGGATGCTGGATGGTTCAACGTGGTGGTGCATTGACTACCGGAAGCCTGATTCGCTTCAGAGGAGAGTGAGTATCCTTCGCTTTGGATTGATGGTTGGTTTGATCTGCTCGCGAGAGCTTCAGTCTTTTCGAAGCTTGATTTTGAGTTTGGATACCATCAGTTGGGGATCGATGAGTCAGATGTGGTTTGGATAGTTATCGGATCTCGGTGTGAGCACTAGGAGTTCTTGGTCACGCTGTTGGGTTGACTATTGCCCCCGTAGATCTTGCGAACTCAATGGACCAGGTGTCCAGACGATTCTGGACGAGTTGCGGTTATGTTCGTTGGCAACGTCCTGAGGTATTCCAGGAATGTGGACCAGCACCTGATGCAATAGCGAGTGGTTTTGCGGACTTCGCGAGATGATCAGCTATTTGCGAAGGTTAGTCAGTGTGAATCTTGATTGCTTAGCGTGAAGATTTTGGGCTGTGTGATGTCAGCCGAGGGAGTTGGCGTGGATCCTGACCAGTTAGAAGCCGAGTTGATTTGGGGATGACCCTACCATTGTACCAGAAATCGGGAGTCTCTTGGGTTTGGCAGGCTTTTGCCGACGGCTTGTGCAGGATTTTCCCGGATTGCCACTTCACTTTCCGGATAGACGAAGAAGGCGTCAAGTTCGAGTGGTTCGATGCACGCGAGGAGAGTTACTTACTCCTGCAAGATGGTTGACCGTTGCTTCAGATTTGACCTTACCTGATGATTGTGGTGAGTTCGTGGTTTATGGTGATACATCGAGATTTGGATTTGGATATGTTTTGATGCTGTGTAGCAGAGCGGTGACTCATGGTTCAGGCAGTGGAACTTTATGGGGCTACGTATCCTATGTATGATTTGGGTGTAGTTGTCCTTGTGTTAGCATCAGAGAGTTCGAGACACTACAGCTATGGCGTGCAGCGAGGTGTAGGACGTACACTGATCACTTGAGTTTCATCCACTTGCATTTTCGGCCAGATTTGGGCTTGAGACAGTGTAGATGTATGGGGTCGACTAACGACTATGGCTGCACCTTTGAGTTTGTTCGAGAAGGCTTGAGGTTGTACTTTGATCATCCGTCTGGGATGTCGTTGCTGATGCATTCTGTCGAGAGTCAGGAGCTTCATTGTATCATGTGTGTGTGGCTCGAGTTTCCGTTTTAGCCGACTTGCGAGCTACGGGAGCTGAGTTCAAGTGTGATGATGTTGAAGCTCATTGTTTTGCGCGCGTTTGGCACTAGTGATGCGGAGATGCATCTGATACTTCGAGTTTCTACTCGTGACGCAACATGAAGAGGAATGTAGCAGCTTGTGTGTGCAGATGCCACATTTGTCGATTGGCGATGGCTAGGAGGCAGAGACTTGCCGAGAAGTGTCAGCCATTTGAGATTTCCGGTTAGACGTGGCGATTGTTGCTGTGATTGTGTGTGTTTGTATGCACTTTTGTTTGTGATATCAGTTGTCAGGCTATTGTGGATCATTTGACGAACTCAGTACATTTCCTTGTACTTTCGGAGAGGGTTCCAGTGGCAGGCTGGCAGAGCTGTGTTTGACGGAGATTGTCCATCTATGTGGTGTACCTGTGTCCCAGTTTGCTGGTCGAGGTAATCAGCTACAACAAAGTGTTGGCAAGCTTTGCAGCGAACATTGGAGACCAGATTACAAGTTAGTACCGGTTCTTGTCCTCATATTGGTGGGCGATCTTTGAGGACTATTCAGACCTTGGAAGCATATTGTGGACCTCGGTATTGCTGTTCCGAGGGATTTGGGACCAGCAGTTTCACTTGTTCGAGTTTGCATGCAGTACCAGTTTGTGGACCACTATGATTTTGATGTTGCATGTTGTCGTTTTGAGGACGATGTTGTACTCCATTGTGCTGTAGTGTGTTCGATGTGGGTTGACATTTGATTCTGATTTTGTGGAATGTGCTACCACAGACTGTCAGATTAGCGGAAATGGGTTGATAATTGCTCGAGTTTGATGTGTGTAGACTGAGTTGTGATTTTCCACATTGTTTTGATCCGTATGTGATCATAGGCGAGTTTGTGTTGTGCTGTATAGTTCGGCATCGCCTATATCGTTGGCTTTTATGTTTGTTGTGTTCCGTGTTGCGGAACTATGTTTCAGGTTTGTTACGTGTTGTGTACCCTATCTGTTCCTTATGCAGGAACACTTGGCTATTGTGTGGAGCCAGTTCAGATTTGAGATTGTGGGTATAGGGATTTCAGCACGGAGCAATCTCCGATTGTGGAGTCAGTTGTCAGAGTTGTTCAGTTGACATTGTCGCTGGAGAGTTGAGCAGTATGCAGAGACAGTGCTCCTATGTTTAGCCGACAGACTCGGAAATTTCGAGTTCGAAATTTTTTAAGGGGGGTGGATTTGTGACGACCCAGAACAGAATCAGCAGTGGAATCAGCTTGATCTACGAGCTTGCGCGTAGTCGCAGAGTTACGACAGTTGTTTGAATCGCCGGACTTGTTAACGACTAAATCATTGGCCAAGAATTGGAGCTGGGTCTCTTCTCGAGAGTCGTTGTACGTGTGATTTCGAGTTTGTGGGCGGTTCCGGATCGTTATTTGGACGACCGAGGAATAAATTATGAATATTTGAAGTTTTGATATAATCGGTTTTATATGTCGGATTTGTTAGCGAAAAAATTACTGGACGAGAATTTGGTTTCGGCTTCTTCACGGAAGTTGTTGAGAATTTAATTTCGAGCTTGTGGGAACTTCCAGAGCATTATTCTGAGTTACGAAGATTAAGTTGTGATTATTTCCGATTGTTGATTATTTAGTCGGTTTAAATATGTGTTGGTTTGAACAGTTGACTTTTCATCCAATTTGTTGAAGTGTTTGACTTCGGGTGATAATTGAAGAATACGTCGAGTCAAGTTGGTTGCCGCGAGAATTATTGGAATCGGAATTACGACATGAAAGTTTCGGGTATTTTAAGTTTGTCGTAAAAAGTATTTTGGAAGTTTTCGAATTGGGAAAGTATTTAATGAGTTTATATATTGGGGCTTACCTGTTTTGGAAAGTCAACTGATGGTTATTAATGAGTTGACCGGTCAATGTGGAGGGAGAAGATGGTGGCGCGACGCCGTACGGCTCGCCGGCGACGAAGCCCGTTCGGCCACCTCTTTGCTCAACTCCGGTCCCATTCAACTCGTCCCGACGTCCCGGTCTTGATTCCGGCCTCCTTTCACGGCAAGGGACGCCGGAAGTGGAGGAATTTCCGGCCACAAGTGATGGAATTTTGGGGGATTTCGGGTTTGTATTTTTCGGCCGAATTGAGCTGAAACAAGGAGTGGGCTTTGTAGCCCTCACCACCTAGAAGCTACCATGTAAGTTTGGAGTTCTAATTTTGATTGTGGATGGAGAATTTTGGATTTGAAATTTGTGTATCAATTCGGTTTTACATGAAATTGGACTAGTTAGAGTGAGAATTGGCCTTCGATGCAGTTGACAAAGTTGCTCAGTGGGTAATTTTGCATGGAATAAGGGTTGCTCCGCCGAGAAATTTCATGGTTGGTGGTGGCGCCGCCGCCGGCGGCGATCAACGGTCAACTTTGACTTTTTGGGGTTTTCAACAAGTTGCATGTCATTTCACTCGAAATCGCGCCCCGATCGCAGTGGGGAGGTTCGTTTCTCGATTTGAGCATCCGAAAGTACAGCGAGGTATTGAGGTGTGAATATCGGATTTTCGACAATTCGTCGTATTCGGATTATGTGTTTCCGAGAACGGTGGTTTCTCGTGATTTGATTTGAATTGTTGAATTATGATTTTGAGAAATGAATTTTGTGAATATTCAGGGGTTCGTGATCGTTTGTTTGGCGAGGGACTTTCCGCCGGATCACGGGTTAACGCGAACTGCGTTACGCTAGTCTGTGAGTGGACAATTTCTTTTCACGGAATGATTGCGAGTCTTTTTATATGATTTTCGAACTTGAGCATGCGTACGAGATTACGATTTATACGAGCATGTGTTAGATGATTACGCTTATATCATTATACATTACGTATATGCATTTATATGCTATTTATTGCATTTGCATCGAACTATTTATGATTTGGTTTACACAGAGTACAGTCGTTATATATGTTGTTGTATCGATACACTCGCATCCCGGCTGATCCCCGAGGATGTGTACCGAGGGAGGCTGTGACTCCTGACCCGAGGCCTTTACCGGGAGGAGACAGACCTTTGATCTGAGGCCTTTCTGGCTAGAATTGCGTGAAAGTCTGGGACTCCGTGATTCTGACTGTACTAGCACGGATGTGTCCATGAGTGACCCCGTGGGATTTTTACTTGCATGCTCAGTACGCTGGAGGAGTATGATTTTACCTCGTATACTTTGTTATTTTTATTTACCTGGACTCGCATATGTTATTTTAAACATATATATTAACTGGTGAAAGACATTTATTTTTGTCCACTCACTCTAACAGTTTTCATGTCTTTCCCCTGGGCTTTTCGGTTTCCGTGCCCAGTTTGCTGGTCGGACTCTGGTGTCTCACGTCATGGTCGGAGGCATAGTGCTCAAGCTACCTTGTTTCTTCCAGTAGGTTTATTGTTCTACCTACTGTGGTATACTTATATGATTATACATTAGAGGTCGCTCTGAGTAATCTGTTGTATATATTATACGATTTTACTCCGGATTTCAGTAAAGTACAGATACATTTACTACTTTACATTATTGTTGATATATTGAGAAATCCGGATGCGATTGGTGCCCACGGTTTGATTTTTGTGGAATAGGATGAATTGTATTTTCCGCGTGCAGGTAATGGTAATTCCATGTTAGTAAATAAACTCTGCCAAAATTTTTACGGTTTTTGTTAGTTCGTGTTTTCGAAAGGGTTTGATTCCGGTTTAGGGAGCTAAATCGGGGTTGGGTCCTTTCAGGCGGAGCTTCGGCGAATGTTGACTTTTTGGGATTTTTGGAGATTTTTATACCGTTTTTCTCGTAATCGCGTCTCGATCGTAGTCATGAGGTTTTTGAAATGATTTGAGTATTCTATTTTGGGACGAGGGTTGTTTGGGTGTATTTTGGGAATTTTGCTATCCTCGTCGATTTTTTGAGCGATACGTCTTTCGAGAACGCGGGGTTCTTGACGTATTAGCTCCGTATGTTGTGATTTTATATGTATTAATCGTATCCATGTTGTTCAGGTGATCATGATTTGCAAGTCTTGATTATGCATTTTATGTTATGCATTTTACGAGTATGCAATTATGATTATGCATTTATGATCATGTATTTTTACTTGGAGGCACATATATGATTTGTTTTACATGGATTATGGATATATGGATCCATCGATGCACTGGCTTCTCGGCTGATCCCCGAGATGCTCTGGGAAGGTTATGACAAACGCCTGACCCGTGATTATATGGCTCCTAGGAAGGTTATAACAACCCCCTTACCTGGTTGAGCATGATTGTAACTTTGAGGAAAATGTACTCAAGCTACGGCCTCCACATTTTATACAGTATCCAGGAAGGTTATGACAACCACCTTACCTGTGATTGATGATTTTAGACTCGCATCATGATTTCATGTTTATATTGGTGAAAGGCATATTATTATTTTTCGTCCACTCGCTCTAACAATTTTATTTGCCTTTCTCTAGGTCTTTCGGTTTCTTTTGCCCAGTTTTTAGTTTGGGTTCCAGGGTTGCACGTCGACGGGGGAGGTGTAGAGTTCAAGTCACCTTTCAGTTCGAGTAGGTTCTTTGTTCGACCTACTGGTTGTATATGATGTATATATGAGTTGCTCTGAATACTTATGTTTGTTTTCAGTTGAGTTTACTCCTAAATGTTTTCTGGATTTCTTGTCAACCTTGTGGTTTATTATATATATGATGTTGAGAAATTCAGATGGGGAACAGAGCCCCACGGTTTGGCTTTTGTGGAATATTCGAAGTGTGATTCTCTTGCAGGTTCTAATATTGGCTCATGTATTTCAAAGCAAACTCTGGCAAAAAAAAATTTAAGGTCATGTTTTCGAAGGGGTTTGATTTCGGTTTAGGCAACTAAATCGGAGTCGGGTCCTTTCACAAGGCCATTTCCTCCATAAACGTGAGGAATCGAGCAAAGAACGCGGACAACCATCGCGGCGGTTCTAGAGCCTATGCATCTTATAGGGAGGAGGCAGTGACCCAACACCCTGAAGAAAACCTGTTCATGTGGATGTATGAAAAAACGCATCCTCAGTCCCACGAACAAGCTCTAAGTATTGTGCCCTTACAACTTTACAAACTTACATATGTATTTTTCCTAACTTTTTTTAATGTATGTTTACTAATATGTGATTTTGTTTTCGTTGTCAATTAGGCTAATTTAAGAGAAACAGCTAAGTAGGTGTTGACTCAGATTGCGAGGGAGCGAAACCCTAATATCTCAGATGATGAGCTTCCCCAGGCCATATGGGCGAGGATCATGGGAAACACTTTCCCACCACGAAAGAGCAATTATTATTGCAAGGGTTTAGGACGGCAAGGCGATGGGATATTGAAGAACACACCCGGTTTCCAAAGCAAATCGGGATCTTTCAAGGCCCAGCTAGAGGAGCAACTTCGTAGGAAGACTCAAGAGTATCAGAGCAAGATAGAAGAGATTCAGTGACAGATGACCCAGCAAATAGAGGAGATGCGTCAAGAGATGGCCCAGCAGCAGGCTGATGAGTTAGCTCGAATACAAGCTGAAAATGGCTCAAAATTTTGAAGGCCTGACCTCAACCCTTCAGGCATAAGGAATAAATTTCCCGGCCTAAGGTTGGAGTCCATGGACTCTATCTAACCAGCACCCTCACGATGCCCTACATGAGCAGCAGGATCTGCTCGATGATGATGGCAGTGACCCATCTTATCTCCACAACTTAGACTTTGGCAACCTTTAGTTTATATGAATATGCATGCGTTTTAAAATTATACGCTAAATTTTTATAAGTTTATGTTTTGTCTTGATTGTGAATCTGTTATGCGTTGTTGGACATTGCGGAAATGAAAATATATGTTTGTTGGCTATTTTGAAACTGCAGGTTTTGGAAATGGTAAATCCAGAATCTGCAGTTTTATTTTTAGAAAGTTGCATACTATAGCCGACGACATGTATCAAAGTCGTCGGCTATAGTCTAAAATTCCTGACGATTTCCATACTATACTTGATGGGTTGATTAACTATAACCGACAGGTTGAAAAACTATACCCGACGGTTGGATAATCTCATCGTCAGCTATAATATCCTTTGGTCAACAATATTGACCGGACCGGGAAGGTTTGTTCGACGACGTTCCATTCGAAAGTCATCGGTTTTGGTTTGTATCTATAGCAGACAACTTTTAGTTGTCGGCTCTATTTTAGACCTATAGCCAACAAGGTGCATAAAAAGTCGTCGGCTATAGTATAGCCGACAACCTTTTCTAGACAACACTATAGCCGATGACATGTTGTCTACCATACTATAGCCGACGACTTTTGGCTAACAGGCATATTGATACTTAAATCACATTACCCATACATCTAAACCAAGGAATATAGCAACAACTCATCACAAACATAAAAAAATCACACCCTAATCACATCAAAATTCAAATTCAGGTTCAAAGCGGTTAAGCATAATTCCTTGTGAAAACAACCCCAAAATACTTCAATCTGCAACTTGTCGTTGGCTATAATACTTATGCTGGTAGTGATGCATGAACCCTAGTTTCAAAAATTTGGAATTGGATTATGTTTAGTGTTAATTGAGTCTATATGTACTTGAATTCAAGATATAGGAGTAATGGGTGTTGGAATTTGATGCCAGTTGCATGAAAACTTATTGAAAAATTTTTGGTGATAATTTTGATTATCTATGGTTTGGCCGAAATTGTGAAGCAAGTGTTGTGTAGTTGTGTGTTTTGTGTATTTAGTCATAATGTGATTGTTTAGGAAGGATTATTGAGGTTTCGGTTAAAAAATGGATAGCATTGCTTAATTGGATGAGTAATTGAACTAAGAACTTGATGACCCTACCAAGACAATTGAGTTACTTTGTGTATTGGTTGTGTGACAGTATGCTTTGAGACTCTAATATGTTGCTCTTGAACTAGAATTGATGAGATTGTGATGATGCCATGTTAGATAATTCCTGAATCAAGCATTTTCGTGTGGTCAATATGAATTGATTTTCATGCATAAGTACTAGATTGTTGTCTTGGTGGTGAAATGCAATGAGATGAACTGGTGACAATGATACAGTTTCTTGGGTGTGAAAATTTCATATATGTGTTATTGTTATGAGTTCTAAGTTCTGTTTATATAATGTGTTCTAGGTGTCTAAATTTATCCATCATTATCATCATCATCATCATCATCACCATCATGCCACTGCGAATGAAGAATATGCCACAAAATCCACCCCCCCAACAAGAGCCACCTATGAAGGTAATGAACATGGGCAAGGTAGTGCACCCGAAAATAGAAAAACTATGTCAAATTCATAGGGAGAGATATGTCGCCAAGGCGGCCACTAGATTTGAACTCCGGACCGTCCTTGAGTTAACAGACTGTCATGAAATTCATACTTTCACCAATGGATTTTATGGGTATGATGAAGAACGGTGAAAGACTTCTATGACGCCCTCAAGGGCATTGTATCAGATGGTGTTAAGGGAACAACCATCATGTTTAAGAACAAGAAAATCGTTCTCAATCCTCAATCCATAGAAAAACTTTAGGAGCTACCAATCCTCACGAAGGCAGACAAAACAGCTTTTAGAAAGAGGTATGATGCGATTTCTTGGGATGACTTTGTGGAAGAAGTTTATATGGAGGGTCGAGCACCAGATCGTGGAAACAGTTATGTCTACCGAGTCCTTTGGTTATTCATCAAGCACAATGTGAAACCTCATCTCTATAATAGTGAGATTACTAAGAAGGGGTACCAAGCTATGTCTACCATGATGAGTGAGGTAAGGAAAATTGAGTTTGGGAAACTCATATATGAATTTATTATTGGATGCATCGAAGGTAGATGGCCTCTAGTTTTCTCTTGTCTCATTACTTACCTATCTCGATCTAGTGTAGTTAGTGGGATTCTTGTTAATAAGCTTGAGTTGTGGCCAACTCATGGCACACTCAATGATGTCGCGATGGCCAAGAGTCTTGGGGCGACCGCCCGACTTCCCTCTTCTCACCAAGCCGGTGGTGCTTTTTCTTCATCTCAAGCCCAAGGTCCTCCAAAAATGATGACCCCAGAATGCATGCTTACTTTGAGGGATATTTTGGGAAGATACAGACCAACCATGTGGAAGTGAGGTAAATGATGGGTGCACTTGGTTATCGGATAAGCACACTTGAGCCACATTACTTTGGAGGCAATGTCGTCTCTTCTACCAAGGGACATGATGCTATGGCGCATGTTGATGTGGTTGATGATGATATGGATGGATGAAAACTCTTAGTGTTCTGCTTGTGTATTGGTTGTGTATAATATGTGTGTTGATGTGAAAGAGTTTCGAAAGCTAGGGACAGGGAATTTGAGCAGGAGAATTGCAGCAATATGGCCACACTTTGCAGGCTCAAATTCTAGGATTCTTGATGGGTCAAAGGTTCTTCTCGACCTGTCAATTGTCAACTGTTATCGAAAGTTGTCACTTTCTCGACCATCGAGATATACCTTTCAATCGTCGACTACACGTTTATGTGCAGTCTAGGTCATATTCTCGACCTGTCGAGGAGTGTCCAGTCACAGTTGACTTTTGAAGATCAAAGAGCTTAAGGCTTTAAGGCATGGAGCATAGAGCAATAACTTGAGGGCAAGACAAATCTAAGAACATGGATAACGACTCATGACCAATCCATATGCACTTTTGGATGACGAAGAGTAACTTGGCCTTTGTTGGTTTATATTTTTATGCATATAGAGCTTGGAGACAGTCGACAAAGCGTTTGCATCCTTTTTCTCTTTACTTTCTTATTTCCTTGCTTGATATGGATATTTTCAAGAATGACGCTTAAGTACCCTTAATGTATTCTTTAGAGTCATGTAGAGTGTGGTAGTCTTGTGTAATACATGTGAGATACTTGATACTAGGAACATAATGCCTATATAAGTTTTTGGATATTCATTACTAAGGTTTTTAAAGTTCTATGTGTGAGTTCCCCTCATGTTATATGCTCGATTACATTGTCATTTTTCTTTGAAATATGATTAGTATGCATGCCCCCATTGTAGTTGATAGGACTCTATTAGCTTCATTACTTCTTAAAAACTATATGATCATTTAAGTATGAATGCATGATAGTTGTTATGCTTAGGAGAATATGTGTTAGCGGAATAAAATATGAAGTGATGATGCTTATGTACCTCTTGTACACTTGTGTGTGATGTGTGTATTGATGCAAATTGAGGACAATTTAGTTTTAAAGTATGAGGTGGTAGGCTAGGTCATTATCACTTGTGATCCTAAAATCTATACAAATTTGAAAAATATAAGAAAATGTAACGCAAAATATTGTATCCTTTTTGTGTGTATATGTTATAATAATGGTTCTCGATGATGAAATCGGGCAAATAGCTAGTGGATTGTATGATTTTAAGCACGTGTGAAAAAAATGGAAAAATGCATTTTTTAATTGGTTGAAAAGCATTTGTCACTCAAAATGTGTTGATTTGAGAAAAAGAAAGATTAACATGTTTTAAAGTTATCATTTCCTATGTGATAATTTGAGTCAAATTGTGCATAACTAGTTCATATAATGCACCCTTCTTTTATGTATGATATCAATTGATTATGTGCGATCTAAAACTTGTTTTAAACCATGCAAAGCGTTTTTCCAAATCTTGAGTAGTTTTAAGATGATAGAGGTATTAAGATCACCACCATGGCCAAATAGCTTATGAACCTATGATGCATATATCCTTTAGTGAACCAATTTGAGCCTTTTTAATACTAATCATTTTCTATCATGAACACCACAAATGCCTACCTAGCTTAAACATTTACCCCACTCTCTAACTTGGCAAACTAGCAAGCGACGATGAATTCTTATTAGGATGCGGTTTTAGTGTTGTGCTTGTTGCAAAGAATGTCAACAGAAAAGTGTGAGGTGGAAGACGTCTATTGTTGGTCATTTGCTTATTTAGTTATTTATTATTTCAAAAAGAAAATAAAAAAATGAAAAAAAAGAGTACCAAAGAAAAGCAAAGAGAAAAATAGAAAAAAAAGTTCTACGAAAAGAGTCGTGTTTGAAAAAAAAATACAAAAATAGTGTGTGTTGTACATAAAGAATAAGTGTTTTGGAAAGTGGTTTAATTTGAAAAAGAGAAGTAATAGCACCTAGAAGTACGTTAAAGGAACTTCAACATGTGAATTACTTTCTAGGTTGTTTGGTCTTTGATTATCCTATCTTTTTCTTTCATTGAACCCCCTTCCTTAAAGCCTCATTACAAGCTAAATAAAAGTTGTGAGTTAGATGGTTAAGAACATGTTGGTTTGAATACATCTCAATGCATGCATTTGGTTTGACATGTAGCATGCTTGGCTTATTAGACATGCATTGATTTCATATTCTAATTGTGCTTAAGAGAAGTTCAATCCATTAGCCATGGTTCTTTGAAGAAAATGTTTACCATTCGGAACACTTACATGCTTTTGTATTTGATCTTGTGTTTCTTTTATATTAGAGTCTAGCTTAGCTTTGTTTTCATTTCTTTTGTGTTCGCTTAAGGACAAGCTAAGCTTAAGTATGAGGTAGTTTGTTAAGACCATAATTATATGCCTAATATGCTCTGAACTTTAAGTTCATTACTTATTTTTCATGAATAAAGCATCGTTCTTATGACGTTTCCTATTTGTGTTAGGAAATCATGGTTTGGCAAGAAAATTGGCTAAAAGATGATGATTATGTACTTTCCAATAAAGGTGAAGAAATTTTCGGGACCTTGAGAGAAGATTGACCAATGTTGAGAAGAAGACAAAAAATGGTCGCTGGAGTTTCGCAGGAATATTCCAAGATTCTAGTCACCAGAAGTCAACTCCGGTGGTCAACATGGCCAACTCCGGTGGTTAACTCTTGGTCAAGTCATCAAGCCACCATGAAGATATTTGAAGCTAAATGCAAATGGAAATTCAAGTGAGATGAAGAACATATGCAAGTCACATGACTTTGAGACCATTTGGTGACTCATTTGAGGATCACTTAGGCCTAATTTTTAAGATCATGTATCTAGCATTTTAATTTTATTTTGAAAGCCAGAATATCTCCCTTGGCCACAAAATTTAGAGCTCCCCTCTTACCCTACACACAACTTACCTCATTTTATACTTTTTCATAGTTTTAACATCTCTCCTTAGCCTTCATTCTCTCCCAAACCTTTTAGCACGCTCTCCTCACCTTTCCACCACTAAAAAGCCTATAAATCCTCCATCACCACAACTATATTCTCACATTCATCCTCTCACCTAGGCCTAATGAGGTGTTCTTCCTGTTTGTTGGAGCTAGAAGTAAGAAAGGAGAAACAAGTGGAGGAAAAACTTGAAGATCTTAGAAACTTGGCTTTGGGGACTCTTGGGTTATTTTTATTCACTTATTTCTCTCTAATCATATATCTATACTATATTTAGCTATGCGTAATGAGTAGTTTTCTTATGGGAGGCTAGGGGTCAAACCCTAACCATTTGATGTAGAACAAGGATGTTTTGAATTATGTTAATGAGTATGTTTTTGGTGTTTTATGTTATTGAATGAGTTTGTAGTGTTTATGATGTGATTATGGCATGTTGAGGTTTTTGTGCTCAATGATTAGTTTCACTTGTGCATGTCTAAGCTTTGGCTAAGTTAAGATTTGTCTAAGGAAATAAAAAATGACACTTACCGGAACTGGTCATTCACTTATGTAATAGATGAACATAGAACATGACATAGGCTTAGACTTAAAAAATTAAGCTTAGGATTTGGTTTCCTTGTGCTTGAGCACCTTCTAGAATCCCAAAAGGCCGAGGGGTTTTGGCCCATAACCAAGCGTGACCTAAGAGGACATGAGTTGGACAATGAACAGATTTGTTCTTATGATCCAAAAGAAATTTGAGCATATAAACCGGACTAAACAATTTATGACCTTAAATTTGACATTGCATGAGTATCAAAGGTTAACGGTGGCATCCCTAGCCGACCATTCTTTTATCTTGAATTTGTGATCATTTCTATTTACCATCTTTGCATTAGTCGCAATCAACCAATCAACATTTCGTTAAATCACTCACCATAGTCTAATTATCACTTATGATATTGAGTCTCCAAATAACTTGACATTGTAAGATTGATTTTCATATTTTGTGTCTCACATAATTAAAAGTCTTAATCAGAAAAAACTATGGAATCGGGTTAGTTAATCCTCGTGGATTCGACACTCGACTTCTATACAAAATATACTACTTGACCCCGTATACTTGCGGGTAAGGGAAATTCACTCAGCCTTAGACTAACTAATAGTCGAAAAATTGAGGGAGTAAATCTCTCCTTAACAGCCATGGAACAAACCCAATGCTCAAATGACCTATTATATAGGAGAGAAAATGTGATTTCTTCTCCAAATAGGGAGTACTGGGATTCAAACTTGGTTCATCACTGGATAAGTTCAACGTCTTGACCAATAGAGCAACCCCAATGCTCCAAAATTTTACATGCAGCAAATAATTTTCAATTTTACGAACAAAGGAGTACTAGGATTAAAACTTTGGCTCGCCAGTGGATAAGTTCAACAATTTGGCCATGGAACTAACCCAATGCTCAAATGGGCTATAATATAGGAGAGAAAACGTGATTTCTTCTCCAAATAGGGATTACTGGGATTCAAACTTAGTTTGTCAGTGGATAAGTTTAATGCCTTGACCAACAGAGAAACTCCAATGCTCTAGCAATATAGAGACTAATTCAACTTGTATACCAAGTTCGCCTTTCCATCTTCTTTGAAATCATCAAGGATGAGACATGTAAATTTCTTCCTTTAAGTCGTCATATAAGAAATGTGTCATTAGATATTAAAGATATCGGAATAATGGATGTGATTCTTGGTTTTCGAATTCAAAGGAATTTAGATGGTTACATACTTACACAGTCTCACTATGTAGAGAAGGTCCTTAGAAAATTTGGACACCATAATGATAAGTCGGTGGTTACTCCATTTGATCCCTCTAGTCATCTTAAGAAAAATCAAGGTGACAGTGTGTCACAATTGGAATATACACAAATTGTTGGAAGCTTGATGTACATAATCAATTGTACGAGACCAGATTTGGCATATAGTCTAAGTAGACTTAGAATGTACTTGAGCAACCCTGAAAAAGATCATTGGATTGCTCTAGTATGAGTTTTTGAGGTACTTAAAGCATACAATAAATTATGGATTGCATTACACCAAATATCCTCCAGTATTAAAATGATATTGTGATGCAAATTGGATTTCCAATAATTCAGAAAGTAAGTCTACAAGTGGGTATGTATTTACCCTCGGAAGCGCAACCATATCTTGGAAATCATCAAAACAAACGGTGAATACACGTTCGACGATGGAAGCAGAATTTGTAACCTTAGATAAAGTTACCGAAGAAGCGAAATGGCTCAAAAATTTTCTAGAAGGTATTCCGTTGTGGCCTAAGCCTATCACGGCTATTTGCATACATTGTGATAGTATGGTTTTTCTTAGAAGAGAAACGAACCAAATCTACAATGGAAAATCGAGGCATATAAGACGACGTCACAAGACGATACGAGACTTGCTCAAAAATAGAATAATTTACATTGACTATGTAAAATCAAAGTAAAATATAGCAGATCCTTTGACTAAAGGCCTTAATAGAGAACAAGTAATATTTACATCGAGGGGGATGAGCTTAAAGCCAATGCAATGACTCATTACTTGGCGAAAACCTAACCTAGATACATTACAGATCCCATGGTCTAGGTTCAATAGGCAAACTAGTTAAGGAAGACTCAAGATGTTTGATGCACACATATGCTTATTCCTATGGTAAAATAAAGTGTGTATCCATTGACAATTAAAGGGTTGAATATTAAATATTCTTAATAATGCTAATAGCTCTAGAAAGTGGGATAATGTGGACTATTCTTGATTAGCATTACATATATGAGACTAATGTGGGGTCGCATTTATGAGAACTGAGATGGCTAAGTTCTCTAACAATCTTATAAAGTAAGGAGTTGTTCAGGACCGAAATGAACACAACCGTAAGAATTGAAATATGTCTAGATATGGTATGTGTGATACTTGTTGTCTCAGTTTACTACAAAATGTGAATAGTTCAAGACTATACGTTCAGTACTTCACAAAGTAAATCTGATAAGTACTCACTAAGAAATGTTCAAGTCCAAAAGACACATTTCCGATGAATACCCTATCTACCTTCTCCGAAATAATGATAAGTTCCTAATTTATCTTATTTTCTATTCAAATGTGGGGTATTATTGGAGTTTGAATAGAAAATACGGGTTATTATTGGAACTTGTGGGACTTTAGTCCCACATGGAAGAGCTTGTAAGGCATGAGCATTTCATAAGGGATTACACATGTGAAGAAGTAATTGGGCTAAAAGCTAGAAAGTGGGCTTTCACAAGGATTTGTGGGTTTGGGTTTTGAGCTACCAAGGGAATACCTAAATATATAAATATCAAAATATGGGCTTGGACCTTCGGGCTCTATTGATTAAAATTCATTTTTAATTTTAAATAGTATTTTTGGATAAATATTATTTGAATTTGTTTTTGATCAAAACAAGTGTCGGTTGATGTAACGATAAGTTTCATTATATCTATCATCGCAACTGTTGTCAAACGCGACTTTTGACATCTATATAAGAATTACCCGAGGTCGTCATTGAAACACACAATTCATCGACTTCTTTTTCCTCCAAAATCGTTCTTTTGAGAAAACATAAAGTAAATTTGCCAGGGTTAAGTTCTTCTGCAAGAACTTGTACCAGAAGTTGTATCCTCGAGATAGACGTCCGAAACTACAAGCACAAGTGATGGCAAATTTATTTCTTAGGACACTGCAACGCAGGTCTGTATCTGATCAAGTCAGTGATTTCTAATTTTATTTTGTTGTTAATTTCAATTTTCGATTCTATTATTATTATATATATAGATTGTTTGTATTCAAAATACTGATTGGTTCTAACACTTGGGAGATCGCATCTCTTCCTTAATTGCTTCATCTCATTCACTGTTTTTTAGACTTGCAGCTATTTCCTTGAAATTTGATGGGATCTCAGTACAAATAATGGGAAAACATAAGCAACACAATTGCTAAATCTTCACTACAACATTTTTGCTCATTACCGACGATTTTTAAATCGTCGGCAATAGTTTTCCATTATTGCCGGCGATTTTTCCTCCAAATCGCCGACAATAATTGGTCTATAAAAATAAAATAAAAAGTATTGCCGGCGACTTGCATGTTTTTTTTTTATTACCGGCCAATTATTGCCGGCGATTTTTCCCCCAAATCGCTGGCAATAATGGAAAACTATTGCCGAAGATTTAAAAAATCGTCGGCCTTAGTTTCCAAATCGCCGGTAATGAGCAAAAATGTTGTAGTGCTTGTAGGTTTCTTGACTTCCCTCATTTGTCTTCTCACTGCAATGGATTCCTAATCAAGTATATGAGATTGTCTTTGCCTCCTAACATGTACCTCATTATCATTCTAACAGGCACATCTTCACTATTCTGAGCTTAATCTTTTTCTTCACTTTCAGACTCACCATCCTTATTTTGGCTAGGAGAAATATTCTTAGTAAATTTTTTGCCAAGCTCCACCTGCCGAACATTTCTATCACTCTTGTTTTTCTTCATCAGTAGCCTTGACAATATTGTAGAGCATGCTAGCTTTATCAAAGGTAATATCCTGCTTATCACAAGTTCTTCAATTCTGGACATCACAACATGTAACTTTTTATACCACTCCTGAAACCAACAAATATAGCCTTATTACCTCTTGCATCAAGTTTAGTTCAGTCACATAAATATACAGGACTATCAAAAATATGTAAATGATCATAATCATTAGCAGGTTTTCCTGTCCATACATCAATTTGTGTCTTACTATAATTGTTGTGAATGACAAAGTGACATACATGGATAATTACCTCTGCTCAAAATGACTTCCCTAAACCAGATTGCTACAACATATATCACCTTTTCCAAAAATGTTCTATTAAGCCCCTCAGATAACCCATTTTTCTTTGGGGTTCTTGAAACAATAAAATGCCTCACTCTCTTTCTTCTCTGCAAACTCTGAGATAAGGATCAAATGTGTACTCTCCTCCATTATCTGATCTCAAGGCTTGTTATTCTTGCCATTTTGTTTCTCTACCATCTCCTTCCAATCCAAGAAGATACTCAACATCTCATCTTTGTGTGCCATTGTATAAACCCAAGACCTCCTAGAAAAGTCATCAACGAATGTCAAAAAACCAATGTTTACCACTCATAGAAGTTGTCTTTGTAGGTCCCCTAACATCGATTAGAGTGCACATAGTAGATGATGCTTTTGGTTTGATTCACAACGGTTCCAAACATTATGTGCTGTTTACCCAAGACATAAAACTCACATAAATCAATCTTGCAAGTTTTGGCTCCTTTCAAGAGTCCTTGCTTCAACAAACCTTGTAAAGCCTTTTCTCCACCATGTCCAAGTCTTATATGTCATAATCTAGTAACATCATTTGTAGACTCTCTAATTGTAGCAACATTGTCAATTACTGTTTTACCTTGCAATATATATAAATTGTGATTTCTATTTATTTCATCACCACCAAAGCTCATTTTGTCACCTTTGTAACACCATTTTCATAGTGACCTTGTATCCATTAGCGTCCAAGGCTCCCAAAGAAATCAAATTATTTTCAACATAGGAACATCACACACATTAGTTAGTTCCCTAACCACACCATTATGGAGTTTCAACTTGATTATTCCTACTTATTTCCTTTTATGTGCAAAATTATCACCCATAAAAATACTTTCGGTAACACTTGCATCTAAAATAGCAAAAAAATCTTGATTTACGCACATGTATTGGAGGCAACCACTATGTGAAAACCATGAATCAGGTGCATCTACAGATATAATTTGAAGCTACGGTGAGAATATACTCAACTTCATCATCAATTGAATTTTGATTTGCTTAAAAAAATTACTCAACAATAATCCATGTTGTGCAATTCAAGTTCGGATTCGGTTCTTACTATTTTATACATAACCCAAGCCAGTCTAGAGTCCGACTTGAAGTGGCTCGATGACTTTGGCAGGTCCCTATTTTACCCGAATTCATGTAGAAATAACAGAATAAATGAAGGATTTACACGTGGCCGAGCACAATATATTTAGGATGGATGAGCAGACACGTTGACATCTCAAAATCCACCACAACGCAAAGCAGACCCAATCCATTCATTCATACTCCGAACACAAATATCCTTCCTTTTTCTTCTGTTTTTTTTTCCTCTGCGTAATTTTTCAGCTGTCTTTGATCTGCAAAGCAAGAATGGCAAGTGCAGCTCATGCTGTGATGGCGGCGAACACATTTACGTGCACTTTCCCTACCCAAAAGGCTTTCTCCTTGTCCAAAAGACATCACAAAACAGTCAGAGCTTCCACGGAAGACACTGACTGTAATGTCGAAGAATGTGCTCCTGAAAAAGAGGTAACCCAAAACGCCTCAAGATTGTTAATTGGTTTTTCTTCTTTGTTTTAATTATTTAGGTGTAAAACAAATTTTGCCATAGGTCTCTGTGCTACCACATTGCCTTTTGTACAAGGAAAGATAATGTAGGAGAAAATTAAGGGTATCCGCAATGTTCTTTGAGCATAGTAATTGAAATTTGTTGTAGTTAACTCAAACCATAATCAACTTTAGTTGTTTTGGGGACATTTGCAATGTTCTTCAGCGACTCCATGTATAGAAAGCAATCATCTTGACTGCCTTGACATACAGAAAGAAAATAGATAATGATATATTGATGTGTTTATTGAGGATTTTGTATATTCTCATGAATGTTAACAGCTTAACGGTAAATCAGTTCACTTGAATGCTTTGCGGGTTCAAATTTGGTTCTTATAAGTTGGTTTCTCATAGAGAAAGAAAATGCTTTTGCTGGTGGTTTGAATAGGTTGGAAAGGTCAGTGTGGAGTGGTTGGCTGGTGAAAAGACCAAAGTATCGGGGACATTTCCTCCGAAAAGTACACGGGGTTGGACTGGATATGTTGAGAAGGACACTGCTGGACAAACAAATATATACTCTGTGGAGGTAACAATTTTACCTGTTCACAATTTGCAACATTGTTGTATTCTTTTGTGCTTTTTGTTTCCTATCTACTTGGATTGTGTGTCGAAGAAAGTAACCTAGAATTTACATGTCAGAAATGAACATTTTGAAGACGAATCTAACTTTACTTAATAGTTTGAGTGTGAAGAAGAAGCCTTGTGTGATCTATACATGTTTGTTTGTTTCTCTCTTTTCATTCCTTTTATTCGGAGCACAAGAACTTATGTTGACCGCAAACTGAAACTATACATAAAGTGGCACTCTAATTATTTGTTCATATAGCAAACATTTAAAGGAGAAATAGTAAAGGACTAAAGGCCATTGCATGTGTCATATTTTAAACTGATAAATAGTAACCAGGTCTAGTGTCAGCACATGCCATCCCTGTTTCCTCAAGCTGAAAGCACTGAGCAGCACTCTCATTAAGCACATTTAAGGGCAAAGCGTAGAGTGTACTTCACTGGCATATTACAGCTGTTTTTCTCTATCTTTCAATCTATAAGAGTATGAGACACATACCTATCAATAAAGCTGTTAGTTACCTGTAACTAAATGTATAATACACTTAAGTGCCGTAGTGTTCGTCAGCTAGGTAGTTCAATCTCATGTACGTGTTCAGTATTCTTGCAAACAAAAGCAGACCCAAAAGAAAAAGGAAATGGGAATGAATTGTGAACACTTTGTTTTGTGTTACTCAATCCATTAAAATCTTGGAAAATCAGTTTGAAAAATGTTGATTTTTATTGCAGCTGTATGAACTTGACTACGTATCTGAGCAGTAGGTACAAAAATAATATGTTCTAACAGAGTAAAAGGAGCCCTCAATGGAAATAGGGATAAAATAATTCTACAGTTTCAGTCATGTTAAATAATTAACTTACCCTGATATGAGATTTCACTTATTCCATTGAGCTGTCAGTGTGGTTTAGTATGGCTAATGTAATGCCATAATAAAATGTCTTATCCTTTGCTTCTGAAACTTGTCAAGACTACCAAATTGCAACAGAGGGTTATAAGTTTAGGTAACAGCCTTAATTTCTGGTTACAGTACCATTATGACCAAACTACCATTGTACCCGACTATATGTTCTTAATATTAGTCGGGTCTGTAACAGTATACTGTGTTGTCTTTTGTAACACCTCTACATTTGCCAGCCTGCAGTTTATGTAGCAGAAAGTGTAATAAGCTCAGGAAGTGCTGGTTCCTCTTCTGTTGGAGCTGAGAACACAGTAGCTATTGCTGCTGGACTTGCCCTCATCTCTATCGCCGCAGCTTCCTCAATACTCCTCCAAGTAGGTAAGAATCCACCTCCGGTTCAGAAAGTAGATTACTCAGGGCCATCACTTAGTTACTACATCAACAAGTTCAAGCCAGAAGATATAATGCAAGCCTCGGCTCCAAGCGTGAGTGAATCAGCCTCAACAACTGAGTCAGAAAGCTTAGCGCCAGAACCTTCCCAAGATGTTCAGCCGGAGCCTTCTGCTACCAATATAAGCAGTGACTCTTAGGCAGTAAATTTAGTTTCTAGTGTAAAATGAAGTAAAAAGGACTCAACTGTTATCATTAGTCCACACCGTAGTAAGAAGCAATAGTATAGAAGTTGGGGCTTGGGACATGGTTTTTTGTCCGGGACGAAATTGTCCTTCAGATTCTATCAAAGCTGGACCTAAACGCTCAATTATCAAAGCCGCGCATTAATTGTAAACTGGTCCCAAATGCTGGACCTAAATGGATCTACACTGGTCCTGCCCATTCAGAATTTTCCCGGGTCAAAGCTGCCCTGGTAATGTCTAATTTCAGAGGTCAGTCCCCTTGAGATTCGATCAAAGCTGATTATTCTCTCTTACAGGACCTAAACTGGCCTTGTACAGTCTTTTATAAGCTCGCATGTTTCTCTTATATATGGAAATAATTTGTTCTAAGCTCTATTGTGTAACACATTCATTACCATAATATAATGTCATGGACATCAATGATCAATGGTAGTAGTAACAAATGTATAAAGATCTTAGAGGGGGGTGAATAGGCCTTTTACTACTTTTTCGCTTAATCTGTACTCGGGGATAGCATAATTACAACATATTCCGAATTACAGGATACGAGTGATTGAACTGTAAAAGCAGTAAATAAAGAATATCGCGAGGATGTTTTTGTTAACGCAGAAACCCTACAACCAGGGTTAAAACTGCGTGCCCCTAACTCTTGAGGGACAAACCTTTCCACTATCAAGTAACACACACAATTACAAGATTCTTGTACTTTGGGGATATATAGTCCGTATGCTATTCTAACTAGTCTGACTACCAGTTCTAAAGAGAGATACACTACTTGACTTATGTGTTTACAATTTGAAAAATATCTAGAAGCACCAACTCAGATCTTAACAATTTGTAAGTTAAATCTTCTTGATCTACTTCTTCGGGTTGAGCATCTCCATACTTATCTCAATGGAATGCACTTATGCAATGATGCATTTGGGTTTTGAAAACAGTTTTTATGATTGAGAATCCATGACTTATATGCGCAGCAAGGAGCAAGTAAAGACACAGAAGGGGAAGAGAAGAGAGAAAACTACACAATTTTGTGCTCTGAAAGAATCACCCAAAAATAATAACCCGCTAAAAACCAACCTCTAACTAAGGAAGACCTAATCCTTATATAGGTGGTACAGCCCTGCATGTAAAAAAAGCAGCCCCGTTTCGTACGTTGCTTATAAGTAGAGATAAGAGGCTATTCATGTGTACAAGTAGGTTGAAAAGAAAACAGTACAGAAACCAAAGAAAGCATGCACTAGCCGTCCACACAGGTCGAGATAAGAAGTGACAAGCACGTGTGTGGTCGCTGGAAAGAGACCCGTGGATAAAACACTGCTACTAAAGATCCACCGGTCCGAGAGAGGAACCGAGGAAGACAAACGTGGCTGTCACAACACAAGGAAAATGCAACACCATAGAAAAGTAGAGACTCTTCCCTAGAAACCCAAGAAAACAGCTCTGCCTAGAAGTCAACTCAACAACCCAACTTTTGAGAAAGTTCTTCAACAAAACCAAGGAGAAATGTCAACGGTTTTGAGAAAACCAACACTAATTGAGTGACAAGCTATCTAATCCAAGTTTGAGAGGTAAGTCAATGATTATAGCTATTCTAAAGGGCCTTTATCAAACTGGAGGGAAGTCTACTCTGTTTTGTAGGAATTTTGAAAACAAGCCTCTAACGGCTATCTGTTTTTAGGGCAGCCCAGAAGGGTCAGGATATGAAACATGGTTGCCATCCTTAGTGAAAAAACCTTATGATATGCATGTGCATGAACTACCTGTTTTCCATTGAGATAAGATTGGTTCTACAGTTTATTTTTTGTTGATTTATACTGAGATGTGTTTTAATATTAGCTAGGAAGTGTCAACTACAATAGTATGCCTTCAATCTCCCCATTTGGCATTCCTAAAAAAACACAATAGTTTCACTAACCTGCACATAATCTCATAAGATCAAGTGAAAGCAACAAGGAATACCAAAACACCATATGGTACAATGTTCTCCCCCTTTTTGTCAGGAATGACAAAGGAAATAGAAATTTCATAAATGGAGCACAAACATAAACCAAACATGCCATATAAAGACTACAAAGCAATCCGAGAAGAGGTACGCAAACAGTCATGGCAGAGTCCAAACAAAAACAACCAAAGAGTCAAAAAGAACAACACAAGAACAAATGGAAATACTACAAAGCAAAGGGGAAACACAGAACATGATCAGCATTCATCATTATCTTCATCAACTCCAATCTCCTAACCAAACTCCCCCTCAGATGATGCAGCAGAGCTGCTAGATGATATAGTAGCAGAGCCGGGAGGGGTGGACACAGCGGCATCCCGAGCGCCAGGAGAGGGAGCATGGTGACTCGCAAGCAAAGAGAGAAGCTCGGTCTTGGTAGCATTTATACGAGCATCAAAGTAGTCTTTCAGGTCAGAAACAACAGTGGAGAGCATAGCCTGGAAGTCACGCTTGAGAAAAGTGTGCTCCATAGGCTCAATATACTCCTGGGATTGATGCGCAGATTTACAGATTGTGAGGGCATCCACAATTGCCAGTTCTGGACCCATGACATCATGTGGCCAGAGAGGGACACCAGCATCCGAGCAGAGTAGGGTGATCAAGGAGGGAAAGACTAAGGATTTGGTAAGAAAGTCCCGATGCTTGATTCCAGCTGTCCAAATGGCTTGGTAGATGAAATATTCAGCAGGGAATTGAGGCAAAAGAGGGCAGTGGCTGAGGTAGGCGATGAGAGCTACCTGCTTCGGAACAAGAAGGGAGCAGACCAAAAATCCAAGCGCCTTGAACCACTCAGTCATGCATCGGCTGGTGAGAAAGGAAGCACCAACAGGCACAGAGGGCGCAGAAGTGTACAGTCATGTAGCCAGATCGTCAATAGAAGCTGTGGAGATGAAATCCCTAACCTGGGCTAACCCAGAATCCTGAGTAATAGGGAGATCGATGAAGCAGGGAACGAATCCTGGAGGGAGAGATGTTCACCGGGACACCACGAACAGTAACCAGAATAACATCCTTGGAATGCATCTTCACCTTATATGGGGTATCTAGAGGGAAGTTCGCGTAGAACTCCTGGATAAGAGTGTGATTGTATCGAGGAAGAGAGGTGAGAGCAGATTCCCATCCCAGATCAGATACGAGAGCCAGGAACTGATGATGCAGGGTGTCGAATGCAAATGGCCATTCACTAACAATGGGCTGATTCATAGTGACATAACCAAATAGATTAAAAGTCGTACCGCATACGAAGTGGTCTCGAGGAGGCAAGCGAGAAGTCTCACTGGGTCGGTTGACCGGAGCCTTTCCCTTGGGCCGAGAGCAAGAGGCGGCAGCCTTGCCTTTGGCGGCAGGACCCTGACGAGCCTGAGAGGAGGAGGGAGCCTGGGTTCGAGAGGGAGCAGTAGATCGGGTGACACGCTTGGTTGGTGCAGCCTGATCTGATGAGGAACCAGAGAGTGAGGAAGAAGAATCCACTGTTCTGAGCACTGAGGTCGAGGCCTTGCGCTTCCCAAGGATTGAGGGTTGCGGTGGCAAAGAATGGATTGGAGACGGCGGAGCAGTAGGGATTGGATCGGGACTCGGCACAGTGGAAGCAGGAACCAGAGGGTCAGCGGAGGGGACCGAGAGATTGCGGACCGACTTGGCTTTGGGCGTGGGTATAGAAGCCCGTTTGCGATGGCAGGTGGAAGCGGGAACCCGAGATCGCGAGGGAGAATCACCAGGTTGAGAAACAGGTGAAGGAATGGCTGAAGAGAGATTCACCGAGGAGGTCTTGGCAGCAGGTGAGGACTGAGAGGCCGGCGCCGGGGCGGTCGCAATAGGACGTGCTAAGAGATCCATGAAGGCGACGATGGCAGATTCTGTTTGGTTTAAAGGTGAGGAAGATGAAGGAGTAGAGTTCATTTTGAGGAAAACTGCTAGAAGTTGAGAGGAGTTTGAGAGGAGTATCGAAGGAAAGTAGATGGCATGCAAAGTAAAGAAGGAAGAAGAAGAGAGGTTCTAGGGAAGCGTTCCCACCCAAAACGTAAACAATTCAAAATCAGAAAGTGAACAGTGCATGAAGTGACGTTCTGATAGTTGGGAAAGATGAGACACCTGTTGAGCTAGGGAGACAAACAGAACCACACAGAGCCACATGTTGAAAGTAGCAAAACCAACAGCCTTTGACCCAAAGTAGCAGGTCACCCTTTCTCAAAAACACAAGAGCAAATTTGCATGATTTTGGACAACCATAAATCATAGATGAACAAGGTACTAGTGTATATACCAAAACAGTGAAATCTCCCCCTCACGGAGTGCAACATAGACAATAAAGACGACAACAGGATGAAGAATAAGATTTTTTTTTTTCAGTTCACTGCCTTGGGATAGGAAAAAGAGGTCATATCCCAGAAACAGAAAAGGTTTGAGCATGACTCACAAAAATGTGACACCTATTTTTCATATGTCTTGAATGCTCAAATTTTTCACATGAGTGTATGACTACAAAGTAACATCAATGCTATGTTCCGAAAAATCAGTCTTTGGAACCATAAGAAATGTGTGTGTGAAAAGTTTAATCTAAGGGGGTACAAGCTTGGAGCATAATGAAATGAGGACATCAAGAGTAACCATGTGACTTTGTCACCACCTTTAGAGAGCTCTGGAATTTGAACATTTCAAGGACTTTGTCCCAACTTGGCCTTTGGCCGTTGTCACTTAACTTCAAGGCATTTTTGCCATCATTTTTAAATTTAGCTAAGAGATCATCTGAGAAATACGTCTTCATAGATCCATGTAGTAGAGTAGTTATCATCATGCTCTGAGCGCAATGCTCGAAAGGATAATATGTGTAACAAGGATACTCAGTGGATAACTAGTCCGAACCCATCGAAGGATAGATAACATCTCAGGGATTCCCACTGGTTTCGATTAAGGTGCACTCAGCAAAAGACTAGCACATTCATTTACTTTATTCATTTCACAAGGATCACCAGATTTTCACATTTCAGTTCTTCAGTAACCAGTACAACTTCATCTTAGTTTTCTAGCACAAACAGTGTACTCCCCACAAGATTTACTTTAGTGCGCAAAGGTTCTTTCTAATTCCATGAATGAGTTAGACCACAAGCACTAACATCCTTGAAGGCATAGATGCATATACTCAAGTGAGAAATGCAGCAAGTGTCTATCAAGATACATGAAATAAGGACACAACACTTTAGGTCAAGTTCAGAAATGTTTCCAGGGATGCATAACCAGACTCATATCCCAGCATGAGCCAACTTTTATTTTCAGAAAATTATTTCATAAAAGAAAGTGCTGAAAAGTAAATTTAGACCAGTGAATGAGATATTTCAAGTGATGGTGCATACACCAATAACCTTCCTAAGACTTTCAAATCTCATATTGTCCAAAGGCTTAGTGAACAAATCAGCTAATTGTTGTTCAGTTGGAATAAATGTCATTTCAACCTGATTATCCTGAACCAAGTTTCAAATGAAGTGATATCTAATCTCTATATGCTTGGTCCTAGAATGCAACACTGGATTCTTTGAAATATTTATTGCGGAGGTGTTATCACAAAACAGGGATAGCAAACCTTGCTCAAATCTGTAGTCGCTTAGCATATGCTTCATCCAAAGGAGTTGGGTACAGCAGCTTCCTGCAGCAATGTACTCTGCTTGGGCAGTGGACAAGGATACGCGATTCTTCTTCTTGCTATACCATGATACCAAATTGTTTCTAACAAAGAAGCAACCTCTTGAGGTGCTCTTCTTATTCGTGGCATCCCCAGCCTAATCCGAGTCCGAGTAGCCTGCAATCTTAGTGTTAGTATCTGTGGTATACAAAATTCCAAAATTACATGTACTTGAGACGTATCGAATGATACGCTTGACAGCCTTCACATGGGATTCCTTGGGGTTGGCTTGATACCGAGCACAAACACCCACACTAAAAGAGATATCGGGTCTGTTGGCTGTGAGGTAGAGTAGGCTCCCAATCATGCTTCTAGAAAGAGTTTGATCAGCATTGATGCCCTCCAAATCAGCACTGATTCTGCATGAGGTTCCCATGGGGTTTCGGATGGGAGAGGCACCTTCCATCCCGAACTTCTTCACCAAGTCCTTTGCATATTTTTCCTGTGAAATGAACAAACCATCTTTCCTTTGCTGAACTTGTAGTCCAAGGAAGAAGCTCAGCTTACCACAAAGACTCATTTCAAATTCTTGCTTCATTAGAGAGACAAACTCTTCAACAAGTTTTTGAGAAGTGGAACCGAACACGACATCATCTACATAAACTTGAGCTATAATCATATGATGGGAAACACTTTTAACAAACATGGTTTTGTCAATAGAACCTCGCACATACCCATGATCAATTAAATGTGTAGATAATTTTTCATACCAAGCTCTAGGAGCTTGCTTTAAGCCATAAAGAGATTTGTCTAATCTGTAAACATGATCGGGATAGCTAGAGCTCTGGAATCCCGGAGGTTGTTCCATATAAACTTCTTCTTTCAAAATTCCATTTAAGAAAGCACTTTTAACATCCATTTGAAAGAGATCAAATTTTAGAAAGCAAACAATGGCCAAGAGAAGTCTAACAGATTCAAGCCTAGCTACGAGAGCAAAAGTTTCATCAAAATCTAGACCTTCTATTTAGGAATATCCTTGCACAACTAACCTAGCCTTGTTTCTAGTAATGATTCCCTTTTCATCAGTCTTGTTTTTGAAAACCCATTTTATTCCTATTACATTCTTATCCTTAGGTCTAGGAACCAAATGCCAAACTTTGCTTTTCTCAAATTGATTAAGTTCATCTTGCATAGCTAGAATCAAATCCAAGTTCTCTAATGCATCTTTAATGTTCTTAGGTTCAAAATTTGAAACAAACCCATAGCATGCAATTCGATTGATAACTAGCCTATGCACTGTAAGAAAACTTTTGAAAGTAACAAGATTTCTCACAAGCATGTTTGACTTGCTACGGGTCTTCCTTGGTTCATCAACCGTGCCTATCACATCCGAGGGAGAGTGATCCTTTTGAACTTGGCGCTTCCCGATGCGATGTGACTTCTGGATAGCAAGAGTCAGATCTATCTCAGCACCTTCAATGTCAGATTCTGTATCCGAGGATACTTTATTAGGTATGGGATTCTGCTTATCAATAGGAGTCTCAGTAGATGTGGGAGACATCTCAGTACTCATATCCTCATCCTGCATATTTCTTCAAGAGTGATTGTGAGAGCACACAAGAGAGTCATTGATAGCCACATTTACCGTTTCTATAACTTTGCAAGTTCTTTTATTATAGACACAGTAAGGGCACGACTATTCAACGCATATCCTAGAAAAACACCTCGATCACACTTAGCATCAAACTTTGTCAAATATTCACGATCTCTATAAATGAAACAAGGACTACCGAAAGCTTTTAAATGTGAAATATTCGGCTTCTTTCCTTTCGAGAGTTCGTATGGTGTTTTACTAGTGCCTGGCCTAAAGATCACACGGTTAAGTGTATAACAAGCATTGAAAATTGCTTCGGCCCAAAACATGTGAGGTAAGTCAGCTGAACTAAGCATTACCCTTCCCATCCCAACTAAGACTATTCTTTCTTTCTACTATCCCATTTTGTTGTGGTGTGATGGGGGCAGAAAACTCATGATGCACACCATTCTCTTCATAATATTCAGCAAACAAAGAATTCTCAAACTTGGTTCCATGATCCGACCTAATTCTTATTATGCGTTTGTTTTCAGAGAGCTTTTCATTTGAAATTCATTTTGCCAATTCTAAAAACTTCCCAAAAGTTTGACCTTGAGTTTTATCACTTAAGAACATAACCCATGTGAATCTAAAGAAGTCATCAACCACAACAAGCACATATTTCTTCTTTGCAATACTTTCAGTTTCAACAGGGTCTACTAGATCTAGGTGAAGTAATTCAAGAGTATTAGAAGTTGGTTTAGCTTTTAAAATAGGATGAGATGTTCGGGATAGCTTACCCATCTTGCAGTCTCCACACATACTTGTTGCCCTCCCGGTCAGTTTGGGCAATCCTCAAACTCCATCCTTCGAAGACAGCTTCACCACATCTTGATGATTGAGATGGCACATCCTCCTATGCCATAGATCAAGCAAGCTTTCCTGTGACAGTGACCGAAACCAGATTTCTGGTTCCATCCTCTTGTTGGCTCGAACACAATAACAATGATCTCTAGATCTTTCGCCTTTCATAACACATCTTCCTTTCCCATCAAGAACAGTACATTGAGACGTGTCAAATGTTACCGTCTCATACTCATCGACAATCTGACTTACGCTCAGCAAGCATACTTCTAATCCTGCTACTAACACAACATTCTTCAAGCATACTAACAGCTCCCTAAACTGGAATCAAACCCTTTCGAAAACACGAACCAACAAAAACCATAGAAATTTCGGCAGAGTTTCGTTACTAACGTGGAATTACCATTACCTGCATGCGGAAAATACACTTCATCCTATGCCACAAAAATCAAACCGTGGGCACCAATCCCATCCGGATTTCTCAATATATCAACAGTAAAGTAAAACAATAAATATATCTATACTTTACTGAAATCCGGTGTAAAATCATATAGTATATACAACCGAATACTCAGAGCGACCTCTAATGTATAATCATATAAGTACATCACAGTAGGTAGAACAATAAACCCACTGAAAGAAACAAGGTAGCTCGAGTACTATGCCTCCGACCATGACGTGCGGCACCAGAATCCAAACTGCAAACTGGGCACGGAAACCGAAAAGCCCAGGGGAAAGACATGAAAACTGTTAGAGTGAGTGGACGAAAATAAATGTCTTTCACCAGTTGATATATCTGTTTAAAATAACATATGCGAGTCCAGGTAAATAAAAATAACAAGTACACGAGGTAAAACCATAATCCTCCAGCGTACTTAGCATGCAAGTATAAATCCCACGGGGTCACTCATGGACACATCCGTGCTAGTACAGTCCGAATCACGGGGTCCTTGGTCCACGTGATTATAAGCCAGAAAGGCTTCGGTTCCGGGGAAACGCCCCTCACCGGTCAGGTCGGGGTGACGACGCCCCTCCTGGCGGCCTACCATCGGGGATCAGCCGAGAGACAAGTGTATCGATACAACAACGTAATTGAGACTGTACTCTGTGTAAACCAAATCATAAACAGTTCGATGCAAATGCATGAAACACTATATAAGTGTATGTATATTCATATACGTATATCCGTATATGTATAATCATAAAACACATGCTCATGTAATCCGAATCTCATACGCATGCTCAAGTTCATAAAACATATGTAAAGACTCGCAAACAATCCGTGAAAAGAAATTTTCCACTCACAGACTAGCGTAACGCAGTTCGAGTTAACCTGTGATCCGGCGGAAAGTCCCTCGCCAAACGAACGATCACGAACCCTTGAATAATCACAAAATCCATTTCTCAAAATCATAACTCGACAATTCAAAACAAATCACGAGAAACCACCGTTCTCGGAAACACGTAATCCGATTACGACAAACTGTCGGAAATCCAGAAATCACACCTCAATACCTTACTGTACTTTCGAATGCTCAACTCGAAAAACGAACCTCCCCACTGCGATCGGGGCGCGATTTCGAGTGAAATGACATGCAACTTGTCGAAAACCCCAAAAAGTCAAACTTTGACCGCCGTTGACCGTTGACCGCCGCCACCAATCGTGAAATTTCTCGGCGGAGCAACCCCTATTCCACTCCAAATCATCCACTGAGCAACTTTGTCAACTGCATCGAAGGCCAATTCTCACTCTAATTAGGTCAATTTCATGCAAAACCGAATTGGTACCAAATTTTCAAATCCAAAATTCTCCAAGCACAATCGAAATTAGAACTCCATACTTACATGGTTAGAATCATGGAGATGAGAGCTTCAAAACCCAGTACTTGTTTAACTCAACTCGGCCGGAATCGAAATCCACCATTAACCCCAAAATCTTCAAACTTTGGTCCATGGTTTCTCTCTCCATCGTGAGACATGTCGGAAAAAGAGGTTGGGGTTGGGTTCGGGACCTCGAGACAAAGAGAACAAGACCATTCCCAAGCTGTGGGGTGGCCGGAATGAACTTCGTCGCCGGCGAGCCGTACGGCGTCGCGCATCGCCTCCCTTGCCGAGTTGACCGGTCAATGAAATTAATGACTGTGTTGACTTTCCCAAAATGGCAACCACTATTTATACCTGCTATTTTAGGAAACTTCCAAAATTAGATTTACGACAAACTTAAAACATTCGTAACTCTTGCGTCGTAACTCCGATTCCGATAATTCTCGCTGTAACAAACTCGTCTCAACATACTCTTCAATTATCACCTGAAGTCAAACACATTGACCAATTGGATAAAAAGTCAACCATTCAACCCAAACACATGCATAATCCGACTAAACAATCAACAATCGGAAATATTCACAATTTAATCTTCGTAACTCAGAATAATGCTCCGGAAGTTCCCACAAACTCGAAATTAAATTCTCAACAACTTCCGTGAAGAAGCCGAAACCAAATTCTCGACCGGTAATTTAGTCGCTAAGAGCACCACCATTTAAATCCGAACTTCAAATATTCATAATTAATTCCTCGGTTGTCCAAATAACGATCCGGAACCGCCCACGAACTCGAAATCACACATACAACGACTCTCGAGAAGAGACTCAGCTCCAATTCTCTGCCAATGATTAAGTCGTTAACAAGCCTGGCGATTCAAACACTGTCGGAACTCTGCGACTACGCAGTAACACATGAAGTGAGCTGATCACACTGCTAATTCTGTTCTGGGTCGTCACAGAGCGGCCGTTGTCCAAGTACTAAGAGTCGGACTTTCTGGTGGAAAGGGCGGTTAGGGCAACATTACAAACAGCTACGACCTTCCTTGCAGCAGTGGGTGAGGCATTGACTCTTGGAAAGAAACAAATAACGTCTTCTTGTTTCTCCTTTACACTAGGTTCCTTGGGAGAGATGACGCTTCTAATATCCCTGGTTTCTCGAATAGATTTCCTAACCCAGTTTGAAGTGACTGGCTAGTTCTTCCGTTTCGGGATGGCAAGGGATTGTGCAATCTTGGTCAGTTCGTCGAGTGATTTTCGAAAGTGGATGAGAAAATGTGACGACTAATCCTAGATTAACTAGTAATCTAGAATCAAGCTCTAATGACTAATCCTAATCTACTAGTTTATGTGAAATTTTTGACATAACTTCTCTTATAAAAGAGACAACCAAAAACCTGCAAGGAAAACTAACACTTCGCAGATAAACCCATAATCAATACCGTGGACCACCGATGTCCATCCGGATTTCTCAAAATAAAACTAATACATTATTTAGAATTTGAAAACATAACTCCAGTAAATACACTGATTCGCAAACAAAGAAACTCAACTCGACAACTATACGAGTGACAACCTATGCACAAGAGTCTCACTAAGACGATACTACAGAACTAGTATCCAAGACGACTTCAATGACACAAGAGACATACTAACAGTGAACTGGAACCTACTGTTGAAGGAATTAACTGGTTAACTCGACGCCCTGTAAACATTTAGCATCCCCATGATACACACTGCAATCTGGGCAAATAAAACCGAAAAACCCAGGAGAAAGGCATATAAATCATAAAAACTGTTAGAGTGAGTGGACGAAAAATAATAATTCACTTTTAAACTGAAACTATAATTAATATGCCTTCATAAATAATGTACATAAAAATAATGCGAGTCTGAAAATAAACAAGCCCAGGTCAGGTGTTTGTCCTAACCCTCCTGGGTACTGTGTATATGTGGAGGCAGTAACTTGAGTACGTTTCCCTCAAGTTACAAACATGCCCAGGTCAGGTGTTTGTCCTAACCCTCCTGGGTGCTGTGTAATCATGGGTCAGGTGTTTGTCATAACCCTCCCAGAGCATCTAGGGGATCAGCCGAGAGGCCATAGCATCGATGCATCAATAATAACCATACTCCGTGTAAAAACAAATCATATGTGCCTCCAAACTAATGTATGTGTGACGACCCGGAACAGAATCAGTAGTATAATCGGCTTAAATCACGAGTTAGCGCGTAATCGCAGTATTAATTAATTTGCCGGTTTTGATCACGACTTAATCATCGGCCGAGAATTTGAGTTGAGTCTCTTCTCGAGAGTTGTTGTTCGCGTGATTTCGAGTTCGTGGGCAGTTTCGGATTATTATTTTGACGACCGAGGAATATAACATGAATATTTGAAATTGTGGAATTTCGTCTAGTTTATCCGTTTATTTTGAGTTTATCCAAATCGTAATGGTTATCTGTTTTGGACCATTGATCGTCCCAAGCCGCGAGTATAAATATCAAAAATAGTCGAAAACACTGTTCGGGAAGTTTGACCGGCGTTGACCGAGTTTGGAGCGTTGACCACCGTTGACCCGTGGAAAAATTTTGATCGTTTGAATTCCTCCGGTGGACTGGCTGATTTCGGCCGTTTCAGGCCATGACCTTGGAAGGTAAATTGTTCTCCTCGTGATTCTAAGCAGTTTAGAACTTGGTTTTGCTTGAATTGATGTCGAATTGAGGGAGAAATGTTAAGTTGAAATTTGGGGATTTTTGGCCGGAATCGAATTTTGTGGATGGTGGCGCTCCGGCCACGGTGGTGGCTGGGGAGTTGGGGGGTTCTGACCGTGGGGCCACGGTGGAACTTTTGGGAGGGGTCACGAAGGCTGCCGTGCGCCGTGGACAAAGGATCGACAGCGAACAGCTTCTCCAGCGGTGGAGTTTCCCCGTGACTTTCGAGCTGATTTCCGGCGTGTGTGGCCGGAATTGGACTTAGCCACAGTTGAGAGATGTGTTGGGCTCGTTGAGGAGAAGCTTCGGTGAGCTTGGCCGCCGG